>JAJTUV010000202.1:870000-1308529 GCA_021653895.1 Mastomys natalensis
AATCATTGTATTTCAGATGTGTTCTAGGCTGGCACTTCCAGACTTTCATTGCAGATTGAACTTTTATTCTTTTTTTTTCAAGAGGTTCAAGGTACCTCTTGCTAAGTAAGGCTGTTCTTAGGATGCTCCTTGTAATTAAAGACGAAGTCCACAGTGTGGCGATGCACAAGGTTCTCAGAACCCTAGTGTGAAGTCTGATTGATTAATTTACCTTAAATTGGATTATGGAATGGTATGACCCCCACCTGAGTCTGAGTGGCTTCTTGTTTGACAGAAGACGTTTATTAGCATGTACATGCTTTCTCAATGATGCATGTAGCATTAGAATAAGCTGATATCCTCTAACCTTTATATTGCCGTGTCCTTAAACTCCAGAAACTATAAGCAATATAACTTTACCTCAACAAAAATTAAAATAGCACCAAAGAAACAGAATGAAAATGTTTAGAAGGAGTGACCTTGAACAGGTAAGTTCGTACTAGTGACCATTTCAGAAGTTGGAAAACTGTTAAGCATTTACTCTGGCATTAAGAGAAAAGGGAGAGTGGTTAGTAGAGAGACAGGAAATAAGGTGGATCCCTATTGTTAATAGTAAGGGGTGAGGTGATACTGCTGGCTGTCAACAAATATGTTGTTCTGAGTATGACTATTAACAGTCCTGCTCTGTACAGGATAAACGTACAGTGACCATCATCGCTTACTGTGAGGACCTATTTCCTCACATGTAAGAGAGTTCATAATAATAATATTCCTATAGAATCAACTACTATAAAGATGAATACCAGCTTCACTGGGAAAACTCTAGAACAATTTATGAACTTTATCATGTCAAACACAAGTTCAAAACCAACAAGAGACCAACAAAAATCTGTCAAAATAATATTTCTCTTCTTTTAGGAAACTATCCACATCATTATCATTATTCCCTTTCAGTGTCACATGTCCTTCACTGCCCTCTGAGCTCACCCTTCTGAATGACACAACCCATGTACTAAATGTGTAAATTAGCATCACCATGTAGAATGGGAAAAAACAACATGCAAAAGTAACAAGTTTGGGTTGGACCGTTTGTGACCAACCTATTGATACCAGGAATTGTTCTTCTCCAGTTCCCTTAGCAATGGCAACAGTTGTGGTACATGCTTTGAAATCCCTGGATATTATCGATTTTAAATTTTATTTAAATTTCTCTATGTGAGAAAAATGTTCTTGGATCCATTGCTTACTCTTCCTAATTCCTGGGTTGATTGGAATGCCAATTAGGTAGAAGAGTTAACCAATGAAGTGGTGGGGGTGTACTGAAATATTTGCAGAAGGGAACTATTAGTTGAAATGCCATTCTTGACCTTTTCTGGTCCCTTTATCTGGGACATAAATAGTGTGCCCTTTATCATGAATGTCACAGGTAGGAATGAGGAAGAAAAAGCCATATGAAGCCAACGTAAATGCCAAGATCACTAAGTCAATCCTAGACCTAATACGATCAATCATCTTATTCTATAAACAAACAAACAAAACAAAACCAACAACAGAAACCTTTAAGGCAGGGACTTATCTTCAAATTTTTAATATCAAGAAAAGAGTAAATTATGACTAGATAGATGGTATAACTGAAATGTGACAGAATTAGAAGAAATGTATAACACTTGGAGGTGACTGGAACTCGAAATTTTATTTAATTAAGGAATTAAATAAAATTCCTTAAATTTTATTTAAAGGGAGACTTAAATAATTCCGGCTAAGGAAAGGAATTAGGAAAACAGCAGAAACCTCATCAGATAAGAGGAAAGATGGCCCTAATTCAGTTTATATAACTCTCCTTTTAAGCCTCTACATAGAGAATAGCAGAGGAAACAAAATCCCTTTCTGTGGTCACAGCAATATTTATGTCCTTTACTAATAGATGTGTGCGTGTGTTACACATAAATTTATAAACTATATTAAATACCTAAGGAAACAAATCTAGAGAAAACTAAACATGCACAAGATGGCAGGAAAAAGGGAAGTTTCTAGGTTACTAACCTATATCTACAATATTACTATATTTATTGATGGTTATTTGCTGGGTTTATCTCAGAGCAGGATCATGGCTAAGTGTTAAGAAAATACTAGAGGGCTCATTGAGCTGCTCTAGAGGATTCAGAGGGGATTGGTAAAGCACCTCTGATACAACCATGACAGATGATCTAGAGTTACTACTTCTAACAGTAAGAGACCCTTGTCAGTAATATCATGGGAAACCATGAGGAAGAGTTCTGCAGAGCAAGCAAAGAAAATCTTCCAAATCATAAGCAATGTGAAGTCAGTAGACTGTCCCTTAAAGTCGATACACCTCAAGCAAAACATAAAAAGAATAAAAAGAAAAAAAGAGTGCTTGCACGAGTATGTGAATGTATTCACGGAATACCCGAAACAGAGTTTACAGATGCTTCACAATGGAGAACTGATAGCAGCAGCAAGCAGACAGGAAGTAAGGGAAGAAATCGCAGCGGCCTTAATGGACAGTGGAGGGGAAGCAGCAAAGAAAAATACAATGGTATGTTTCCATTGTAGAAACCCTGTCCATGGAATTGCTGATTTCCCAGCTACACTAGAAAACAGGCCATGACCACTGGTGTTTGTTAGCGCTGCGGGTGCACGAGATCAAGAAGTCCAGAGATAGCGTAGACTCGGCACTTGGTGAATTTCCTTTTGTAAAATGTTTTGTCTGTGGAAAAACGGGACACCTGTCTAGGTCCTGCCTGAAAATACCAAAGGAGTCTATGCTGATGGTGGCGAGTGTAAACTCTATGGCTCTGCGGGACATTTTAAGATTGCCCCGAAAATCAGAATTCAGATAGAATCATCACAGTTGGTCCCTGGGCAGAAGAAATGAGTGCAGACTACGAAGCCGTTCTAGATGTGCCCAAACCACAGAAAGCTAAAACGAAAGTACCCAACGTTGTTAATTTTTATAAGAATTAGTACTGTTATTAATTACCTCCACAGGGCTACTTTCCAAAGTATGCCTTTAATGGTTAGAGCTGGGCACCTATGGCAGCAAGCCTGTATTATAGACACCACACTGACCTTGGTTGGGGCAAATTGCCTGCAATCTATTGATTTAAGTTGTTTGTATCTTTAGATTGATTTAAGTTGTTTGTATCTTCGTGACTTAGTTTTAGTATGTTATAGTTTTATAAAAATATAAACTGTTTTTCAAAAAAAAAAAGAGTACAGTGTGATTAATTGTACTCTCTCTAGACTTGTGTGTGTGTGTGTGTGTGTGTGTCTGTTTGTCTGTATTTGAGACAGATTCTATGTAGCTTCTGTGTGTTTGTCTGCATTTGAGACAGATTCTGTGTAGCCCAAGTTGGCTTCAAACTAGCAATACTAGCTAGTTGCCCAGTGTACTGAGATTACAGGCAAAGTACCTAGGAACATCTTTTAACAGATGGAATTTAGACATCATTAAGTGTATACCTGATTGTGGCAGCCATCTCTATAAATGTAAATTATGAATCAAAATTGACCCCTAAGAAAGCATATATCTTTGAATTTGTGAATAAATATTTTGTTATATGCTATTAATTCAGAGTATCAATTTATTGCAATAGAAATTAATTTATGTTGTCACAAAATCTGTAATTTTTTAGTACTGAATAAAATTGTACAGCTATTTGTAAAAAAAAAAGAAAAGAAAATATTAGAAAGAGAAAGCATTTTTAAAGAAAGTACAGGTGGGGAAGAGATTAGCTAGGATTACTAGTTTGAAGTCAACCTGGGCTACATAGAATCTGTCTCAAATGAAGACAGACACACAGAAGCTACAAAGAATCTGTCTCAAATACAGACAGACACAGAGAACGTATTACTCATGAAGTACAGAGCAGGCACAACTATTATTCCAATATGCCAAATCATTTATCTTGAGTCATCACTTCATAATATTTTGAAGTTGGAAAGAATTTGAGAATGTAATACACATCTTCTCCCATGAGAAGCAGCCTGTGACTGACAGACTGACCTAATTACCTTCATTCACTGTGGTTATACTTCCAGAAGGTGATTCCGTTTTTATGAAGTAATTAACAGAACTTGAATTGCTATCAACCAACATGCAATTAAAACAATCATGAAAACAGAGCCCTGGTAACTGATGGTTACATACAGATATCTAAAAAATAAACTATGTAGGCATGGAAGCGGCCCGAGTCCATCATTAAAACAAGAAAAGGAAGGAAGAACTTACCTTGATTTGCATTTACAATAAATAAGTTATGTTTCTTCTTTATCCCCAAGCTATTTTTTAAAACAATGATTACCCACTTCATTCATTTTTTTCTTCATTCTTAAGTTCGGAAAAACATAGTTACTGAAAACGGATAAATGCAGGTGGATAAATGATGAAAGCCCTGACTCATAAGCCCTTCCTGCTTTGCCCAGCGTGCTTGCCTGTGAAGCTTGGCAGCTCTTTATCCTGAATGCTTCATGTGCACATGCTCATTCACTCATGTGCTCCATGTCTCCATTTCCCCGAAATACCATTTTCCTGTTTCTCTGCACCTTGATTGCATTTAGAGATGAGTTCAAAATACCTTTCATTGATTTCCTTAGTTGTTTTTAATTGAAAAAACAATGAATCTTCCTGCCTCAGCTTTGAAAATGCCAGTTTTTCTTAACCTTCTTTTACATAATAGTTGTTTCCAATAGAGTATCTATTGAATTACTTTGTCCTGTTAAGAACCAGAATAATGGCTCCCCAATGCTGTCTGCTTACCAATCCCCAAAAAATCAAAAACAGGAAAGAAAGAAAGGAAAGTGGTATCTAACCATAGAATATACTTTCCACCTCTCTAAGCAATCTTTTTCTGTACATTCTTATTCTTCATGGCCTTATTTTTACTCTCACATATACTTTATTTATTTGCATATCATCTATTCCCTAAAATGAAAATAAAAAAAAAACTTTTATTTTGTTTCTATCTTGGCTATACTTAGTATCTACTAAGTGACATAAAAAACTTTTTTTCTATTAAAGGTAGCTAGTTTGACAAGGTCCCATGTTCCCCAAGCCTCCCTCACCTTGGGACATACCTGCTTGTCTTACATACAGATATTAATGAGCTCTAGCACACCCAACCCCTTTCTGCTGAGTAGTGAATAACCATCCTATGAAGTTTAGCTCCCTCCAGTGGGATGAGACTAGGTCACCACCTGCATTAGATAGAAAAGACTGAGGCCATCTAGGACATATATGCTGCTTGATATACTGGTTTGGGTTCCGGTGCCAAAGAATATTGTCCTGTACAGTGTTTTAATTAGGGTATCTATTGCTGCGGACACCATGACCAAAAACCATGTTCGGAAGGAAAGTGTTTATTCACCTACATTTCTACATTGTAGTCCATCACTTAAGAAAATTAGGACAGAAAATCCAACAGGAAATGTTAGGCAGGGGATGATGCAAAGGCCATAGCAGTGATGCTCCTTACTGCCTTTACTGCCTTGCATCCCATGGCTTGTTCAGCCTATTTTCCTTCAGAACGCAGGACCACCGTCCCAGGGATGGCACCACCCATCCAAGCAAGGTTGGGCTTTCTGCCTTCAATTACTAATTTAAAAAACTGTCCTACAGTTGGGTCTTATGGAAGCACATTCCCAATTAAGGATTCTTCCTTTTCAATAATTCTAGCTTGTATCAAGTTGTTATAAAACTATCCAGCATATTTGGTAACTTTTATTTTGTTTGCATATTTATTTATTAGATATAGAGATAATTACTTTCCCACACAGTTCAAGAATATTAATGGAGCAGCTCTTGTGTTTCTCATAAAGCTCTGTATTAGTTAAATTTTGTTGTGGTAGTTAAGATACCATGACCCAGGCAGTTACTTGAAGAACGGTTTTATTTGAACTTACAGTCAGAAGGCTCAGAGCCCACCATGACAGGGAAGCATGGCAGCAAAAGGCAGGAATGTTAGCAGGAGCAGGTAGCTAAAGGCTCACATCTCCAAACTAAAAATGAAAGAGATTGCAGGAACTTTAATAATGTGAGACTTTTCATCTCAGTTCCACACTCAGTGACATAAATCCTCCAGGAAGACTGCCCTACCTAAACCTCCTCAAGACAGCACAACCAATAGGGGACTATGTGTTTAAAAGCCCAAGATTATAAAGGACATCTCTTATTCCAACCACTGTACTCCATTCCCTGGCCCCATAAGCTCATGATAATATTAAAATATTAAATGCACTTAGTCCAACTTCAAGAGTTCCCATATCTTTTAAATTCTCAATACTATTTAAAACCTGACCTCTCTTATGAGGTGCAAGGTAATTTCTTAATTTTAAGCCTCCCATAAAATAAAAAAGAAAATCATATAATTTGAATGTATAGGGCAAAGAATATATGTGACTATCCCCAAAAAAGTTGGAATAGGGCATATTGAAGATGTTAAGACCTTGGTAAAATGTTAAGGCCTAGATGGGATGATAAGGCCTAGGTAAAATGTTAATGTGTAGATGGAGTATTAAGGCCTAGGTAACTAGGTTAACTATCTAGCCTGACATTTTGTGCTATTACTAATATTATAAAAATATTTCATATATATGTATATGAAATATCTCCCTCTCTCTCTCTCTCTCTCTCTCTCTCTCTATATATATATATATATATATATATATATATATATATACACACTCTGTTATGTTCTGTGCTCTAGGAAACCAGTCACAGTGAGGAGTCAGTAGAAATGCTTTGTGTAATCACCCACAATAAGCTTACACTTGAACCAACTAACCAGTAGCACTTCCTGCACCTGTGTATAAGCTTTTATAGTATTTTCTTTTATAAGCTGCCACTGGGATGGACCCAAACATAAGGAAGACATCTATGACAATGTAAGAAACTATTTGGAATAAGACTTTCATTTTGAATAGGTGTTGAGGAAGGTTAAATTCCTAAGATCTCCCTGGGAACTGACATCCTACTTGGCAGAAAGAGACATGTATATGGGTAACTGACATTCAAGTTGGCAAATTAAGACATGAATGTTAGACAAGTCCTATTGTGGTTGACAAGTGAAGACATGACTGTGAGACAAGGCAAGTCTCTTGCCACAGTTGAATATCCCAATCAATGGGAGCAAGATAAGTGTACAACAAGACATGTTCCTAAGAAAGTTATTTATCTCTCAATCCTGATTGGTGGAATAATTTGGCACAGATGTTTGCAGATCTCAGGCTTAAAAGCTCCCAAGCCTTGAACATGGCCCTGATCAATCAATTTTGGGGTATGGCACTCAATAAACCATCCCTAGTTGGCTGTGATTTGTCTTTGAGTGGCTTGTGTGTTGATTCCCTGACCCCAGCAGAAGAGCTCTTGAAGCAAAGCAAGATCACACCCAATAGAACAAACACTAAACAGTGCAGCTTTATGTCTCATATCAAAAGTTTTTAATGGCTCCACTCCTTCAGGTTTGTGGTCTATATGTTATGTCTTGCTTTTGGGCTGATTCCACTCTCTATATTTTGTTCTCCTTGGCAGATATTACAAAGCGCTGTATCTCTGATATTTTGTGGTCTGGATCTACTGATACACAGGCTTCATTTTATAGTACCATATTAAGGCTTCTCATGATCTTCTCCTCCTTAGGACCTTCATGAAGGAAGGCCCCCAACATGTGCTGCCTTGTGTCGGTGGCTTTCTGAAAGTCTAGGGGAACAATCCACTAACCATGCATTCATTCATCTTTCATGCCTGTAACACCAACACTATGTGGAAGACACTGTGAAACTGGATCTCCAGCTTGGGATTGATCCTGCCCGCTTGAATCACATTAACAGGAGCTTTCTCATTTAAATTGATTTATAAGAGCAGGAAATGCCTAGAATCTCTATAGTACATTGGAATGTAAACTGATTGGGGCCTTTCCCCAAGGTTCCCTTTCCTTTATTTCATAACAGAATGGAAATCATCTCAATAGTAACACTTTTCTCAAAAACGATAGCCTCTTTTTCAGCATAAGCCTTGGGTATATCATTAAGCTACCTAGCATTGTTTCTTCCTACCTTTAGAATTGTACAAACTGCATTTCTTTCTTCCCACATGTTCCTTTTCATTGTTGATTCTCTGAATGCATTGTTAACAATATACACAGAAACTTTAATATTATCCTGCTTTGGAATTGTTTCTGCCAACAAAATTTGTCTATTATTTTAAAATTTAGACAGGAGAAAATTCTCAGGTCATGCAGAAGGTAGCCAGAGCCTGCTACAACACCACAAAAATGTCCTAAAGCCCGGGTGCTACATTGTTCCCTTTTCATTTGGACTCACAAAGTGACACAGTTGTCACCATAAACATCCTCTAGCATCCACTAGGACAACCCTCTCATCTCTTTAGAATCCTCTCACTTTCCTAGTTCAAAGATCCAAAGCTTTACATATTCCAGAAAAAGAAAGGAAAGAAGGAAGGAAGGCAGGAAGGCAGGAAGGCAGGAAGGCAGGAAGGAAGGAAGGAAGGAAGGAAGGAAGGAAGGAAGGAAGAGCCCACATTTTAATCAAACTCTATACTATTTAGTTTTCTGTCACTGTGATTAAACACTATAAAACCAAGACAACTTATAGAAGAAAAAGCAAATCTATCCCAGAAAGTATATAAACAAGAGGCAAACTGGTGTCAGGATTGGGATGTTGAAAGCTCATATCTTGAAACTTAATTATAAGGAAGGGAAAGGGACCTAAAGGTAGCATGAACCTCCTTTTAATCTCAAAGCCAGCAACTCCTTCCATCAAGCCTGCCCAATCACAGCCTCCCCAGTATTGCCACCAAGTGCTCACATGATTGAATCTATCGGGTGTATTTCTCTTACAAACCATCACAAGATCGATCGTCTCTTTCTAAATGACTCACACATTGGTACCTTTCAAAGGATATCTGCAGGAGAAACTAAGAATTGTTCCAGAAAAGAAAGGCTGACAAAGTTGAGATCAGGTTTTGAAAGCAAAAGCAAGATTTTTGCCATACATAGTTAATTGGGAATTAAATAAGATGTGCTCACAAAAAGTTAATAAAGACTATATGTGAGAAAGAAACTTAAGGACTTAGTGTACAGTAATGAGTTTGGTGTAAGAGCTGAGGAACTCAGCACTAACTACATGGGGTAGGAAAACCAAGGCATATGATTAACTCACAACAAACAATTCTAGGTCTTTGGCCATCTAAACTACATGCCATATAGGTTCTCTGAATAAGTAAGTAATATTAATAATAATAATAATAATAATAATAATAAGTAAATATTAACTGAACATCATGTAATAGAAGGAAATACAAGACAGAGTTTAAACTAGACTTCTCATTCCTGATGGTGGAAAAATTGCTTTTTTAAAATTCTATTGGTATTTTTATGAAATTTCAGGCCTCTTTCCATAGATTTTGAGAATCTTTGAAATGCCATCTGGCTGATAAGAGCCAAGTTGCTGCTGTTCAAGATTCAAAAGTAACACCATTTTTTTTTTCAGAATTTAGTCTTTATTGGTCCAACTACCCTACACAGACCATAGATTCCACTCAGTAATCATGATTGACAATGAACAAAAAGAGTTTCCAGATTATTTTCTGGAAGCAAAATTTTAATTAATGTCCAGATAATTGACATAATAGGTTAACATAAAACAGGATGGCAAATTTACATTTTAAATAATAAGAAAATTATGGAAAAATAGTAGAAAGGATTGTAGGCCCAGAAGGGGATAGGAACTCCACAGGAAAACCAACAGAATCAAATAACCTGGACCATTAGGGATCTAAGAGACTATAGCACCAATCAAAGAACATACATGGGCTGGACCTAGGCATCCCACACATATGGAGCAGATGAGCAGTTTGGCCTTCTTGTAGAACTCAAACAACTGCAGCAAGGACTATCCAATAAGCTATTGCATGTACATGGCATGTTCTCTTCTAGCTGGGTTACTTTGGCTGGGTTCACTGGGAGATGATATTCCAAGCCATGCAGAGACTTGGTGTGCCAGGGTTGGATCAGAGGAGAAAGAGAGGGCTATTGCAGGAAAGATTGTGGAAGACTATGAAGAAAAGGGGGCAGCGAGCAGGATAGAAAGTGAATACATAATAAATAAATAAATAAAAAACATCAAAAGAAAGACTCAAACTTGATTAACACTCAAATATTGTTGCCTTAATTGGAGTGTAGAGGTGCAATCCAGGAAGATTCCGGACACATATCAGGAGGCTGAAGATACTGGACTGTAAACATGTCCTGTTTCTCCTGTCACTCCTTACCACGCTGCGCTTCCTCATGAGCATTTTCACTCTCCTATTTTCAGGTTGGGAGGGATAATTCAGAATTTCCTTTTCAATCTGCTGTTTTTAAAAACCTGCAGCTCAAAAGGATCTCTAGACTAAAGTGGTATGCTCTGACATATAAGAGAATGTAAAAATTAGAGAAAGTTTTTCACCCAAAAAAAGATGAATATGCTAATTCCTCTACCCATGTTGAATTCCACAGGCCAAACTTTGGAAACATAGACTCCAGGAAATATAAGAAGACTGGGTTTTGTTGTTGTTTTTGTTCTTAAACAAAACAAACAAACAAAAGAATGAGGTAGGAATCAGCACTCCAGTAGAGTGACTTCACAGGCCAGTGACATGAATGGAAGCAATGATTGTTTTTTTACCCAAAGTGATCTTGCCTTCTTCATGCCCCACAGACTTTTCTACTGCATAACAATGACTTGGAGTTGTTGCTTTTTTCTCCTCATTTGCTGGTGTTGAGATGAACTAAAGCCATTGCGCCAATGGTTCAGCATAGGTATCTGTCTTTGCCAGAGTAATGTTGTTTCTTGTTGGTGTTTGTCTTATGTAGTTTGTTATGCGCACACCTATTATGGTTGAATGAAAGTATCCCTTATAAGTTCAGATATGTGAACACTTGTTCCATTGCTACTGGTGGTATCTAGTAAGGTTTTCCAACCTTTAGTTAGGAAGTAGAGGCTAGATATAAGAAGTAAGTCCCTAAAAGCACATCTTCATTATCCACATCATGGCCAGACTTCTTGGTAACTCTACTTCCAGAATGTAGATTCAATGTGGACAGCCAGGATCCTGTTCCTACTTTCAGGTCTTCCTTGCCTTTTCTTACATATCCTTGGCCAAGATAAAAGGTATCCTTTTGAAACACTATGCCAAAATAAACCCTTTCATTCTTAAGTTGTTTTGTCAGGGTATTTTTTCCCATTAATGAAAAAAGAACTAAGACAGAGATTGACTCTGTGAAGGATGAGTGTTGCTTTGTAAAAATGACTTGCTGTTCTTGAGCCCTTGGAACTGCATTGTGTAGGAATTTGTGTAACTTTGAGCTAGAAGAGCTCCATATTGCTATGAGCAGAGATGTATGTGCCATTCTGGTGGGAATTTGGAAGAACAGAGTAAGGACAGAACGTGGAAGGTAAAGTGCTGCTTCATGATGTTTCCCCAAGGAATAAGGATTATATTAGCACATCAAATAGTGGCTGTTCTTCAAAAGATCTAGCTGCATTGAACTCTGTCCTGAAGACTGAAATGATGGTATGTTTTAAATTAATGACCTACTTTGTTCAGCAGAGGAGATTTTAAACCAGGACTACGTTGAAGCTGTTCAATAGATATTGCTTACACATTCATTCAAATCAACAGTAAGCATAAGAAGAAGAACAACAACAACAACAGAAAAAGGTGTGAGGGCGCAGGTAAGAAAACTGCTTGAATTGTTAGAGAGGAACCATCAATGATAAATCCCCTGCTTTGCACTGCAACAAGAAAGGTGCACTAAGGGGGTTGAACCTCAGGTGGGCTGAGGAATTCTGGACAGGGAAGTTGACTTGAGTGCTACCACCTGTGTGCTCTTAAGATCCAGAACCTTTAGAGTAGATCAACATGAGTTTGTTCCATATATCAATATATGTCATATTTTCATTTTCATTCAGTTGTATAGATTTTAAAATGTTTTTCCTGACTATCCAATGACCCAGGTTTTCTTTAAATAGTGTGTTTAATTTTCAAGAGAGTTTTTATCTGACTCACACAGATGCAGACATCCACAACCAAACAGTGAGTGGAGCTTTGGGACTCTTAAAGAAAATAGGAAGAAGGATTATGTGCCCCAAAGGGGGGTAGGACCTCCACAGGAAGACCAGGAGAGTCAATTAAACTATACCTTTGGGCTCTCAAAGTCTGAAGCCCAAACCAAAGAACATACATGGGCTGGATCTCCCTGCACATATGTAGTAGATATGCAGCTTGTTCTTCATATGGGTCCCTAACAACTGGAATGAGAGCTATCCCAAAGCTGTTGCATGTTTATGGAATATGTTAATCTAGCTGGGCTGCCTTGTCAGGCCTCAGTGGGAAAGAATGTGGCTAGCCTTGTAGAAACTTGATGTGACAGGATGGGTCAATACATGGGAGGGCCCCTACCCAGTCAGAGAAGAAGCAGAGGAGATGGCACAAAGGTTTTGGGAGGGCATTACCAGGAGAGGGTCAGTGAGCTCGATGTAAAGTTAATAAGTAAAAAGTAAACTAAGAAAAAGTTATTTATACATTTATTTATTTACTTATTTATTTGATTGGTTGGTTGGTTTTGGCCATTTCAACTGTTGTTAATATTCAGATTTATTCCGTTTTGGACAGATAGAATGCATGATTTATTTCAAGATTTATATATTAGTTGAAACTTTAAGTACAAATATCTGATAAATGTTGAAGAAAATTCTATAGGTGGCTGAAAAAAAAGTATTGTTTTTTTTTAATTGGATATTTTATTTATTTAGATTTTAAATGTTATCCCCTTTCCTGGTTCCCCTCCCCCATGAAACTCCCTATTCCATTCCCCCCTACCCCTGCTTCTATCAGGGTGTTACCCCACCCACCCACTCACTGTCACTTCCCCACCATGACATTCACCCAAACTGGGGTATTGAGCCTTCAATGATCAAGGACTTCTCCTCACATTGATGTCCAGCAAGGTCATTGTCTGCTACATATGTGATTAGAGCCATCGATCCCTCCATGTGTACGCTTTGGTTGGTGGTTTAGTTCCTGGGAGCTCTTGGGAGGTGGGAGGTCTGGTGGGTTGATATTGTACTTTTTCCTTTGGGGTTGCAATCCCCTTCAGCTCCTTCACTCCTTTCTCTAACTCCTCCTGACTGACCATATGCTCAGTCCAATGGTTGGCTACAAGCACACACCACTGTATTTGTTAGGCTCTGGAAGAGACTTTCAAGTTCTTACAAGACTTTCAAGCTATAACAGACTCCAGTTAGCATGCACTTCTTGGCATTCACAATAGTGTAAGGGTTTGGTGATTTTATATGAGATGAATTCCCAGGCAGAGCAGTCTCTGGATGGCCTTTCCTTCACTCTGTGCTCCACACTTTGTCTCCATATTTTCTCCCCTGAGAATTTTGTTCCTTCTTCTATGAACAACCAAAGCATCCTCACTTTGGTCTTACTTCTTCTTGAGCTTCATGTGTTCTATGTATCTTGGGTATTCCCATGTTTTGGGCTAATATCCGCTTATCAGTGAGTACAAACTATATGTGGATTTTTGGGATTGGATTACCTCACTCAGGATGATATTTTCTAGTTCCATCCACTTGCCTAAGGATTTCATGAATTCTTTTTTTTTTAATTGTTGAGTTGTACTCCATTGTATAAATGTGCCACATTTTTCTGTATCCATTCTTCTGTTGAGGGACATCTGGGTTCCTTCCAGCTTCTGGCTATTATAAATAAGGCTGCTATGAACATAGTGGAGCATGTGTCCTTGTTATGTGTTGGAGCATCTTTTGGGTATATGCCCAGGAGTAGTATAACTGGGTCCTCAGGTAATGCTATGTCCAGTTCTCTGAGTAACTGCAAGAATAATTTCCAGAGTTGTTGTACTAGCTTGCATGCCTACCAAAAATAGAGGAGTGTTCCTTTTTCTCCACATCCTCACCAACACCTGCTGTCACCTGAGATTTTGATCTTCACCATTCTGAGTGGTGTGAGGTAGAATCTCAGGGTTGTTTTGATATGCATTTCCCTGATGACTAAGGATGTTGAACTTTTCTTTAGGTGCTTCTCAGTCATTCGATATTCCTCAGTTAAGCATTTTTTTTAGCTCTGTACCCCATTTTTTAAAATATTTTTATTTGATATTTTATTTATATTTCAGATGCCATCCCATTTCCCCATTTCCCCTCCCTAGAGAACCCCTATCCCATCCCCCTCCTCCTTTTTGCTTTTATACAATTCTAATTACATGCAAGTATTAATGTCAGTTCCTGGTTGAGGAACTAGCAATACAATAGATGCAAATAGTCAAAGAACAAGCAAGGCAATAAACAAAGTTCCATGAACACTCACTTGATCACTGTTTCTAAGGGTTTATTAGGATGACCAAAATATCTGAGCCTTCATTCCTGTCCTAGCCCAAAGTCATTTTCACATCTGAAGCCTACTTCCTTGTTCTAACCCAGATTCCTGCCTGAAATTACTTCTTTGTTCTAGCCTAATATCAGATTCCTGACAGAAGCCCACTTCCAGGACAGGTAAGGAAGGCATTCTTATTAGAACAACCTAAGACACGCTCAGTCTTGTTTATGAAATCAAAAAGGAGGAGAGGTGGAGAGCTTTTGGGGCTGCTTGGAAAGAATCTGACGTGGGTCAAGGACAAAGAAATGGGCTGCTTGACAGGAATATGATATTGTCCATGTACCCCATTTTTTAATAAGGTTATTTGATTCTCTGCAGTCTAACTTCTTGAGTTCTTTGTATATATTGGATATTAACTCTTTATTGGATGGAAGATTGGTAAAGATCTTTTCCCAATATGTTGGTTGCTGTTTTGTCTTATTGCCGGTGTTGCTTGCCTTACAGAAGCTTTGCAATTTTGTGAGGTCCCATTTGTTGGTTCTTGATCTTAGAGCATAGTTAACTCAAATAAATCAGTAGGCTTTCTCTACTCAAAGTGTAAACAGGCTGAGAAAGAAATTAGGGAAGCAAGACTCTTCAAAATAGTTACAGATAATTTAAAATACCTTAGCTTGACTCTATCCAAACAAGTGAAAAATCTGTATGACAAGAACTTTGAGTCTCTCAGGAAAGAAGTCAAAGATCTTAGAAGATGGAAAGATCTCCAATGTTCAAGGATTTGAAGGACTAATATAGTAAAAATGGCCATCTTGCTGAAAGCAATCTACAGATTCAATGCAATCCCCAACAAAATACTAACTCAATTTTTCATAGAGTTAGAATGAGAAATTTGCAAATTCATTTGGAATAACAAAAAACCCAGGATAGTGAAAACTATTCTCAACAATAAAAGAACTTCTGGGGGAATCACCATCCCTGACCTCAATCTGCATTAAAGAACAATAGTGATAAAAACTTCATGGTATTGGTACAGAGACATGCAGGTAGATCAATGGAATAGAATTGAAGACCCAGAAATGAATCCACACACCTATGGTCACTTGATTGTTGACAAAGGAGCTTAAACCATCCAGTGGAAAAAAGACAACATTTTCAACAAATGGTGCTGGTTCAGCTGGTGGTCAGCATGTAGAAAAATGCAAATGGATTCATTCTTATCTCCTTGTACAAAACTCAAGTCCAAGTGGATCAAAGACTACCACATAAAACCAGATACCATGAAACTAACAGAAGAGAAGTGAGGAAGAGCCTTGAACACATAGGTACAGTGGAAATTTTCCGAAAAAATGTATGTCTGTGTAATAGTCAAGTAGAATTCTTCCAGATTCATCTAATTTATATCATTTAACACCAATGTTTCTCTGTTTAATTTTTTGTCCAGATTATCTCTTTGTTGAAGAGAGTATGGTATTAAATCACATATTATCACCATTATTACTATGTTGGGGTTATCTGTGGGTGGGTTTTAGATCTAATATTACTTTTTCCCTGTGTTTTGGGTACACCAGTTAGTAGTGCATATGTGATTAGAATTCTGATATTCTCTTGGTGGATTTTTCCTTTAATGCGTATGAATAAACCATCTTTATTACTTCTGAGTAGCTTTAGTATCAAATCTATTTTGTTAGATATAAGAATAGCAATGTCTGTTTGTTTCATAGTTATAGTTGCTGGAAATATCTTTTTACTGTCATTTTACCTTATAATAGTATGTATGCTTTTGGAGGTAGCAAAAATATGATTCTGTTTTCTATTTCAGTCTTGTCTGTATCATTTTATTGCCAAATTGAGCCTATTAACATTGAGTTTTAAAAGAAAGATGTATATTAATTTCTGTCACTATTTGATCTTGTAGGGTTTCTTCAACATATTTTGAATTAGTGTTCTGATATTATTTATTTGTTCTCTTTGACCTCTTGAGTATATTTAATTTTGTCTTCTGAACAAGGAATTTCTCCCAATATCTTCTGTAGAACTAAGTTAGAAGTTATAATTTCTTTTAGTCTTTTTTTTTTTTCATGTAAAGTTTTATTTCTTCTGCAATTATATTGGCTAGTTTTGCTGGATATAATAATATGGATTAATTGTTATAGTCATTCAAAACTCAGAATACTTTTTTTTAATTTGATTTGGCTTTAAATAGTTCTTTTTAAAATCATTTTTATGAGAGATGGAAAGCTGGTCCCACCCCTTGCCTGTTGCAGCACTTGGATGAGCGAGTGAGGAGCAATGCTGAAGAGCTGATCTTGATGGTGTGGGTGAGGGACAGCTGGCAGGTTAATCAACTAAGATACCACCAGGCCCACATCCAGGGCTTTGAGGTGGTCCACCCCAACATATACAGCATCTATGAACTACTGGAGCATATGAAGGTGTCAGTCCTCTGGAACTGAAGCTTAAGGATTTCCATGTCACAGAGCAACAACAGGATATCCAAGAGGAATCCCAGTGAGGATCCAGTACTGAAAGTGTGAATGAAGCCAAGAGGGTTCAAACCAGGCCAATGACTCATCGCAATGAACATTTGCAAGTAATAATGTGTGAACTAAAACGTATACTGGGTGAAACACTGACACACTAGAGTTTCCATGATGACATTGCAAATTTAATGGTTTGTATATATTTGTTTGGAGGTGAGATTGCAAAGGCCTAGGGCAGATACAAAAGGATGGAGTGATATTGGAGTGCATGATATGAAATTCAAAATGAATCGATAAAATGTTTTACAAATTATTTGTTAGCCAGGCATGATGGTCCAGGTCTTTAATCCCAGCACTTGTAAGAAAAAGAGCAGAAGGGATTGGCAAGTAAGGCCTAAACCTTGGGTAGTATGTTTACAAGTAGAGAGTAGCAGACTGTGAGAAGACTAGAAATAAAACTTCTAATCTATACAACTTCCACAAAATTATAGAAGGACTCAATTATCTTATCACTTAAGGTAATTTCAATAAGAATGGCTTCCATAGTCTCACATATTTGAAAGAATGTACTTCAGTAGATAGAAATGTTGGGAAAGATGAGGAGGTTTGGCCTTTGTGGAGAAACTCTGTCACCTAGGGTGGGTTCTGAAATTTCATATACCTATGCCATTCTTCATCAGTTATTTTTTTCTGCATCCTATTTGAGGATAATAATGGTAGCAAATTATCAGTTACTGCTCCAGTACCAAGCCTGCCTCTCTGCTCTCATGCTTCTCACCATGATTGTCAAGGGCCCTAAACATCTGGAACTGTAAAACCTTACAGGCTCTTTTTCTTCTATAAGTTGCTTTTCTTATGACATCTCTTCACAATAGAAAAGTAACTAAGACATCGCTTCACTTTCTCCTAAACATTGTACATATATACTTTGAAAGAGAAAAAGTGGTTTGAACAAAAACTAAGACGAAACTAAGAAAATAGATCAAGTCTTTAGAACAAAACCAAAAGTAACATTAAAAAAAAAGAAAAAAAAAAAAAAAAAACAAGAGAATGTGGTACTGATTTTGAAAGCATGAAACGTATCAAATTGAGAGGTTCATGGAGAATAATAACGGTTCATATCCGTGGAAGAAAGCATTGGAATGCCAGTGTACGGTGTTGCACAGGTAAAGCCTGAAGTACCTTATAGAATCCAGGATACTAGAGACGCCAGGATCACTGGAAATCCACTGAAGAAAGTGGCATATAGAGTTGTTAGGCAGTAAGTTTCAGGAGCCATAATACCTAATCCCTTTGCATATAGTCTTAATAAAAATAATATTATTAAGATTTGTGGATGCCTGACAAAGAGCTGAACTGGATTTTGATTTTTCTTTTTCCAGTATTTCCTTGTTTTGTAACTATTCCTCTCCTTTGGATTGGGAATATATATGCAGTGTCATTATAGGCTGGAGGTATATTATTTGTTTCTTGATCTTAAAGGCTGTCACAGTTAAGATAATACTTAGAGAGAAGAAACTTTGGATTTTGGACATTATAAAACATTCAGATTGTTAAAGACTATGGAGACTTTTGAAGTCGCAATAAATGTATATTGTTCTAGTCATTGCCACAAGTTTATAGAATCCAGGATAGAATGCAGTGGCTAAATTGCAAAATGTCTTATATATTCCCAAAGTTTTTAACACTTGTTTTCCAGAGGGTGGTGTTGTTTGGGAAGGATAGAGAGAGAATGTTTTGCTAGAAGTAGGTCTCTAAAAGCAGGGCTAAAGACTTTAAAGCCAGGTTCAACTTCTTGTTGACTCTTTGCTTCCTGAGTTTGCATTCCTTGTGACTAATCAACCTTCTTCTCTAGTGACATACCTTCCTTGTATATTGGATGTTTATCTTGACATGATGGACTTCTCCTTGTGGAACTCTATGCTACATTAAACCAATTCTACCTTTACTTGTTGTGTTAGGACATTTTATCACAGCAACAAAAACATAATAAAAATAGAATCTAACATTATTTTATATTAACTATGACAACTATTTCTGAGCAACTTCATAACTTGTAAAGTAGCTTTAGTTTGTGGGGGTGTGTTTCAATACAAAAAAAAAAAAATTGAAACCAGAATTTTTAGAGCCAGGTAAGTTTTTTGACACTGAACTACATTCTTATCTTAACAAAATAGTTTCTTAAAATTAATATACTCCTTTTTACTTCTTATGTGGATAAATGTGTTTTCTAGATGTGTGTGTGTGTGTGCATCATATGTATATCTGGTGCCTATAGAAGCCAGAAGAGTTCATTGGATACCCTGAAATTTGGATTGATGATAGATATGAGCTGGGAGCAGAACCTGAACGCCCTGCAAGAACAGCAAGTGCTTTTAACTGCTCATCTATAGCTTCCATCCCAGTAAAACTACATTTTACAAGCAGTATTTTTCATGTAATATTTGCACTGACTGTGAAGATGGTTTCTCTGGTTCCCCTTTTTGTTTATTACCCATGTATGCTCTCCCATTTTAGAGTAGATATCTCTAGGTCAAATGATGATCCCTACAAAATGCATATTCAATTCAGTATTACAACCAATTACAGTCAAGAGCTGTGTAATACAAAGAACTTACTTAAAACAATGTAACTTTGTATTCTCTGGATATGATTCTCTCATATCAATAAATATTATCAAAATGAAAATGAAATGTCTATTTCTACTTGGAAAAAATGAATAAAAGCACTATAAAATAAGTAAAATACTTAATGTGTATAAAGTAAATTTTTAATTAAAAGATACATAATATATAAGTCAAAGTCATGTAAAAGAGCATAATTGTTAGAGCAAATGTATCTTACAAAGAGGGATTTATGTCTTACACAACACTATAACTGCTAGTCTATGGGTAGCCTGTATACCCCAGTAGTTCCAATGGAGCATTGAAGACTTGGAGGATTCTGAGGAGTTTATGGTCTTCAGTCTTCTTTTGAAGGTCATACAACCAGCTTTCTGGAGAAATCAAAGAATAACAGTGAGTAGACAGATCAACCAACGAGTACTGGCCAGCTATCAGCATAAATTTTCATTGGTGCATCTTTCTATCTGGTCTTCCACAGAGAGTGATACCTACTCTGAGTAGGTCCTCCTGGTTCATGTAGATTTTCTTTCCTTGAAATGCCAAACTCATCCAGAGGTCATTTTCTTAACTGAATCCAGATCCATTCAAGTTGGTGGTGAAAATTAGCCAGCACATCTTATAACCAATTTCTATTTTTCTTTGAAAAGAAGTGAAATCCTAAGAAAATGAGGAAAAGATTTATTTAGTGCCATTGAATTATCTGGTCTATATTAACAGGAAAACTATATTTTCTCTAATTTTATTAAAGTTGCATTCATTCTTCCCTCTCCTGTTTTGGTTTTAGTAAGTGAAAACCAGGAGAGAAAAGTCTATATGATTAAAAATGCTGAAAGCCTGGTAGACTTTAAATGATGATATGATGAAAGTGTTCCAAAGAAATCTTTAGTCCATATTATTTACCAATATGAATTTTGCTCTCTGCTAGAGTTATGTATTTTCAATCAATATTACATCAGGTTTTTAGATACAATCTAAATGTAATAAAATTTAACATGAATTTTTATTTTGAAGTTCTTTTGTTTTTCAATAAAATTGGTTATTTTCCTAAACTTCAGGTAATTTTATTTGAACATCTTTGTTTTTTTCACCCTTTTTCCTAAGAGATTTCTCAGCAAAGGATTATTTAAAATTGTGTGTGTGTGTGTGTGTGTGTGTGTGTGTGTGTGTATGCTGGGACAGGATATTTAGTTCTTGCACCTGTGAGGAAACTATACTTCCATCCAGACTCATTTCTGTCCTAAACTTTTAAAACTTTAATCATAATGTACTATTAATAACAGAGAAATTCTACACACAGACTGTTGTAGTAATAGCCTTTAAACATGAGCCTTACATCAAGAAAATATGCCTAGTGTGAATAAACTTTAAAATGTATTTTTATCTCAAAATCTGTAGAAATACCAGGTACCTATTTTGGCAAATACAATTTTGATTCAACACTCAACTCCTCCACTCTGGTTTAAATGTCACTTTAACTTGTTCAACACTGCTCAACTCATATGAATAAAACATCTTATATAATATTAAAATGCCTGTTTTGTCAGGTAACCTTAAATGGTCTTTGAAAATTTTTTTTATTTGCTCAATATCAACACAGAATTATGGCAATATTGGAAATAAATTGAAAATAATTTATTCATTAACATTTATACTTTAATCTACAATGTCATAATTCCAGTGGTTACTTGAAAATAAGCTTTTCTGGTGGGAGTGACAGAACACACCTTTAATACTAGCACTCTAGATGCAGGGAATCTCTGAGTTAAACAACAGCATTGTCTACATAGTACAATCACCAGAATTACATAGTAAAATCAAGTCTCAGAATTAAAGTAAAGAAATAATCTTAAATGGACTTTTCTACAAGAAACATGTAAAATGAAGCCAAAAGGAGATCTATAATAATTATTATATTTAATTTTGACATCCTTGAATATTCATTTTATATTTTGACCTTTCCAATTATCTGATTATTAAAAAAAAAAATTCCCCTGTTTTATAAAGAAAAGTACAAGGATCAGAAATTTTTCATGTATATAAATATCTTGACTTCACGTATATAAGTGAATCATGTGCATGCAGTACATGCAGGGACCAGAAGAAGATGTGAGGACCCTGGGAATTATAGGTACAGAAGGATGAGAGCTACCACTTGGATGCTTGGAATACAGCCCCTGAACTGGAAGAGGAGCAAGTGCTCCCAACCTCTAAACCATCCCTCCATCCCCCAGACTCAAAACTTTAAGTGGCATTCCAACTTACTTTTCTAATATGAGGTTCACAATCATAAAGGTGATAGATTAGAATGCCAAGGTTAGTATGATTCAGAACTTTGGAACAATTTCAAGTTTTATTCAAGAGCAAGCAAAAGTCATTTCCACTGTTGCTCCAGAAGGAGGTTTAATTTTTTTATGCATTTTGATGTACATCATGTGTGCTATTTGTCGCACACATGAGTATGTTAACAGATTTGAAAATAAAGATCACATAGTATGGCTTATGACAAAGCCATGGAGCATGGGTTTTTGTTTGTACATGAACTGAATGTTAGAAGCATCATACACCATCAGTATTGTTATATGGATTAAGACTTAGAATGTTATCTAATTGAAGTCTATTATCTTTCCTCAGGCTGGTATTTTGTGTCTCTCACACACAGAAAAGGTAATGCATAATACAAAGATTCTTAATTTTATTAAGTTTATGACCTATCATTTTAGCCGATTAATGTATATTTTTGACATACTTTTATTAAGTGGCTTAGGAAGCTCAATTCTTCTACAATTTCTGTCACTTAATTTTGAAAGCATCTATCTTACCTATTATTTTTTAAACCTTCCCAAAATAATTCCATTTATTCCATTTCCCATGAAAACATATGCCATATGTTGACCATCGTACAATTAGACCTAATTGAATCATAAAACAATTAATCTACCAGGATTTAGTCAACATACAAGAAAGAAGAAATAGTTATATAAAGATTATACTATTTATAATTTTCAATATGGTTGTTTTTTTCCTTTTTTGTTTTTCAAAATCTCCCTGAAATCTTATATATGAAGTTCAAAATTGCCATGGATTATTAAGAACATTATTTATATTATGTCATTATAAGAATATTAAATAATATATTCATGTAAAAAATCCAGATTTATACCATGTACTTTAAAAAATATCCTATTGATACTCAAGGAAATGATGGCTGTCTTATAAAAATGAGACTGTAATGTACAAAAATTTCAATTATTTAGATTAATATAGATCATACATTCTCATAAACCAGAATGTGGCATATGACCTTCTTTTGAATTAATCTTCTTAACCATAATGGAAGGCTCTGACATTTGAGGCTATAAAAGCATGGTTCACTACCTTTACAGTGTGGACAGTCATCTTATATTTCTGAAAATACTACTTCTGATTGCATTCCAAGAAAGACCCTTCTGAGAAACCAGCACTTCCTACTCTGGCAATTGTCTTTTGTTGGATACATTTGCTAGCAATTATAATCACGGTGCAGGAGAAGAAACTTCTAGCAACTGTAATAAATAAGACACTTAAAGTTCTGAGAAAGAAAACCCATCACAGCAAAAGGTAGGTAGGAACCTTCAATCAGGAAAAGGATTGAATCAGGCTCAAGCAATATTAAAGTTTTTGCAAATCTGCATTTTCTTCTATAGTAGAAAACACTCATTGCAAAAGAAACCAATTCACAAACAATATGTCAGAAATACAGGACAACAATAACAAATAAATATAGTTTTTTCTTCAAGATGACCACCTTATTTAAACTTTAATTAAGGGCAAATGGAATCTATGTAACATACAATAAACTGTAAGTCCAGTGCCTACATTACCTCATTGATGAAGAACTCTTCATGCATAATCAGAAATACTTCGAAAATATTTCAGCATGTTTTTTTTTTTTTTTTTTTTGGTGGTCACTCAAAAATATATAGCGTTTCTCTCTACTGAGAGGTAAGCATATATAGAAAAATATAAGAATATTTCTTTTAATATTTTGATGTATCACATAGGTATGAGCTCTTTGACAAATATTATTCTATATAGTTAAGGTAAAGTCATGGAATAATTAAAATGCTTTTCCAGGAAGTTATGAGCAATCCACAGAAAGGGAGAGTCCCATTAATAATATGAGGTTGCAAAGAGATCTAGCATATAGACGAGTTTAAGTCTAATAACTGACAATGCACATCCTGGTAACCATCAAAATTTAATAGGTGAGGAAATGACAGTAGTAAGATGGCAGTTTCCTCTTTATGCTAAAAACTCACAACACATATATTTGTAGAACTTAATAATAAACATGTAGACATGTTTATTTATTTACATGGGGAAACATTTTAAATGTTGAAAACAAAACATAATTAAATAAGCAATCTTTAAAATTATGATTTTCTGCATATTCATAGTATAAGCTTTATTATGTAGATTAAACTAGCAAAGACTAGAACTCCATTAGAGTCTTCAGAATTGGATAAGACATGATATGTTAGCAGTGGTTGACCAATTAACATGCCCAGTTTGACTTCTCTGCAGACTGAGATAATTAAATCCCACAACCAACATGATGTAAGGACAATAATGTAGATACAGCCAGTCTGGAACTACATCCTACTGGGGAGCTCTATGATCCTCAGTCTCAACCTCTTTGTTTGTAAACTGGAAATGGCATTTATTCATTAATTTAGGGCAACAGGAGACTGTATACACTGCAGCCAGTACATGCCTGACTTGCAAAAAAGGATCATATAAATAAGACAGACGTTTTTAAACTTTATGAGTCTCACGTTCTTAGACTTTATGATTTTTCACTAAAATAAAATATATTCTTTATTTTTAAAATAAACTTCATTGAAAATATAAAAAAAATCTTGAAAACCTTAACTTGAACATGTTAGTACTATTTATAGTTATTATTTTGTTGAGATTATTAGGATTCTTTAAATCTGTAACTTGTAATTTCAACTGTTTAGTATATTGTAAAATGCATACATTATCTTCATACACATGTATGTTTGGTGTTGTTTAACCTTTATGAGAGCTTATTGCAAAGGCTTTCTTATTTTCAGGGATCATAAACAAAAATTCAAAGTTTTTCATTGGATGTTAAGTCATTGTTCATGCAAAGGACAAAGAAAGCGCTTCTTTAAAATTGCAATATGGTTTCAAAGAGTATCTAAATTTAGGCTGGATCATCCTGTCTGAACTTTGGAGCCTCTTGAGATTTCTCAAGGGAATCTTTCAGTCTCATTCTTCCCTGTCTTTTAAATACAGGTAGTTGTTCTTCTAGTTTTCTTTCATCAACAGTTGCATTTGCCACTCTCCTTATCTGCTATTCACTCTTCAGTAGTCCAGTGAATCTGCTTAACTATAGTGACAGCAAACATAGAGTAACTAAATAAATATGCCTTATTCCATGATAAAGGTTTTTCTTTTTTTTTTAAGCTCCTGATTGTATCTCTCTCTTATCACGTATGTAATGGCTGAAGTATGATCAACATTAAATTTCGAGAATGTTTAGAAATAATTCACTGTGTGAGTTTTATCATAAAAGGGATGTCTCATTAACACTTTAAATGATTCAGTCATGATTAGGGCAGTGGAAAGCAGGAGTTGATGGAGTTGAAAGTAGTATACTAACAACCACTTAAGTTTGGAAAAAAAAAATGGTCTCCTGGATATTTGAATGAAGTCAGAAAACCTTGCTAAGTCAGTAAATCGATTATGCTGTCTGGATAAGTAGTTAGGCATTTATCCTCCATGCTTTTGGAATTTCCTGTTCAGTTGAAAATGTCTACAATGTTCCTCAAGAAAAATTACAAATGTTTATGTAGCATAAAGTGAAGCCAGTGATCAAGTTATAATCTACTTCAGGATATTCTGTAAAGTTTCTACTCAGGTCATTAAGTTATCAGTATCCATTTCCAAATTAGAGAGTTAAGTCAGAAGATAACACTAAATATCTGAGTGACATTCAACACAGCATTTAACTTTATGAAATTATGAACTTATGTATTGCATATATTTTTCTCTCTTCTAATGTATGATTTTCGAGCAAGGACCTAAATTCTTTATTTTTAAAATAAATCATAAATTTATTTTCATTTAGTAGAAGATGTCATAAAAGTACCTTATTAAAAAAATCATTAAAGAGAGACAGTTTTAAAGTAAATATTTAAGGGGCAAAAGATGCCCAGAGACCTGCCCTTTACCAAGCAGCCCAGGCAGACCATGTGATGCAGAAAGGGAAAGACAAAAATAGATCCACTAGCAGTCATGCCATTGGTTGTAGACATATGAAGCTCACTTACTACCACATCTTGTAGCACACTAAAGAAGATAACCCAGACCCCGAAGCCATGTGGTCCCTCCTGCAGTAGGAGCCACTACCATGTACAAGCGTATGGTAGAAAGATGGGACAGAAAGGGAAGCAGGACAGTTTGCATATTATGAATGGAGGTAGAAATGGAGATTCGAGGATGGAGAGAAATAGCCTGTTTGTGAGGTGCCTATCCCACCACCTAAGGCCATGCTAAAGTCCCAGTCCTTGCTGCCACTGAGGACCATGTGTGGGTGCATGGCCACACAGCAGCAGGATGTCTGTGTTGATGTCCATGACTCATATTACCACTAAAGAACATGTATATGTGTCTGATAGAAGTATAGATGTCCCAGGGTTATGTAGAGCTGGCCATGCACCTCAGTAGCTGCAGTTCTATGGAGAGCTAGCCTCACTTTTCACCACTGCAGCACTCCTGAGAGCAGCTCTGTACCTCACCTGGACAGCACAACAGATCTGGGGAATGGGGAGCTAGTGTTAGCTGGCACAGAAGGTGGGAATGTGGAAGAGTTGACTTTGCCACTTGCCTGTAATGGGTGTCAAGGACACACAGGTAATGCCCTCCCCCAGCCCTTACCCCTTGATACTTCTGACAGTGCTGAAATCTGGCACCTGGTTCATGAAAGCAGGAGCTGGCCCTCACTAGCTGCAGCACTTAGGAGAACAGACCTTCCACCTCAACTGGATAGCACAGCAAAGCTGGCCCTGATGTCTTGAGGGCAAGATCACAGAAATGCTGGCCCTAACATTCCTCTGACATGAAGTGTTCATGTGGGCATAAATGTGATGGCCTTCTCCCCTCACCCGTTGCCACCTGTGGTAGTTAGGAGAGCTGATCCCGAGGTTATGAGAGCAGGAGAGCTATCTCTGCCCCTCACTAGCTATAGTAGTCAGGAGAGCAGGCAACACAGTGGAACTGGCCATAATGGTGAAGGCAATGTGAGCCAGTTATGGTAAGGATAAGAGTGGGAAAGCTAACCCAGATCTTTGTTAGCTGCAGCACTTGGGAGAGTCAGGCCTCCACTTAGACTGGGCAGCACAGTGGAACTGTCTATAGTGGCACGGGTCCAGAGGAGCCTATTCTGTCGGCAAAAGAACTGAACTGACCTTGCCTTTTGCAGATGGTGGCCTTGGGTGGCCTAGCCACAGCAATGCTGGAAAGCTCACCCTGGTGGTGCGGATAAAGGAGAACTAACAGGTTAACCAGCCCAGCTCCAGATCTAGAGCTTTGAGTTGGCCAACCACAATATCTATGTCATCTGTGAACTGTTTGAGTGCATGGAAGGTCTGGTCCTGCTGATTTGACATTCAATGATCTCCATACTATAGGGCAATAACAGGATAACCAGGAAGAGTCCCAGCGAGATGTTGATGGTGTCACAGAAGCCAGAGAACTGGAATCAGACAAGTGAATCATTGCAATGCACTTTGCACATGAAGATATATGGACAGAAGGCTATACTGTGGAATACACTGTAACAACTACAGTTTCTATGAAAAGATGTTTTCTATGCATTGTTATGTTTATATTTTGTTTGTTTGTTTGTTTGTTTGTATGTGTGTATTTTAAGGGGGTTGCAAGGGTGGAGTGCCTATACAAGAGAACAGAAAGATAAGTGGATGGGTCTGGACTACATGATGTGAAACTCCAAAGAATAAGAAAACATAAAAATAATCAATAAAGGGTCACCAAGATGACTCAGTAGTTAAAGGTGATTTCTGTCATGCTTAATAACCTGAGCTTTAGACCTGAAATCTAGAAGGTAGAAGTTGTTCTCTGACACAGATCACTCCCCTCTCTGTCTCTCTCTCACTCTCTACTCACTCACTCACTCTCTCTCTGTCCCTTTCTCCCTCTTTTCTTCATTTCCCTCACTCCCTCCCTTTTCCACACAGTAAATTCATGCAAGATTCATACAATATTTTCAAATTAGTATTTAGAATAATCAAATATTAGTATTGTTAATTATATACTTTTTGACAGATATGGTGGTAGATACTTATAATGCTAACAGTGTATGCTCTGTGAAAACTGAGACAGGAGCATCAAACATTTTGGTCTAGCCAGACATAGATATACATATTAATAGTAAAACCACTTGCCCTATAGTTGGCTTATTAACTGTTTGACAGATGCCTAGGAAATGAGAATTCTTATAACACACAAGATTACTGTTTATCAAATCTCTAGTGTTGTGCTAATAATAACTACAGTTAAATGAAAAGCAAACATAAAAGTTCCTTGTCAAAATTATTAGCTATATAATGTAGCATTCATATCTGAATATTTTGAGCAAAACAATAAACACCAATAAAAGCTCTATGGAGATAAGAAGCTTAAACTATTATTGGTTTTTTTGTAAATTGTATCACCAGTACTATATTATAAATGTTTATAAAAGGAAGAAAAAAAATGGGCTAAGATATGCACCTATCAGTAAAAACTACTTGACATGGATTTTGGGATTCAAAACAATGATGATAAAGAATGTATGAGCTCTGTGCTGTGTTTTCTCATTGATCGCAGTGACAGAGTTTACTGCTTACAAAATCTGAAGCAACATTCAAAAGCTTTAAAAGTATTATTTAAAAAAATCCCAAGATTCTTAAGCTATAAGCAATAAATACTTCACTTAGATAGTGATATTATTGAAAGATGTAATGCCTAAGGGTACACACTGAGTTCAATATGAAGCTGAGACCAAACATTGTAGACCAAACCACACTGCCTCTTGTTATGTAGCCTACATGAGTTTTCAGTTAAAAGTCTAGCAATTATGCATTTTTCTTTTAGTTAAGTTTCTGTTAACATTTATATGTTTTAGTCAGGGTTTCTATTCCTGCAAAATATCATGACCAAGAAGCAAGCTGGGTGAAAGGGTTTATTTAGTTTACACTTCCACACTGCTGTTCATCATGAAAGGAAGTCAAGACTGGAACCCAAGCAGGTCAGGAAACAGGAGTCGATGCAGAGGCCACGGAGGGATGTTACTTACTGGCTTGCTTTCTCTGGCTTGCTGAGCTTGCTTTCCTATAGAACCAAAGACTACCAGCCTAGGGATGGCACTACCCACAATGGAGCCACCCTCCCCTTGATCACTAATTGAGAAAAAGTCTTACAGCTGAATATCATGGAGGCATCTCTTCAACTGAAGCTTCTTTCTCTGATAACTCCAGCTTGTGTCAAGTTGACACACAAAACTATTCAGTACATCATATTTACGCCTCTGCATAAATTTTCAACTTAAGGACGAAAACAATTGATTATTAAAATTACCTTTCATTGCATGCACGCATAAATATCAAGTATGATTGCTATTGAAATAACATTAATAGCTAGTATATTGTGATATACAATTTAAATCTTTAAATTCTGTTTTATCATGAATATATGGCCTTGAAATATGCTAATTATACACACACACACACACACACACACACACACTATATATAATATATATATATATATATATATATATATACTGTCACTACACCTAAAATATAGTTTGTTCCTACACTGTTATTCTTATTTTTTTATTGTTTAGATATGATGGAGGCTGAGTACAATCAGACCCTATCTCAAAAGAGTAAATAGAGTGATTGTTTTTGACATTTATTTAGACGGGCACTTGATAATTTCTAATTACAACACTATATTTGTCAGGGTCTTAGTGATCACAGCCACAGCCTGTTGGTCACAATCCCCTTAGAGGTTGCATATCTGATATCCTTCACATCTGATATTTACATTACTATGGACAACAGTAGCAAAATTATAGTTATAAAGTATCGACAAGATAATTTTATGGTTACGGTCACCACAGCAGGAACACATGTATTAAAGTTTGCATAATTAAGAAGGTTGAGAAACACTGGTCTAGAGGAAAAGAAATAATATAATTAGTTGTTAGGAGTCATCTTAGGAGAAGCTAATAACTCACAGGTGATCTTCCTGAGATGAGTTCTCCTTGATGGTTTTGCTCCAATAGGCAAGGCCTAGAAGAAATTCATTTTATAAAATATTCCTGCTATTAATAGGCTTTTCCTTTTATTATCAAATATATAACTGTCAGTAGGTATTACCCCACACTTTTGAGCACATCTCTGCAGAACAATGAAGATATACTATCTTGTAGTAATGCTATATATACAAATAGATAATAACTCTATAGAATTCCTGATTTGATTCAAATAATTTTAGGGAGAAAGTTTTTAGAGATGGTCTTAGTTTCTAGAAAGATGTATTAAAGTTAGAATCAAGAATAAAAGATGTCCACTACTCAGAGTAGTAAGTAAAGGCTGTATAATAAGAAATACAATGAGCTTTCATAATCATATTAAGAAGAGAAATAGACTTGGGTAAATTTTGCATTCAAGGATAAACATTTAGGCCAAGGATAAAGACACAGGTGTGTACTATAAGGCAAGGCCATGTAAAAACTGTTGTTTTGAACTTTTGATGAGTATATTATAATGAAATGCTGCTTTGAACTTAAAATCAACATCCATCTGTAACTGCATTTTCTGAAACATTCTATCTCTGAGGTAATTTTCTAAAGAAATTTTTGATTTAAGAAGGTATAAAAAGACAAGAGAAAATAAAGTTGATTGATTGAATAGTTTGACTTTGGGAGCTTTGTCCCAATCCATCCATCCATCCATCCATCCATCCATCCATCCATATGTATACATCTGTTTATCTATATCTTTGTGTATAGGATATATGTATATGTATGTAAGCATTCATGAATACTTATGGAGGTGATTCTGATAGATGGTTTGGCTTAGCCAGAGGGTGGGTGTATGAATGTTTGAATGTATATGTATTTGTGCATATTTGCCTGTATACAGCATCTTAATTCTTTTTCTTTCCTTCCTCTCTGATTCACAAAGAGTTAACCAGTTTATCCAGAGGGGTTTCTGGTTGATTCATCAGAGAATGGAGGACCAACAATAAATCTTTTCACTTCTCCTCTGCTGTTTTATGATGAGTGCTAAACAGTTTCTGGCCTCAGAGAAACTCAGAGAGGCAGGTCAGCTACTGTAGCAAAGTGACTTAAACCTAAGGCAAGTACATATTTTATTACAATACAGCAACTCTAAATACCTAGTAAGACCAAATCTTACCCCCACTGAGGCTCTTCCCCCTTTGCTGCCTCAAGAAGAAAAAACCAGAAAGAAAGAACAATTGCTGAGGTTGATTTGGCATATGATAGATAGATAGATAGATAGATAGATAGATAGATAGATAGATAGATAGATAGATAGATAGAAGTAGATAGACAGATAGATAGTAGATAGATAGATAGATAGATGACTTTTTTAAAAGTTTGTTTAACAATGTGGGTAGTTTAACTGTTGTGTCCTCACTTTAAAGGAAAGACCTGTTAGCTGCACAGTCAAGGTAAATAACTGAACCAGTAGCTCATGTCTCCTGTGGCATCCCAAGGAAATTTCTGGAGACCTTCTGTTCATTAACCTACATTAGAGGGCTGAGGAATCCAGGTTCCAATGGCAGGGATGAATAGTAGCAACAGTGACAACAGCAAGAACATTGTAGATGAGTCTATAGCAAGATGTAGACAGGGTAGATGATCCCGAGAAAGATGTGAACAGAGCAGATAAAAGCAGACCAAGATGTGAGCAGGGCGATGATCTAGAGCAAGATGTGAACAGGGCAGATGAACCAAGAGCAGGGTGTGAAGAAGATAGATGAATGCAAAGCAAGATGTGAACTCTGGAAAAGAATCCACAAAGAGATATTAACAGGGTTGATAGAGTCTAGAGCAAAATGTGAGCAGTGTTCTGAATCAAGAGCAAGTGTGAAGAAGGTAGATAAACTCATCACCAAAATGTGTACTGTATAGATGAACCTACAACAACATGAGGGTACTCTACACCAAGATGTGACCAGGATAGAGAACTTGCCAGCATTATGGGACTGTAACACAGAGTAAAACAGACCAAAACAATGTTTCTTTGGAACCTCTGTTTAGTTGAAATGAAAAGGAGGGTATCTTTCTAGTTTACAGTGGGTCTTTCCATTTACTATATTCTGATAAAAATTCCCTTATGAATATTGTGTGGTTTCTCTTTTAGGTGATTGCAGTTACATTCCATTTGACAATCAAGATGACTGTCATCGGTATCAAAAAGTTTGTGTTCTTTGGTTACCCTGAACAGTGTAGATGTAACAATGTAATGAGTACTAGTTTATCCCTCTTGAGGTGGTAGGTTGTGGAATAGTGGAGCCAATGAATGAAGTAGACTAAAGTCCCAAGAACCAACTTTATTTAGAGCATTAGACAATTTATACTCTGAAGGTCAGGAAGAGTCACAGCAGGAACCTATACAATCATACCCACAAACCACATGTGACAGACAAGCTGCACATGGCAGACAAACTGCATGTATGGGTGGGTGGGGGACTACCCTCATAGAAGCAGGGTATGGGATATGGGATAAGGGCTTTTGGGAGTGGGGGAATAGAAAAGTGGATAACATTTGAAATGTAAATAAAAATATCCAATAAAAAGGGGGGAACATGTTTTTTTTCATTAAACCATATGTACAAATACCAATACTCATTTGTAATGGATAATCTGAAGTAAACTTACACCTATCAGCTACACCTAGGAAGTTCACAAAAGCATGATCCAATAACAGTTCTATAGTTTTGAAGAAACAGGTCACTAAGTCTTGCATAGTTTCTAAGAGATTTTTTTCATAAGCACTCAGAGTTTTCCCAACATGATGCCATTCTTGGTCTGTATTCTAATTAGTATTCATTAAATTTCATCAATCATTAAATCCATAGTCCCCTTTTAAAACTGTTATTTGTAATAAGTACAAAAGATACTGTGAATGGGCCAAGTATAAACGCATCAATATTTGTAAATATGGAAAATGGTTACTAACTAGGTATAAATGATCAGTTAGAGGTTAATTAGACACACACACACACACACACAATGTGAGTGGGGAGTGTGTAAGACTGGAGCTAATAAATTAAGTAGACTAAAGTCTCAAACAACAGCCAACTTTATTCAGAGCATCAGATAGCACACACACATATATTGTTTCGAGTTTTCTGGGTTCCACATGTGACACCATCAATATTGGATCCTCACTAGGACTATTCCTGGTTATCCTGTTGCTGTCCTCTCATGGACATCATGCGACTTTGGACCAGAAGGATCAGCCCTTTGATGTACTCAAACAGTTCACAGGTGACGTAGATATAAACATTATCACTCAATAGTTTGTCAATTCATTCCATATTCTAAACAGTTTGCTAAACATGAGGCAAGCTTGTAAACTAGAAGTGCATACTTTTCTTATGGGAGTCAACATTTCTTTAAAAATATGTATTTAACAACTTATATAATTTCTGAATAAAAATATTAAATGAAATTTCATACCAGCAGACACATAGCTAGTAAGTCCATTTTCATCTCCTCAATTTAGATGGAGTTTGGCCACCAGGAAAAGTTTTACAACCACTTACCTTTGTGGTTTTTTGGAAGCAGAAAATTTGTCAAGGATTTCTTTTCACAAGTTAGCTGGATAGGTTCATTCCCCCTCATCATTTCAGAATTGCTTAGTATCTCCTTGATCTTCTCTCTTTCAATATATACTTGGCTTCTACAATAAATTTCTTGAGGCTTTTTTTACACTCTGAACTGTATACTTTCTATTTCTTTCTGTCCCAGTTGCTCTTTTTCATTGTAAACCCACATAAAAGTCATTTCTAACAAAGCAAAACACAAAACAAAAAATAAGATAGAGTTAATATTAGACTGCCAGAAGGTAGATTTAAAAATCTCCTCTGCTAAATTAGTCTGTATTTTAAAATCTAGCTTCCATCAAGTTTTTAGGACAAGAACAGAAAGCAAATTTCTCTGCCAAAATACCAAAGAATGGTTTCTATTACAGTTGCTAATATTCTTCCCCACTGAAACCTGTCAAGGTGGCATTCACAGGACTCAATACTTTTTCCCTACTTTCTTGCAGTATCCTACTAAGATGGTCCAGTTATCCATCATTATAGTGTGCAACAATTTTCCTGGTCCAAAGTGCCCAAAACAACTTCATTCCTTCAAAAATCTAGCATGGTCAGTCCTATCATTGCAATAGCCTACTCTCTGATGTCAACTTGTATTTTAAATAGTTTTCTATTCATGAATAAAGCAAGTTATAGAATGAAAAGACTACAAGGGGCTTACAGTTCCAGATATTTAGTGTCTATGATGATAGAGTATAGAGAAATTTTAATCCAGAAACATGGCTGCCTATATCCAAATATTTCTAGGTCTTTGTGATATAGCAGGCATGACATATTTTTAATTCCACTGTCTGAAATCCAGATACACATTTAATGCACACCTTCAATCCCAAACAATGAAGGTATAGTTAGTTAGTAGAGGTAAGCAGCTGTGTGTGAAAATGATCTCTAATTGATAGACAGACAAAGTGACAACTCAGAGAAAGATTTGAGAATTAGAGATAGGATATGCCCAAATCTCACAAGAAGATGCACAAAAGTGAGGTGACTTAAGAGCTGTGCAGACCCATAGAGACCATTGGTACAGAGACAGGCAGGTAGATAAATGGAACAGAATTGAAGACCCAGAAATGAACTCACACACTTATGTCACTTGATTATTGATAAAGGAGTTAAAACAATCCAGTGGATAAAGACAGCATTTTCAACAAATGGTGCTAGATCAACTGGATGTCAGCATGTAGAAGAATGCAAATTGACCCATTCTTATCTCCTTGTACAAAACTCAAGTCCAAGTGGATCAAGGACCTCCACATAAAACCAGATACACTGAAACTAATAGAAGAGAAAATGGCGAAAGGCCTCGAATACATCGGCACAGGGAGAATTTCCTGAAAAGAACACCAATGACTTATATTTTAAGATCAACAATAGACAAAAGGGACCTCATAAAATTGCAATGCTTCTTTAAGGCAAAGGAGACTGTCAATAGGACAAAAGGGTAACCAACAGATTGGGAAAAGATCTTTACCAATCCTATATCCAATAGATGGCTAATATCCAATATATACAAATGTGGGAAAATCTGGGGGGGGGCCGCGCAGTAGCAGGCCTTGGCAGCCTGTCTCTCATACTGGAGGAAGGTCCCAGGTTCAGTGGCTGGAGGCTTTGGTGGCAGCAGGCCCAGCAGGCCCCAATGATACGAGGAAGTCTTTGGTTCCAAAAGGCTTTGTTGTCATGGCGGATGGTAGATGGATCTGGATGTACCCCACCCCCCCCAAACTCAGGGCAGACCTGAGTTAAGTAGGGAGGGAGAAAGGGAGAGGTTTTGGGGGCAATGCTTAATTGGTTCCAACCTCTGACCTTCATTAGTATGTAAATCTCTAGGGCCTGAGGCCTGTAGTCACACCCTCTACCTGTGCACTTTGGGAGGGGCTGTAATGGCCTACTTGACTGAACAATGTAGGTCTATGGAGATTGGACTGCTTGTTAGGACCCTGAGTTTTGGGGACGCGGCCGAACTCCTGCCATTTCTCCCTTGGAGTCTCAGGGTTCCAGGCCCATGCCCAGCCAAGAACCAGGATACCCTTACGCAGTCCCACATACAAAGAACTCAAGAAGTTAGACTGTAGAGAATCAAATAACCCTATCAAAAATGGGGTACAGAGCTAAACACAGAATTCCCAACTGAGGAAACTCGAACGGCTGATAAGCACCTAAAGAAATGTTCAACATCCTTAGTCATCAGGGAATTGCAAATCAAAACATCCCTGAGATTTCACCTCACATCAGTCAGAATGGCTAAGATCAAAAACTCCAGTGATAGCAGATGCTGGTGAGGATGTGAAGAAAGAGGAACACACCTCCATTGTTGGTGGGATTACAAGCTGGTATAACCACTCTGGAAATAATTTTGGCCCTTCATCAGAAAATTGGACATAGCATTACCTGAGGACCCAATTATATTACTCCTGGGCATAGAACCAGAAGATGCTCCAACATACAACAAGGACACATGCTCCACTATGTTCATAGCAGCCTTATTTATAATTGCCAGATGCTGGAAAGAACCCAGATGTCCTTCAACAGAGGAATGGATACAGAAAATGTGGTACATTTACACAGCAGAGTATTACTCAGCTATTAAAAACAATGAATTTGTGAAATTCTTAGGTAAATGGATGGAACTAGAAAATATCCTGCATGAGATAACTCAATCACAAAAGAAACACACATGGCATTCACTCACTGAAAATTGGATATTAGCCCATAAGCTTACAATACCCAAGATGCAACTCACAGAGCACATGAAGCTCAAGAAGAAAGAAGGCCAAAGTGTGTGTGCATTGGTCCTTCTTAGAAGGGATAACAAAATAATAAAATACTCAAGGGAGCAAGTATGGAGACAAAGTGTGGGACAGAAACTGAATGAGGGGCCACCTGGAGACTGTTCTACCTGGCTAGATATCCCATGTGCAAAGGTAGATTCTGATGTGGATGTCAGGAAGTGCATGCTGACAGGAGCCTTAGACATATGCCAGAATCAGACATATTCAGAGGCAGATGCTCACAGCTAATCATTGAACTGATCATGGGATTCCCAATGGAGGAGTTAGAGAGAAGGAGCTGAAGAAACTGAAAGGGTTTGCAGCCCATGAGGAGAGCAACAATACCAACAAACAAGAGATCCCAGGGTCTAAACCTCCAGCTTGGGAGCACATAGGGAGGGACTCATGGTTCCTTCTCTATATATAGTGGAGGATGGTCTTGGGGCATAGGTGGGAAAGGAGGTCCTTAGTCCCGTGAAGGCTGGATGTCCCAGTGTGGGGGAATTTGAGGGTGGGAGGTAGGACTGGGTGGGTCGAACACATCCTCACAGAAGCAGGAGGATAGGGGGTTCCTGGAGGCATGGAGAAAGGGGATCATATCTGAATTGTAAATCAACACTTCTACGCTTTGGTGTGATTGCAAGCTGGTAACAACCACTCTTGAAATCTATCTGGTGGTTCCTCAAAAAATTGGAAAGATTTACCTGAGAACCCAGCTAAAGCACTCCTGGGCATATACTCAAATGATGCTCCAACCTATAACATGCTCCACTATATTCATAGAAACCTTATTTATAATAGCCAGAACTGGAAAGAACCCAGATGCCCTTCAACAGAGGAATGGATACAGAAAGTATGGTACATTTACACAGTGGAGTACTACTCAGCAATTAAAACCAATGAATTCATGAAATTCTTAGGCAAATGGATCGAACTAGAAAATATCATCCTGAGTGAGGTAACCCAATTATAAAAGAACACACTTGGTATGTACTCACTGTTAAGTGGACATTAGTCCAAAGCTCAGAATAACGAAGATCCAATTCACAGACCATATGAAGCTCAAGAAGAAGAAAGAACAAAGTGTGGATTCTTCAGTTCTTTTTTGAAGGGGGAACAAAATACTCAGGGGAGTAAATATGATGACAAAGGTGTATTAACAATGACTGAAGAAAAGGCCATCCAAGGACGTCCCACCTGGGGATCCATCCCATATGCAGTCACCAAACCCACGAAAACTATTGAGGATGCCAAGAAGTGCTTCTTGACAGGAGCCTGATATAGCTGTCTCATGAAAGCCTCTGCTAGAGCCTGACAAATACAGATGTGGATGCTTACAGCCAACCATTGGACTGAGCACAGGGTCTCCAACAGAGGAGTTAGAGAAAGGACTGAAGGAGCTGGCAGGGTTTTCAACTCCATAGGAAAAACAAAAAAATATAAACCAACCAGACTCCCAGAGCTCTCAGGGACTAAACTACCAACCAAATAGTACACATGGAGAGACCCATGGCTCCAGCTGCATATGTAGCAGAGGATGGCCTAGTTGGGCATCAATGGGAGGAGAGGCCCTTGGTCCTGTGAAGGCTCAATGCCCCAGTGTAGGGAATACCAAGGTGGGGATGCAGGAGTGGGTAACAGGTGGGGGAGCAATCTCATAGATGCAGGGGGAGGCGGATGTAATAGGCTTCCAGAAGGGAAAGCTGGAAAGGGGATAACATTTGAAATGTAAATAAAGCATCCAATGAAAATAAATTAAAGATAAAAATGATTTTAAAAAAGAGACAAAGGCAGTGCTTAGCTGGTCTCTGTATTAAAGAAGTTTTTTTTTTTTTTTTTTTTTGATTGAAGGAATCAGTTTTTGAAATCTCCTCAGCAAGGAAAGTAAATGCAAGTTATCTTTTTTGCACTCCAACTTGCATACACAGGAACCCACTGGTAGGGTCTGAATGTGGTAGTCTCCAAAGACACAGACAGATAAACACACCAAGAAACAATAAAAAGCTGTCTGTTAAAGCCACAGTATTAAATATGGCCTCTAGTTCTAGAGTCTACATATTTAACAAGCAAAGTTATTCAAGCTCATGATGAGTATAAGTTTATAATGTCTCATGTGACCAAAAGTTAATAATCAGTCAATGGTTAGAGAATACAGGAATGCAATGCAAAAACACGAACTAGAAATGCATATAAATCAGTTCTTTTACTTCATTAGTAAAACTCACTAGTGGGTAAAATAAAAATAAATTAATTCACATTCAAATTATGATATAAAATTTGTAATTTCAAATACATATCAAATTTAGTAGTACAAATGATAATTAGACAGAAATTTCTTAAATTGTTAGATTCTTTTTTTATTGGATATTTTATTTATTTACATTTCAAATGTTCCCCTTTCCCGGTTTCCCCTCTGGAAATCCCCATCCAATCCTCCCTTGCACTGCCTTTATGAGGATGCTCCCCCACCCACCCTACCCACCAACTTCTGCTTCCTGGCATTCCCCTTACGGGGGCATCGCACCTTCCCAGCGCCAAGGGCCTCTCCACCCATCATCCTACAAGGTCATCCTCTGCTACATATGTGGCTGGAGCCATGGTCTTCCATGTAAACTTTTTGGTTGGTGATTTAGATTCTTAAGTGATAACTTGAATAGTTCAGTTAGCAACTTACTTAACAATATTACATACCTTTATTTTGTGGTTCTGAGGATGAAAAGCAAGCCCTTAATATGCTACATAAGTGTTCCACTTCTGAGATATATCATGAGCCCTAAGCATGTTTTTAAAATGTTCCATGAAGATTTATCCCTTTCATCCATGAATTTTTGTCATTGTTCTTCAAGTATTTTGTTTAAAACAATCTGTAAGTGACTGCTAACAATATACATGTCCACTGCAAGTGTACTAATACTAAATGTGGTCAAAATCCACAAAAATTGAAGAATTGCATAGAAGTTGAATGGAATATGAATTGTAGTGAGTTTAAATTAAATGTAAAAAATCCATTAATTATAATAATGAAAGATAAAATCTGTTATTGAAGACTCTAAAGGACAGATAACAAATATGATTATTTTCTAAAAAATTAATAATTATATTATGGTTTGAACGTAATCATGAGTCCAAATTTTGTATGTTATATTTGAGGCTTGATGATGATGGTAATATTATTTGACCTTTGAGAGAATGATAAAGGTTCAGTCCTGATAGTTGGTTTAGCTGTAGAAAGTTGCTAGTCTTTCTCTGTCAACTGTCAAGTAAAGACAAAATATTTTTCCCTTTTCCTCCATATGTTTGAAGGAGTGACTGTAGCTTTCCTCGAGAGAGCAGAGAGACATTCTCACCAAAACTATCTCTGTGTATATCTTGATATTGTACTTCTGAGCATCTAGAAGGTTAGCATTCATTATCTGTTCTTCAGAATCTACTAAATCTACAGCAGTTTCTGATAACAGCAGGGGTATCTTAGACAGTGGATTCTTGGGATTCTATTCACTTTTTAAAAAAAAAATCTGCATTTTCCCATCTCTTATAATAATCAGTATTAATTTAGAACTATATAAATTACTGAGGTAAGATAAAATTTGTCAAATTGTTTAATCTTTCCACTATGGTGCCTAGAGTCTAGCTGCCTAAGTCATGAGTGAATATTTCAATATATTATCATGAATGGTGAATAAAATTTAATGTTTTGGCTAGTACAGGGTAATTATATCTTTTATACTACATCCTCCAGCTTTTGTAATGGAATTTACTGTACCTCAGTCCTCCTCTTCTTCTTCTCTTCCTACTCCTTTTCATTCTATGTAGTATGAAAAATTGAGCAAAATAATGGGAGATTTCTTTTGTAATTATGCATCATAGTGTGCACTTAAACTTGTAAGTATCCTTGCATGGTTTCTGTTGGAGGAGGATCTTGTGCTCAATCTATTCAGATGCTCATTTCTGTACTCTCAGATCTAGTTACAATCCAGACATGGGCATTGTCATGAATACTGTATAACATCTTATATCAAATGTGTAAAGAATGTTCCTTAGTTATCTCTGATTGATTAATAAAAGGTTGAACAGCCAATGACTGAGCAGAGGAGATAGAAAGACAAGATTTTCATTCCCAGTGAGGAATCTCAGTGGATAAAGAGACAAGGGACGGGTTTACCATAAGGCAGGTGAGGGTCTAGAAGAAGGGCTATGAGGTAGGTGAAGGTCCATGAGAATAAGGGCCACCAGGCAGGTAAAGGAAGAAGAAAGTAGTCAGCCATGTGGCTGGCATGAGGAGGAGTCATCAAGGGAATTCTCCAGGAAGATATATATGGAGCAAAGCAAGCCAGGGAGAGACTCAAACTGTAAGTACAATGGGACATATTGCTGGGGAAGTAGCTAGATAGCATAAAGAGTTAGAAATATTTGCTCCATTATTGTGCTTAAAGCTTGTTGAATGAACTTAAAAGTCTCTGTCTCAATTATTTTGGAGATTTCCTTGTTAGAAAACCTGCCATCTTTAAAACTCATTCTATAGCTATCTCTATAAGGAAGTTTATAACACATTATAAATTATATTTTTTCTATAGGCCATTTTGAAAGTTCTCAGGATTATTATTTATCAAATTAAATGTCATAAGAAAAGAAGTATTCATATTCTCTAGCAATAAAACAGGAAAGCAATAAAAGCACTGAAATACTTCTGTGATTAAATTGTCACATCAAAGTCTATTATAAACCCAAATCTCATTAGGTCACAGTTGCATCATATCAAGCCTGTATAATGAATAAGGATGAGTGAGAAGCCACTTTTTCCCTTCTTGACAGGTACCTACCCTTTCAAGGTGACCATCAGTTAAGGGGAGTCTCTTTGCCTATGCTTATTCCTTTAATTCTTATGTATAAAATTCTCTTGATTATTTGTAGGGCAAAGGTTCTTTTTATTTCGTTACCTATTAGATTTATATATGGGTTAGAAATTATTGTAGTTACTAAAAAAATTGAATAATTTTTATCATCAAATAACTTGGAAGTATAACAAAAATATTTCTTAACTTCATCAGCACATATGATTTGGTTTGATGCTCTTTAAAATGTATTTTATTTATGTCCTGAAATTTTCAAACATATATAATATATCTTGGTCATATATCCTCCTCAGTTTTTCTATCAACTTTCCTGAGAATCCAACAACAGTCTCTCTCCTAAGTTTACATGTCCTTTTTTGATTACATTTTGATTTGGAATGAGTCAGTTTAAGTTTCTTATTTGTCAATGGAAGTTCATGTATGTTGATGTATTAGAGTGGATATCCAAAAGATAACAATGCATAATTGACTGTTAAAATGCTCCTTTATTTTCTAAGTATTGGTTATTCATAATGTTTGTGAAATTATCAATCTGTTTTTCCTCTTAATGATTACTCTCTGCAAACCACTCTATTTGTGATCCATATTTACCTTAATATCCACAAAGCAAATGTAATTGAGCTTTTCTAAAGGGCTACTGGTGTGCTGTAATTGATGTCTTAGCTCTAACACAAGGTAGCAATTTAGCATCATACTATAAATAGAAACAATATTGTGGCTGTCCTTGGATGGCTTTTGTTTTCAAATTCCTTCAGGGTAAAATATGGCATAACCTAATTATAGTGGTGGAGTTTCCACTGTAGGGGAAGCCGTTGTTGTTTCATTTGACAATCAAGTAATTAGCTTCTCTACTGGATGGTTTACTAATTAAGTTAGCTACTAGAATTATTTAAAAGTTAGTGAAGTCCTCACTCCTGAACCATTAAAGAATTAGGTGCAATAAAATATGATTATGATGTTTTCCCATAAATATATTCTCTTCTCTACAAAAAAATTTATAATATATTCTCATGGGCACTGTCTGCATCATTCCAAGACATACAAAATGTGGTTATATTATTATTTAAAATAATAAAAGAAAAATAGCAATGAGCAAATTACCTTTATATTTCAGTGTAAAGGAGTGAAGGTTTGTTTATATTTGTCTGAACACATGCAGTAGTAACCTATCACTCCCTGTTTGTGATGCCTAACAAACTATATTCTTCTGGTAAATTTAGTAGATTAATATAATGTAAATGATTTTGCATTTGCTTACCTGTGGATCCCAGTTCTAAACATCCAACTATGAGTATGCTTTAAATATGTACTCAGTTCCTGAATGCTTTGCTACTCTGACTTATTTTGTGATATGTGGGACATCATAGCTGATGGAAACTCTACTGTATTAGAATTATAAGACAAAATCCAACCCATTATGATTATAATTCATTACTGAGCTGCAAGCACGAGAGCAATATGAAGGGAAGATAAAAATTTAGATTATGGCATTTTCATTGGGGTATGAGGAAAGACTTGTTTCTTTCAGGGCCTTCTAATAGGAGAACAGAAGGATGAAGATGAGTCAGGAAATGTGGAGACCAGAAGTTCCCATTATGATCAATTGCCTAAGTCTGCAGAGAGGAAAGATCAGGGGCCCTGGGGACATCTTAGATGGTTCCAGTGTGAACTGAAGAAATACTGTGCATGCCATTCTATGACTTGCTAACTGGTCTGTGACTTTGAACTTGTCACTGCTGCTGCCTGAATAGATTTGCCTTTTGATAGACATGGAGGTAGTCCAGGGAATTGTTAAGGTATAGCAAACTAAAAAGCTTAGCAGTTAACCAGATTTTTAGGTTGAACCAATGATCACATCAGCCACTTTGTGGTTTATCATAATGTAAGAAAAAAAAGTTACCAATTTTATATTCATATTAAGACCCTAGATTTCTGTAATTAAACCTTACCGCAGTCCACAGAGAATTTAGAGATTGCTTCCTTCTTTGAACTGAGCTTTTAGGGATACTATTTGAAGCTTGAATATATCATTAGTGTAGAATGGGCCCTGATCCTCACAGCCATTTGTACAATGGGGTCTCTGGCTATGGCTTTGTGTAATGTGCCTTTGCCTGATTGCTGCACTGCTTTAACTGTTTGGATTTAGTCAAGAGGAATAGTACCTGGGGTATGTTGGCGATATCTGGAGATATTTCATGAACTACCCTTTGATAATTGGACATACTGGTGACTTATCAATGTAATTGAGGATTTTTTCTTGTTTCTGGTAAGTGTTGTGACTTGAAGATAAAAATATCTCATATTGGCTTGCTGTCTGTATGCTGCAAGACATAGAACTGTCATGGACAAGAAAGAAGAAGATGTTTCATCATCTACATTAAGCTCTGAGGACTTAAAGATCTATGGTGTAAACAAACTTCGAGTATTTCCTGCTCACCAACTTCTTACAGCTTTCCCATAAGCGGTGTTCTGGGTCCCATTTTTTTTTCATAGTTATTGAAGGATTATTATATAACAGAAAACTTTCCCCCAGAAAAGATTGGCTTTTTTTGTGATATATCAGAAAAAAAGGCAAAACAAATATAATATTTGAAAAAGGAATGAGAAAATATTCACTGTGGGACAAAACTCTATCCCTGAAAATACATTTCTTTTGAAATAACTTCCTTGTATTTTTACGAGACAGTGAATTTGCACCTAGAATACAAGAAAGAAATGTTATTAATATGAAAAAGGGAAATAATTTCCAAAGATGCTAAATTTTCATCTGAAGAATATCCACATTCACTAAGGTTACCTTGGTAAAGGGAAGTTAAGTTTATTAAATTTTCAGATCTACAGGGTGACACAAATGAGTATTTGTACAATGTACCTTTATACTTATTATAAAATATGATTAAAACTATTTTGAATATTGTTTTTTATTTTATTTCTAGGTATTAGTAAACAATCATGCCTACCAGGAGACAAAAGTTTCATTTTTTATCACTTAATACCTATAATCAATATATAAAAACTCTGGTAGGCCTATATCATCAAATAGCTCTAAATTAAGACTGCTGTTGAAAGGTAACTTTTTTCAGATATTTTTCTTTGAATAAGTTGAGACTAGAATTCAAATGAAATTGAAGTCTATTTGAGGCTTTTCAATTTGGAGATGGATACATTTCACCTTATTGCCAAAACATACCCTCTTTCCTGGCCATCTGGGTCTCCAGTTTGGCATGAGATTATATGGCAGACAGGTGCTTGATGATGTTATGGGTCCATCTGCGTCTCTTATTTGGCACTGGATTATATGCCAGACACGGTGCTCATTGATGGTACAAATTTCCATTTCCTTGTGAGACTTTCATGAAAAGTTAGGGGAAATTATATTGATATAGATATATACAAAATGCAAACTTGAACCAGATTTCAAATATAGTGTTCAAGATATATTTAAAATTTTAAATTCTGTGACTGTACATATGTATGAATTTAAAGATGAAAGTAAAGAATTGATTGGCAAGGACAAATAGAAGTCATCTTTATATAAAGAAAGTTAAACACAAGATCTAAAGTGATTTATAAAATAATATCAAGAAAAGGGAGAAGAGACATAATAAGCAAGAAAATGAAAAAATATAAATGCATAAGCAGGGCATAAACTCTTTTGAAGATAATCTAAAGTCGACATGTTCACTAGATTCTAACAGATTTGTATGTCAGCATATATTTGAAGAAGGCTATGGTTGTTGAATTCACTCTGATTTTTCTTCAGAAGTGCCTTTGATCTCCAAGCTGGAGTGAACTGATAGATGAGATTGGTTTTATATTCAATATGATAGGGCATTTTCACTAAAATAATTTGGATACAAAAGAATCTAAAATTTAAAATTAATAGATAAGAGGACGTTTGAGATTGTGTTAAGAGTACTAAGGAAGAAGTATTGAGAAGAAAAATAGCCAAAGATACAGAGTAGGCATATTGGTGACATGCAAATAGCACAGTGAGCTGTCAGGGTGCATAGCCTCATACCTGAGGGAATAGCTGTGCTGATCATACACATGGATGAAAATATGCGGACAAACAGCTCAGGTAGTACAGGAAAGATGGGAAGCCAAACAAAGCAGGAATCAGTCATCATTGAGTGCCTTAGATGGGAATGTAATACGAATGGTACAGCAAACAAGAACAGAAGCAGCTGTAGGAGAGATGAAAGCTCAATACTGGCTTGTCCATAAAAATGTCAGTACAGATCCAGGAATAAAAATTGTGTTTAGTGAATTCTTAAGGAAGTTAAAATAGGATAATAACCCATCCATATACTTGCTGCATAGTGGAGTCTTCAAGTTCTGGGTTGTGTTTTCTTTGGATTTGTGTGTGTGTTGAATGGAAATATATATAATACATTACTATGGTGAATAAGTTTTAAAAGAAATATACCTTCACACTTGTTACGTTTTGAACATGTGGGTCCCCACAAAATTCTTATATTGAAATTTAAATACCCATCATGATGATATCAAACACTGAATCTTGGGAGAGGTTAAATTTTTTCTTGAAGTTACTTCCTACAGTAATGGAAGTAAGAAAGCAAAGGAAAGTTGATCACCTCATTTGGGGCAACATATAGGGACATAGACCTTGATGTTTGCCTTAAACCCTCAAGACCTGCTGGAAAAAACTACAATTTTCTCTTTTCAATGGTTATTTTATTAAGAAAATTTGAGTCAAATCAGTTAATAAATAGAAGTCTTATACTGTAGCTAAGATTGCTATAGCTGTTGCTATCCTAATAATTTATCATCTAATTCTTAAATTTTGTCATCTTTAAGTGTTAGGAATGATTGATCCAATCTGTAAAAATTAACCTCCCCAAATTTATGTGAATAAAAGTTTATATGGGTATAATATAGTCCATTATATTACAACATTTCCATTGGTATAGACATCTCAGATCTCTTTTGAGAGGGGACAATGTAAACCTTGCAGCTGTTCTGTATTGTGGAGTGTTGTATTTTTATTTTGAAAGTAACACAAGAACAGAGCTCTTGGCTATCTAGTAGGTTATTTAATGTAAATTAATGCATCTTAGTTTTGTACGCTTTGGACATTCTGGAGTGCAGTGTTCATACTTCATAGCCAGGGATGACATACCTAATGTACGTGGATAATTCTATTTAATTACAACTTTGCAAGTGAATATCAAAGTCCTTAATGAGACATGAAACTCATGAAGGTTAAATAAGAGTAAAAAGGATGAAAAGTTATCGTCTTATATTTCAGTGTTGGCCAGCTGAATACAATCTCCTGGTCATAGCTATGATACAATTCTGGTCATAGTATGAATCAATCCTGATCGTTATTCAGGAAATCTTCATGTTCTGTCTTTTAAAATCCCTCTAGGACTAATTCAATTTCCAAGTAAAGAATATGAGATTTGTGCTCAGGCCGTATCTTTGGTGAAAGCCACTGAATTGTGCTAGATAGAATTCAAAAACCATGGGGGAAAAAACTACTGTTGTAATTTGAAGGATTCTCCCCATTTTACGTTGTCTTCTAATTAAACTGTTATGAGCATTCATATCACATTAAAAGATAAACTTTATCCCCCTTTTCAGTAGTTTTTATAATTTTTCAAGGAAATATTAATTTAATTCTAACAGAAAAATTGAGCAACTTAAAGTAATTTTGTGAATTACTTTCAAGCCTGCACAGTCTTGCTCACCCCAGGTGATTTTGAGTGCTGATGCTAAATGCCAAGTGAACAGAGATACTCATTGATGAACAAAGCTCAATACAGAGATGGAAACATTTTCAGTGTTATGAGACAGATGAAAAGATTTAATATAAAAACATATAAGAATAAAAAGACTTCAGCTATTAAGTCTTCTTAAATTAACTTTTAAGTTTAAAATTAAGGACCACAAAAAGAAACATTTTATAATGTGTTATATCATTGTTTTTTTAAGAAATGATCTAAGATATCTAGCTGTTAGGAGGCGTGGATTTGTTGGAGTAGGTGTTGCCTTGTTGAAGGAAGTGTGTCACTAGGGGGTAGGGAGAGGGCTTTGAGACCCTCCACCTAGCCACATGGGAGCCAGTCTTGACTGCCTCTCAGCTTCTCCAATCCATGCTGACCTGGATGCTACTATCATGCTTCTTGCCATGATGATAATGGATTGAACATCAGAACCTGTAACCCACTCCAATTAAATGTTAGTTTTTATAAGAGTTGCCTTGGTTATGATGTCTCTTCACAATAATGAAAATCCTAACTAGAATTATAGGTATTGAGTATTTTTATTGTAATGCACATGTTTTTATTTTTATTTATAATGTTTCAATTTTATATTTATAAAACAAAAATTATATTAATTACAAAGTCATTTTAGTGACGGTACATATTTTTTCTTCAAATATTTGTGTCATTGTAGAACCATTTGAAAACCCAGGAAGTTTGCATGCCTTACTGTGATGACTTGCTGCAATTAATCTTTAATAGAATATACATATGATTTTAGCTTAATTATTACTACATTCTACATTATAAAATGATCACAAAAATTTCATGAACAGCATATACTTAGCAGAGGAACATTGATTTTAAAGATTATAGTAGGTAATATATCAAAAGAATAATGATTTTTGAAAAGGATAAAAAAAAAAAACAGGGAAACAATGGTATGCATGTTTGTATAATTGCAAATGAAGAGGTGTAGTAGAAGTTATTATTTAAGCAGCCGAATTTGTCATGGTAAATCTCCTACCCGAATGAGACCAGTAAAGGAAAACACAACTCAATAATTGTGGTATAAATAGCACTCCTGGATTGGGCAGATTTACCACTACACTACTCTAATCCCTAGCTATGAGATCGCTTATAACTTGCAGTTTTTCCAGGCTGCATGCTTGTTCAGCTCTGGCTCCTCTATCATCGGCTTCCTTCTACTGACGGATTCCTTCTGCCTGCTTCCTCCTACTTCTCCTTCTCCTTCTCTCCTTCTCCTTCTCCTTCTCCTTCTCCTTCTCCTTCTCTTCTCCTTCTCCTTCTCCTTCTCCTTCTCCTTCTCCTTCCTTCTCCTTCTCCTTCTCCTTCTCCTTCTCCTTCTCTCTCCTCTCCCTCTCCCTCTCCCTCTCCCTCTCCCTCTCCCTCTCCCTCTCCCTCTCCCTCTCCCTCTCCCTCTCCCTCTCCCTCTCCCTCTCCCTCTCCCTCTCCCTCTCCCCTCCCTCTCCCTCTCCTTCTCCTTCTCCTTTTGTATCTAATACCTCTCACTCTCTCATCCCCTAAGCCTTTTTCTCCGCCTCCCCTTCTACTGTCCAATCTCTGGCTCTAGCCTTTATTTGACAGGTTTTAATTGAACAAGAAGATTTACAAGATGTCACCTGTGTACAGATTCAATCATCCTCTGCACCCCCTCCCAGGAGGGTGGAACTAGGATCAAAATACAAGGCTGAGGCTATCCACTGGGAACTAGGATCAAAATACAAGGCTGAGGCTAGTATAGATAGTGATATTTGAAATAGCTACAGGTAACAGTGTTTATGATCAAAAGAGAACTTAAGTCATTCCCCTATCTCAACTCCTAGCTTTTTATCATAGACCATTTGGGTTTCCTAGAAACCAGAACTCAGATCATATTACTTTCTTTCTTTTTTTTTTTTTTTATTGGAAATTTTTTTTTTTACATTTCAGATGTTCTCTCCTTACCCCATTTCCCCCCTCCCTCCCAGGAACTCACTATCCCTTCCCCGCTCCTCCTGTCTCCACGTTGGTGTACCCCCTTCCACCCTCCCCTGTACCTCACCTCCCCACCCTCGAGTATCCCCCCCCACGACGTCCAGCCTTCATGGGACCAAGGATCTCTTCTCCCATTTATATATAGCTCCCTTGCATATATAGCTGGAGCCATGGGTCCCTCCTAAGCGCTCCCAGGCTTGTGGTTTAGACCCTGGGGGCTCTGGTTGGTTGGGATTGTTGCTTTCCTCATGGTGTCTCAAATCCTCTCAACTCCTTCAGCCTTCACTCTATCTTCTCCATTGGGAACCCCGTGATCAGTTTAATGGTTAGCTGTGGGCTTCTGCCTCTGAGTATGTTGGACTCTTGCAGACTTCTAAGGAGACAGCTATATCAGGCTCCTGTCAGCATGTACATCCTGACATCCACATCAACCTCTACCTTTGGTGACTGCACATAGGATGGATATCCAGGTGGAATGGTCTGTCTCTCCTTCAGTTTCTGTCCCGCACTGTGTCTCCATATTTGCACCCTTGAGTATTTTGTTACTCCTTCTAAGAAGGACTGAAGCCTCCCCCCTACTTGGTCATCATTCTTCATGAGCTTTTTGTGGTCTGTGAGTTGAATCTTGGGTATTTCAGGCTTCTGGCTAAAATCCAATAATCAGTGAGTGAATACCATGTATGTTCTTTTGTGATTGGGTTACTTCACTCAGGATGATATTTTCTAGTTCCATCCATTTATATATGAATTTATCAAATTCATTGTTTTTAATAGCTGAGTAATATTCCATTGTATAAATGTACCACATTTTTTGTATCCATTCCTCTGTTGAAGGGCATCTGGGTTCTTTCCAGTTTCTGGCTATTATAAATAATGCTGCTATGAACATAGTGGAGCGTATGTCCTTGTTATGTGTTAGAGAATCTTCTGGATATATACCCAGGAGTGGTATAGCTGGGTCCTCTGTATGACAAGAACTTCAAGTCTCTGAAGAAAGAAATTGAAGAAGATCTCAGGCAATGGAAAGATCTCCCATGCTCATGGATTGGCAGGATTAATATAGTAAAAATGGCCATCTTGCCAAAAGCAATCTACAGATTCAATGCAATCCCCATTAAAATCCCAACTCAATTCTTTACAGAACTAGAAAGAGAAATTCTGAAATTTATTTGGAACAACAAAAAACCCAGGATAGCGAAAACCATTCTCAACAATAAAAGAACTTCTGGAGGAATCGCCATCCCTGACCTCAAGCTTTACTACAGAGCAGTAGTGATAAAAACGGCCTGGTATTGGTACAGAGACAGGCAGGAAGATCAGTGGAATAGAGTTGAAGACCCAGAAATGAACCCACACAACTATGGTCATTTAATCTTTGACAAAGGAGCTAAAACCATCCAGTGGAATAAGGACAGCATTTTCAACAAATGGTGCTGGTTCAACTGGAGGACAGCATGCAGAAAAATGCAAATCGACCCATTCCTATCTCCTTGTACAAAGCTCAAGTCCAGGTGGATAAAGGACCTTCACATAAAACCAGACACACTGAAACTAATAGAAGAGAAAGTGGGGAAGACCCTCGAATACCTAGGCACAGGGGAAAAGTTCCTGAACAGAACACCAATGGCCTATGCTCTAAGATCAAGAATTGACAAATGGGACCTCATAAAATTGCAAAGTTTCTGTAAGGCAAAGGACACTGTCAATAGGACAAAACGGCAACCAACAGATTGGGAAAAGATCTTTACCAATCCCACATCTGATAGAGGACTAATATCCAATATATACAAAGAACTCAAGAAATTAGACTCTAGGCAACCAAATAACCCTATTAAAAAATGGAGTAAGGAGCTAAACAAAGAATTCTCAACTGAGGAAATGTGAATGGCCGAGAAGCACCTAAAGAAATGTTCAGCATCCTTGGTCATCAGGGAAATGCAAATCAAAACAACCCTGAGATTCCACTTCACACCAGTCAAAATGGCTAAAATAAAAAACTCAGGTGATAGCAGATGCTGGCGAGGATGTGGAGAAAGAGGAACACTCCTCCATTGTTGGTGGGATTGCAAGATGGTGCAACCACTATGGAAATCAGTCTGGCGGTTCCTCAGAAAATTGGACATATTACTTTCTTAATATATATATATATATATATATATATATATATATATATATATATATTTCTTAAAATATATATATATATATATAATATATATATATATATATATATATATATATATATATAGGATTAAGGAAAAGGGGAAATGAAGACAAAGGAAGAGGAAATGGTTAAAGAATTGCATTATGCTGACCATTAATTAATACCCAATGTACTTCACACTTATGAGATTACTTCTAAAAGATTACAGTAACAGAAACATAATTATGTTCTTATTTCTGGGGAGAAGAAAAAAGAATTTAATGCTTTGGATTTTGTCTTTCACTCATCAAAGTTCACCTCTGAGTTTTGATCAAATTTGCATTCCTAAGATAAAGCCTCTCAACAGTTCACAAGATTTTGTACTTTACAGGATGACTAGACCCATATGGTGTTTAGAGGATATATTAGGTGAGGTACTCTTCAGTTGCACCTGCACATCTTTTCATAACATTCAACACAATGTCTGAGCTCAAGGGAAAGACAGATGTCAATGAACAGAGGAGAAAAGTCTGGGCCACAAGTTCGTGACTTATGCCTGTATCATCTATTCTCTCTAGATTGCATATGTCTTTTCTTTTGGACAATGAGTTATGTTTCTTACTCAGAAATTTGATTCATCAATTTTCTGAATGTTGTTTTTAATCATACAAAAAAAATGTGACTTTCCCATCATCATGATGATCAGAATCCATGTATCCACTAGGAGTTAGAAACTGATTTAAAGTTAGCAAACTTGACCTCAATCTATTGCATAGAACTCTACATGATTTTTTCCCCAAAACTAGAACTTTTCAGAGGTTCAACTCAGTCTCCTAAGTTCCCAAATCCATGTAGCATTATTAGGTTGATATTGCACACTTTGAATAAAAAAGAAGCGTGCATCTGTGTCCTTATCTGAAATTGCTTTTCTTCTAGTGCAATGAATTCTGTCCTTTTTTGGGTCACACAATTATGTATCAAAAAAGTCATCTGAAAAATGCTAAAGCTATCTTAAAAACTTCATAGAGCCAATAATATGGCTCAATCTGATTACTGGTGTTTGACCCTGAAAAACCAAATTTTGGAAGGAGAGAATTTAGTCCTTAAAGTTTTATTTTGACCTTCTGTCTCCCTCTCCCTCTGTCTCTGTCTCTATCTCTCTTTCATATGTGCTCAAAACACACAAAACAAATAATTAAATATTAATAACAACAACAACAAACATGAGTATCAGGCAAATGAGGTATTTAGATTTTGTTTTCAAGGAAAAAATATCCCAGTCAATTTAACTTCCTACAATATTTACTCATATAACAGGAGTCTTCATATATAGTTTAGTTTCCTTTCTATTGCTGTGACAAGCGCCATGACAAAAAGCATTTTAGGCAATGGAGAATGTAATTTGGCTTACATTTCCAGCTCATAACCACATGAAGTCAAAACCAAAACCCCAACAGACTAGCTTCCTATTTTATACACACCAAATCTTCCAACCAAGCAACTCATTTCACATTCAAGAAGAACACCAGGAACCATGGAGCAAATGTTTACTGGACCTCGGGCCAGCTTATGGTCAAGTAGCTTTCTTATAGTTAAAATCCAACTGCCTAATAATAGTTTTAATAAAGGCAGGCTGGGCCCCCCTGCATTAATTAATACTCAAGATGCTCCCCCATAGATTAGTCTACAGCCAATATGATCTGGGCAATTTTTCTATTGAGAATCCATTTCCAGTTGACTATAGACTTTGTCAAGCTGACAGTTATACCTAAGCAGGGAAATATTCAATATTCTTTTCCTTTACTCTGTGGCATTAAAGTGACTTTCCTAGGCATAAAAAGGGTTATTGGCTCTTCATTGTTGAGACAAAACATTATGATATATTATTAGAGTAGCATGATGTTCTTCAGAATATCAGAAGATAAACAAAACAAATACCATTTATTCATCATGAATCTGAGACGATGGGTAGGTGTAGTATCGGAAGCAGATGCTGAACACTATCCTATGATGTGATGAACTCATGCCATAGATCCCTCTGCTATCATCAGTTAGCAGAACTAAACTCAATCCAGTGAGATAAATACCAGAAACAGTGATGAACTGAGCCAATGAATAAACCATATCAAAGTGCAATCCATAATGTTAGCCAGTCAACAGTTTTATAGAAAATAGTATTTAAAAACTTAACTTCTCTCAGCACCCAGGAGCAGCATGGGATGTCATAGAGCCTTTACCTCAGAATCTCTTGAGTACTTAATAATGACACTTACCTTTGTAATTGCTCTTGAGACATAGTATGCCCTGTATATATTTTTCAGGATAGAGCATTACTTCTGTTTGTTGCTTCCTACTACTATGTTCATTGATAGAGGAACCATAAATTAATGAAGGAAGTCTTCCAATCATGAGGAATCTACTGGGAACTGGGAACAACTGTAGAGGATTTGTATAGAAACATGAGTTAAAAGGCACTGGAAAACAGTCTCTCACTGAGTACAAATAATGGCATCTTAGTACAGCTATTAACTCAAAGCCTAAATCCAACATTCCTTGAAATATTTGTTATTCATCATTCCCAATATAGGGTTATCCTGGTAGTGACCAAAATTCACTTTGGAAATGAAAAGTGAAAAATGAACCTCATTTGCTTACATTTATTTTTACAGAGATCATTCTCATGGGGCCCTGGATTCACATTTAAACAATGACCACTTTGTGTGCTGACCAATAATGTCAGTTAATCAGTTAGCAAACTCCTATTTTATTTGCTTAGGTCTTGTCATAATGTTTAGGTTATATACTTTTCATTTTATCTTCTAGGAAATTAGAAACATTTCTATTTTTAACCATGTTATCTTCCTGTGCAAATCATACCAATTCACAAACTTGCTGTTATCCAGAAGATGAATTCCTCTAGATGGTATATGGTTTGACCTAATCCTACTACTGTTATTTATTTATTTATTTATTTATTTATTTATTTATTTTTATCCTATATAGCATGAAGTCTGGGCAGTGTTTTCTACTGGCAACTGTCCTCTAGATTTTATACTTCTTTTAAATGCTGGTTATTTACCACTGTCTTTTCCTAATGTTTTCCTTGGTGCCTCAGGATAAGGCATGATCTGGAAAGAATACCTTGGTAGAATCCTTTAACAAAGCATTCTTAATCTTCAAGTCACAGTCTATTATAACACTACAAATACTTAGAGGATTTTTTTTTTCTTTTCAGTTTGGCAAGAAACTACTAAGATGCCTAACTTGTTTTCTGTAGGCAGCTGTGTTCTAGCTTCAATGAATTTTTCTCACTGATTATGAAGACTGACTGTAGCTGTAGAAAGAATATTGAGTGTTTAAGGATAGGAGTGGGTGTCTCAAGTTCAATATTTTATTGTCAACTGATATGTGCTATTTAGATTGCCACTCAAGGCTGATGTATGCTACTCCTGGTGTTCAAAGTTGGGCTTGATATTTAACCTAAAGTGTGTTTCTGAGAGCTTCTTTTGGCCATAAAGTACCTCAAATGAGTTCTCTTCCTCCAGAGGTTAGTACATATTGAAAGGCTGGTCAAAGGCACCAGGCATGCATGATATATGTTGACATTCATAACCAGCAAAACACTGATACCCATAAAATATTTTTAAGAAAATTTAAAAACTGTTCACAGTGCTTTTGGATTACTTCAACTGCTGTCTATTTTGAAAAGTCATTCAACTCTGTAGTTCTTGGATTGAAAGGTGCACTTGCCTATTCTCAGAGCCTTCATTTTCTCATTCCTCTCCTCCTCTGACAAGTTTATTTCCAAGAACCTTCTCTTGCAAAAGACTCTAACCATAGATCTCCACCTCAGAGTTGTTTTTCCAGGCAAGGAAAACTAAACTATCAAGCCTTGTAGTTTCCTTTCTTGCTTAAGACCTTCCAGATGTAGTGACATAATTGTTTTATATCCACTACTGTATACATAGTAATCATTTTTCCCTTTCCAACAAATAATCAAAACAATCTCTTCTAATAAAACACAGAATGTTCTTCCTTTGGAATCAGTCTGGATACATAAAAAGTTGTTTTAGCAGCTCCTGGAACAGAATACAGGCTATTTTAGAGATAGTGTCCTTCCCCTTAAAGTCCTTATATGACCTTTTTATGGATAAAATTACTTCTTTCTGGCAAGGAAGCATGATTATTACTTTTCTTTGTGGCATACACAGTTCAAGATTCTAAACTCTGTACATACAATGTTCCTATACTAATTATAAAAATTTTACTATTTTCCAACCAAAATTAAGTATATGTAGTGTCACTGTGGGATACAAGGAGTGTTTCAAATTTACAACTGACTTTTCTCAGCTTGCATTTTTTTTTCAGTTTTTAAGAAATATTTAAAAAATATTTTATAGGTCAGGTGTTTGCTGGTGTGAATGTCTATACACATCATGCATGCCTGGTGCTGGTGGAAGCCAGAAGAGTACATCAGATCCCCTATAATTGGAGCTACAAAACAGATGAGAATACTGTATGGTTGCCAGGCATTGAACCCAGGTCCATGAAAGACCAATCAGTTGTCTGAACCACAAAGCCATCTTTCTAGTCCTATGATTGTAATTTTCAGTTGGAACCCTTTTATCACATTAACAAGAAAAAAAAAAAAGCCATGCACAGTTCATATAGTCATTGTCCCTATGTTTGTAAATATACACTCAAACATACCCCAAATCTTCTATTCTACCTGCAACACATCTCATTGAACCACATGGAGGAGGGGGAGCAGGAGGACGCTTTATTAGCCTTGTTGCCATGGGAACATATTGTGAGTCTCAATATTGTGAGTCTGTAACATAGAATCAGGTATTACCCCTGACCCTGGAAAGTCATAACATTTTGGCAACTCTGGCTGGTCAAGAACCATACAGATCCCCATGGATAGAGCCAGGTTTGCACACTGGCAGAGGCAGAAAAGATGGGAGGAAAAAAGTAGATAATAAAGAGAGGTAAGATACCCAGGTGTGTTCTTCCAAGCTGACCACTTCATGGAGTTGAAGAAGCACCTTTCGATGCTTACTATTTAACTGTCTGGATGAGCAGAGCCTGGAAAGAATGAAGAGTGCCCAGTTTTTCTTATTGGTTGAAGATACATCTTCAGATTTTGGTTCTAGCTATCTTATTAGATGTGTTGACACATATTCAGTGTTTATGTGATGTCTTATAACTCAATCAGCATGTAGTTCTGAGACTTAAAATGAATTGTTCATTGTTTCACTTCCTGTATAGTTTGTATTATTATTTATAATACATATATTGTTAAACTGTTATCGATTTGAAAAGGGAGAAATAAAATACATAAAACCTTTGTTCAGTATTTTATACAACATATGTCTGTCAAGCCATAGCACATTTTACAAGGGTAAATAAATTCTTTCTAATAAATGTGATGCTTAAGCCAAGAAGGTGAAAGATATACATGCACATTTTTGGTAAATGTATTACCTAAGCAAAAACAAGTTACAGGAAATTAGAATATAGCCATGCACAGTCAGCATTGCTATGAGAATTTTAATAGGGACCATGAAAAGGATTAAAAGATGACAGCTCAAAGAGTCAGGGAAAGAAATGACACATTCTATACTTGGTTTTCTAATCATTCTGATGTTTATACTGTAGAAACACAATAGGTATAAGATGGCTTCTTTTCTTTATTTCACTGTTTTTTATAATTTGTACATTATATAGTTGTACTTAAATGATTTCAGAGTATCTAATCCATTTAAGACATAAAGCCCTCTCAACATCAACTTTTGATTCTGTGATCATTATCAGTTCAGAGATTTACTTTGCACTTCTTGCTTAGGATAAATCATCCATTAGTGTATAACCTGAAGGTGCTCAAGACTTCAATCCCAAAAGAAAGTCAATGGTACATAACAATCAGAAACAGTCAAATATCTGACCTTCAGTCATGTACTTTTTATAATATGAATCTTATTCAACTCACTTTCATATCTTTTTAGCATTTTTGAAAGACAATGGTGGTCTGGTTGACTTTATATAACATTAGGAAGGATGTACTAAAATTTCTAAAAGTCTTCCTTCACCCCAAGGTATTTCATTCAATATAAAGAAATATAGAGTTAGGAATGATAGACCATCTTCACAATAAAATTTTGAAAGCTATACAGTCTTAAGAAACAGGCCTTGTTATAAAAGTATTCTTTAACATTTTATTTGATATCATTATCAGGGACTAAATATTATACTTTTGCCTTGAAGTACTAAAAATTCCAATAGTATGAGTAGGAGAAATGAATGAAAATGCCCCCCCATTGCTGATTCTATATTCTATATTAATTTACATTCAAACAGGAAAGAGGGAGAATGTTTAAGAAGTCTAGGGCAAGGCACCCATTTGCTCTGACTTCATAGCCCTTAAAGTCAAATATTTCAGTTTTTGGACAAATATAGTTCTCTTGAATTGAGGTCAAATTAGTGTATGATTTTCCTTAGCCAGTCCTTAGGAATACAGACCAGCTGCCCAATTCTCCTGTGATGATACTAGAGCTTTGAGCATGATTGAAAATTTGAGGAGCAATGCCAAACAAGGCATACTTGTGTTTGGTTTCAAAGGGCTCTTTGTTCTGCTTGCCCTGACCACAAGATGGGATCAGACCAGAATGGGTTCCACTGATGAAGACTAGGGTAATCTTCCTAGTAGATGGGACTATTAGATGACTGCTGCAGCAGGTATTAAAAATATCACTCAATGAGTAGCCTCAGGGGAAAGACACTTACATAATCAAAGGAAAATAAAATCACACGCCACAGAAAGCAAGAGGACTAAGCAAATAAATAAATAAATAAACAAAATAAATAAATAATAGATATAACACAGTGTACCATATATGCTAGGATATATTGTGAAATAGTTAAACATGCTTCTCCTCTAAGGTCAGTAGATCATGTTCTAACCCATTTCTCTATGAATGCATAACCCAAATAAAGCACGGGAGGACGTTAATTTATCAATTGATGAATTCAAATAATTCAAGGAGAAAATTTGCTAAAGTTTAAAAAAATCAATTAATTAAGTGGTCTAATTATACTGAGATTATCATGGCAAAAGTCACTTCTACATTCTTTTCCTGGAACCTTATCACTGAGGAGAATGGAAAAGTAGAGGAGCTACAGAGGGCATCTATGTTTGCTTTACTCTTCAGAATAAAAGGTCTCATTCTACAACCTTGAAAAATATATTTGACCACACAATTTCAGACTGTGTTGCCTTTATATCTGCAATTTTTTTTAGTCTTTAGTGGGTTTTCTCTTTCCATCAAATTATGGCTCTATTGTTTAAATTAAGGTCAAATTTCATAGTAAACATTCACTTATTCTGTCATTTACTCCAGAAGTCTGCAATTTCCTTGGTTAGTCACTGTTCCTGTCCCCCACTGTCCTCTATCAATATGGCTCTTTTATGACTGAATTCATTCTGATTTATAAAATTTACTTTTCAGTCTACTTCAGAAGCATTCTTGCCACCTTGGTTGATTCTCTGACATTTCTGCCATGCATTCTTTGCATTTAATGCTAAGCTGTGCTACATTATTAAGCCAACTTTTGCTCATTATGTAATTGGTGACCCCAAATCTTGTGTGTATACAAATTTACCAAAATAACTTCTTCATTCAAAATGGCACTGGTGGGAGATACATTCAACTGATGGAGCTACTGGTTAATTGCCATGAAACATAGTGTTATATGTTTAGAGATTTAGAAAGCCATTGGAAAAACTTGTGTGCCTGAAGGAGTTAGCATGCAAAGAATCTGGTCATGAAAGTAAAGTGGGGGAGAAATACACATTCCCCAGTCTAAAGTTACTGATTGAAGCTTCCAGAACAAAGAGTCAGTTACATCTCTGTGGAATTTTGGTCAAAGAGGCCCCCAGGGGACCCCCAAAGACAAAGCTATTGCTACTACAGTTGATCTTATAAAGAACTGAATGTTAAAATTCTGTTATTGAAGATGATTTACAGGTTGGTTGCAGGTCTTGGAGAAATGAGGCCAAGTCTTGACATGAAGGGTCTTCTCTGGGAACTTCCTTCTGTAGTGGTACATGTTGTTACTGAGCAAGCTGGAGTGGATCAAACCCAACAGTCCATCTCAGCTGTGGATCATGCATGGTTCCTGAGGGAAGTGCCAGTTAAGATGCTCCAATTATAGTGGCATGAGTGGTCTGGGTAGACAACTATCTGATTCAACATAAAGCCCACTCCAGAATAGAATTTACTCCTCATGTTAGGAATTTAGACAATTATCTTTGGCTGGTGAGTTTATAGGGGCCACTGGGGAAGCTAACACTATTTACTTACTATTTTTGGATTTGATATGTCTACTTACTTGCATTTCTAAATTTTCTTGCACATAGAAATCACTGCTACCAGTGTCACCTCAGAACAACTGATGAAACTCTTTAGAGCATCTAAATATGGACTGTATCACAGTGGCCTAACCCTTACCCAGAAATGGACATCTGCATTTATCCCCTACTCAAGAACCTTTGTGGAAGCATGAGTCAGAAAGGAAAGCTTAAAAGCCAGTGCTGGGAGTGGAGTGTTGTATGGCTTCTTCCTCAAGTTGCAACATTCTCTCTCAATTGAAATGTTTGCCCTAAAAATGAGGGGAAAGCCTCATAAAAAAAAATGTCAGATATTTGGAAAAAAATAGAAGCTTGGAAGATTCTTGGGGGCACCATCAATAGTACAAAAAGAAGGAAATTGATTCTGAGTAGTCAATTACCAAAAAAACAAAAACAAAACAAAAAAAAAAACAAAAAACAGACTTTTAACTGTTGAGTTGCCTGCAAGTTATATGGAGAAATCCAGGGTTGAAGATTTTGGGGTGTAACACCCCTTGTTAGGACAGACTTTCTGGTGATGCAGCTGCTTTGAATTATCCCTGTTCCTTGTAAATCGTCACCCACCAAAACTCCTGTTAGTAACCTACCACCCAAAACTCTCATTGGCTCAACAAATTGAATATTGGTACAATTGCTTCTTTGGTATTTTGTAGGTTTCTTTACTGAGGTGTGTAGAATTGTGTGTTAAATCTCTAAAGGAAAAGTCTGTCCCTCAACAAACAAAGAAATAGAAACATAGGCTTACATTCAGGAGTCATTTAACTAATTTGACATTCAAAATGTTAGAATAGTACTCTGTATAGCATTACTGTATGTATACATACATACATACACACTAAAATCCATACACACTAAACATACTTAAAATGAATCTAATTATAGATGAAACACATCCTATACCAGGCTTAAAATACAAAAAGTTCACATGCCACTTAAAGGTGATCCCAGCAAAGACAAGGGACTACTGTATTTTGTGAGGTATTAGGTTTGAGAAGAAATCTAAGATTCAGTTTGCAAGACCACAGTATACTTGCATATGAAGTGCAGCAAAACTTGGAGGTAGGTAGTATCATAGTAAGGAGACAGACTGAATGTCCAAATATAGAATGATGCCTGTGTTGAAGACAAAGAATTCTCACTAGGGTATTTCTAGAGGCTTTGTACAATGGTTGCATTTCTTTAGGGAGATAATTGTTGCAATCATGTTGAGAGAAGACTAAAGGCAGAGAGATCTATGATGAGATGTCAGTTGAAAAGCTTTAGTGTCAGACTAAAGTGGAGAAAGCCAAAATAAAAAGATAGGTACTTGTGTTAAGATATCTGCAGGATCTGATGAATACTAATTCATGAATTATCTACTAAAGGAGGCAAGAGAAGGTTTCCAAAGTAACAGAAATTTCAGTCATAGAATTAGAGGCTTTATTTTCAATAATGATCTATGCAGGATTAAGTAAAATGATTTTGACTATACTCATGCATAATCACATTTTATAATACAACCCAAGGCTAACAATGTGAGGACAGCAACATTCAGAAATTTGTGAAAATGAAATAAGATAATTTATGCAAAGCCCTTAGGACAGTGCTTGGCGTATAGTTAACACTCCATTCATTTGCTTGAGAACTAAGCAGAACTTTGGTGTATTGATTTAGAAATGGACAGATCATGTCCTGCTAATAAACTTCTTGTATCTTTGAACAATGTGAAAATATGTAATACATTTCCAGATGATGTACACATTTTTAAAATTAAAGTCCAAGCAAAAATTCTTAAAAGCAATCTTGTATTTTATTTTTAAACCTTTGTTACTTACACTCTTTTCCAGGGTCATGTACCATGCATGAAAAATCAATAGCATGAAGCAAGTAATTTAGCAGGCAGTAAGTCAAGGACAGGCTCTAATTCTGCTCTGAAGAGTGTTTGGTGCTTTAGAGGTACTCCAACATAAAATATAGCCTTCATTTTTCCTAAGCTAAAAATATTTGAAGTTTTAAAGTGTCATTATCAAACTTCGGTTGTCAATATTTGATGTAGCCTTTGAATGATAATAGCTGGTTTTCACTGACTATCTCTCGTGTACCAAGAACCAAATAAAACACTTCATAAACATGTCTCTGACCCCATTAGTACACCTAAAAGATTCTTACTTTTGCCTTTTAGCATTGCAACCAAGCTTTGAAATATTAGTATCTCATCCAAGCTTGGGGAGTTTAGTATCTTGTCCAAGCATCGACTCTGAGTTGCACATATGAGATGTATGTTCCTGAATAAAACATTATTCGGAGCTCTAGAACCTAAACTTGATTAAGTAAAGATTCTTGAAAAATCACCTTGCAAGTCCAAGATGCATAATGAATGAGAAATACATGTGTGTAGTTTGCTTAATGATTCACTAAATTGCACTTATGATTAATAAAAACACCAGAAAGAGTCAGTGAGGTAAACATGCCAATTATTCAGTTCTTATAATTGACACTTCATGATGAAGGATGCTAACAATGTATAGTATGATAGATATCTACATTTCTCTGTAAAGAGTAAAAACAAGGGCAAGAAGTTAATAAATGAATTTTGCTTTTGAAACAAATTAAGAGAAGGCTAAATAACAGAAGGCTAAATAGGACAAGAAAAATTTTATTAATAAACAAGTGATTTATGGTATATTATTATAGGTATGCCTTGTTAAAGAGTGAGATACTTTCATTCTATTTTATGTCAGGTTTTCAATGCATTGTTTTTCCTCTCCCTCTCTCAGACCTAGAGACCGTGTTTGATGTTTAATTGCTCAGAACAGTGATATACAACTTTTCTTCTAGGGCTGTATTCTCTCCTCATACTGAAACTACCTTTCAACAAGCAAGTAGCAAATAGTATTAACAGAGAAGGGACCCTGATTGTCAGCTTCCTTGTCCCTTTGGTTTGTTAAGTCAAACAAAGGTTCATACCTATAATGTGCTTCTTTAACATGCCAGGGAAAGATCAGTGGCCATTAAAGTTTATGAGAAAATGCATTATAATTCAAAATATATAGTAGGAATTTAAAAGTGTTTGCCTAAGATAACAGTAACATATATTAATATAATATTGGTAATTGACTTACTTTGGTAGTCAGAGATTTGAAGTACATGGTGGGGGTGATACCCAGGGATTAGCAAATATGGAAAATATATGTGGTTTTTATATGTTTTTGTATTAGCCTGTCTTAAGAACACAGTATTAGAATGTGAGTCACCAGCAGGTGTATTCAGTGAGGTTTATTATTATTATTCTACCCAATCTGTACATATTAAAAGACTTTTTAAATCATTGAGGAAAAGCCACATTATAGTCGAGGAGGACACAGTCATTTATGTGAGATACTCACAATGATTTTGTCCTTTTTCACATACACTGTTACATTCCTGTCCACATAATGAGGCTAGACTTCTGCAGTGTTATAAATTAATTATATTGTTATTTTATGTGGATTAAGTTAATATTGAATAACTTCTGGTGAACTTTGACTGAACTCAGAGGGCTTGAGTTAAACTTGGAATTTTCTGATCAAAACAAACATAAATGAAAGTAAATATGTCAGTTACATTCTGTGCATCCAGATCTAACTTTACAAAGTAATATTTTTTAACATTTCACAGAATAAAATAAATATTGCTGCTAAAGATTTCAAAATGACAGTTGCCTCTCTGATCCATTTGCAAAATAGGAAATTTAGAGCTAAATGTCACTATTACCTTCTAAAACTGCACTAAGCATAATTTTAATATTGATTCTTGCACATATCTTATCTATTTCTGAATGTTCAGTGGTTCCATGACAGGTTGTACTATAAATCACTTATTTCTTTCATCTTGATTTTTTGATATACATTTTAGTATATTTTATTACATTGCCTGTCTTCCTATGGCAGTGTTGTAAATGCATTTTATATGTTAGAGAAAAATTTATAGAAATAATGTACCAGGAGAAACAAAGTATGAACAAAAGAAAATGTTACGAAAGTCCAACTTAAGTGATATTCAAGCATGAATATAAATAATAATTTAAAAGGGAAAACTTTAATTATGATCCAGTAAGGTGATTTTAGAATAGTGGTAACTTATGGTTTGTCTCAGTCAGTGTTCTATTGCTGGGAAGATATACCATGACCACAACATCTACCTTTTTTTTTTATTTTAATTTAATTTAATTTTTTATGTATTCACTTTATATCCCCCACACTAACCCCCTTCTTGTCACCCCTTCCCAGAATCCTTTTCTCCCTCCTCTCCTTCTTTTCTGGACAGGTGAGGAACCCCTGGGTATTACCTCCCACCATGCACATCAAATCTCTGAAAGGCTAGGTGCTTCCTCTCCCACTGAAGCCAGACAAGGAAGCCCAGCTAGTAGAATATATCCCAGGCAAAGGCTTTGGGATAACGTCAACTCCAGTTGTTCAGAACCCGCATGAAGGTCAAGTTGTACATCTGCTACATATGCTTGTGGAGACTAAGTGCAGCCTGTAAATGTTACTTGGTTGACGATTCAGATCCCTGAGGATCCAAGATGGTTGACTTTGTTGCTCTTTCTGTATAGTTATTATCACTTTCCAGATGCACAATCTTTCCTCCTATTCTTCTGTAAGAATCCCCAATCTCCATCCATTGTTTGGCTATGGGTGTCTGCATCTGTCTAAGTCAGCAGGACCACAGCAACTCTTATAAAAGCAAGCATTTAATTGTTGCTGGCTTACAGTTTCAGAGTTTAGTCCATTATCAACATGGAGTGGAACATGGCAGCAGGCAGGCAGACATGATACTGGAGAAATAGCTGAGAGTTCTATCCACATCCACAGGCAACAAGAAGAAAGAGCTAAGCCTGGCTTGGGCGACTGAATCCTCAAATTCCATTCCCAGTGACACACTTCCTCCAATAAGACCACACCTCCTAATCCTTTATGACAACCATGCTCATACAGATCACCATAAAGTTATATTGATATAAAGCTTAGAATTGCTTTCACTGTCTTGGATATTCTTAGAAACACTCTGTGATACAGAACAGAAGCTATCGCTTCCTTTGTTACTCCAAATTCTTAACTGTTTAATACTTCTGAAACAATGTAGCTTGTTTAAAGTTATGCAGTTGAGGAGTTGGGGAGTAATGTGAAGACATGGAGGAGTGCTCAAATTTCTGGGCTTGTTGTTTTATTTTGTAACTGTACTAAAGATCTGTTCTCAGTTAATACAAATATAAAGCAAAATACATGTATGAAAGAAGTTGAACCTTTGCTCACTGCCCTACCCATGGAATATAGTAGAGACCTGCATTAACACAAATTTGTACCTGGAATGATGTGATTTTGAATGCCTTGAAAGATGAGTGAGTAAGCAAATCACTCTCTTCACTAAATCAATTCTGACTTGTTTCAGTCTATCAATGTTTTGAAATGACTCGATTCCTGTTTGTTCTACCACTGTAGTTACAGTGCTTTGCTTAATTTAAAGTAGTGTCATAACTGGTAAATGATCATTTGAGCATGCATATTTCTGTTTATTTTAAGCAGTCCACTAATGAATACTCTGTGGAAATAAACTGGTTATATCAAATCAACGATGAGCATTGAGATATGTACTAATCTATAGGAATAAAACTAAAATCTTAGGAAACAGTTTAATGTCCTTGAACAGAATACAACTTTCAGAGTTTCTTCCAGGACCTGTGATTTATCTGGCCATACCAATTTTTTTTTGACTAATTAAACATATCAAGTGTGAGTTTCGTCTGGTGGAAAAGGCTTTAAATCCATTAAGAAAGTAGTTGGTTACCCTCATAACACTCACACCATTATTTCATCAGTGGTTGTATATGCCAGGACCACTTTTTATAATATCTCATAGGTTTCATAGTTTTCCTAGCTTGTTATGAATGATGGTTGATTATTGTTCTCCAGTGTAATATAAATAGAATCTTCCACCATGTCAACTAACCTGTGGTGATGAAGATTTCATTTGAGTACAAGCCTTATTTCTCCATGTGCTATGATTCAAATATGTGGTGTCTTCAGACACAGGGTCTTGACAGCAAATTTTGGAGTATAAAGAAGATTCATAGCAATATCCAGTTATATTTGGGTCGGCTGTCTATGGAAACCCATTGAACAGCAACTAGAAAAGGTCTATTCCATTCCTGGCTCTGGAGTTTTTATTTAATAGTCTTTGTTGTCTGGGGAGGCAGTATCCTGGTGTTAAGGGCAACTTCACTCATATTTATTTTATATACACATATATTTAGGAAGCTGCAAGAATAGTTGTTTGCTGTTTATCATTTCCAAAGACATTAATGTTAGTTATTTCTAACCATACTCCCCATCATCTATGATGCCTTCCAAGTTCTTGTGTCATTTAACCCTTCTTGTTTTATTTATTCATACTTTCCCTCCATCCCCTCTGCAGCCTATTCCACCCTCATCTTGATAGCTCCCAACTACTATGTAAGTTCTTTTATATACTTTGTGACCAGTGCAGTTTTAACAGGGCTTTCTTTCATTCTTTTATATTTTACTATATACATGTTTCTTTTTTAATCGAATATTTTATTTATTAACATTTCAGATGCCATCTCCTTTCCCCATTTCCCCTCCCTAGAAAACCCCTATCCCATCCTCCTTCCCCTTTTTGCTTTTATATCATTTTAATTACATGCAAGTATTAATGTCAGTTCTAGGTGAAGGAATTAGCAATACAATAGATGCAAATAGTCAGGAACAAGCAAGACAATAAACAAATAGTCAAAGAAAAAGCAAGGCAATAAACACAATTCCGTGATATGTTAGCAAGAGATAAAATTGGGGCAGGATTTGGATTTCAAACTAATGTTGGTTCATGTGTTAAGGTTCTTTTAATTGTCAAGTTAAATTACTTTTGTTTCTTCTACAGTATTTAATGTAAGTTGCATTGATTGTACACTTCCTAATTGTGTTAGTGTGTTGAAATCCGGCATGTCAGTTACAGAGGTTTATCAACCAGTTTTTGTTTTATTGTCCTATCACAGAACCTTGGTCTTCTGAAAAAAGCTTGCAAGTGCTAGAAAAATGGCTTTAAGCAGAAGCAAGAGAGTAGTGGGCTTAATTATTGCTGGTATAACAGCTTTAATTACATTAATTGGTAGCACCACTGCTTCTGCAATTGCTGTGGCAAAAGAAGTTAAGAGAGCTACTTTTGTTAATCATTTAGCAAAAAAAAAAAATGTTACTAACAAGTTGAATATGCAAGAGGATTTAGATAGGCATTTGGAAGAATGGATTGATGCTCTTTATTCTATTCAAATTATTGGAAGGAGGTTCAGAGTTTAAGAGTAAGGAACCATCTCAAGTGTCATGCCAAATTCCATTGGATTCATGTTAGTTTTAAAATTTACAGTGGTAGCCATTATAATTAGGAAAAAGTTTAAAGACATTTGCAATTATTTGGCATAATTCTAACACCTCTCTGGATGTTTTAACTTTGCATAGTGAGCTTATGAATTTAACATGGCTTTCTTTCTAAAGACTCAAAATTAGCATCTGTATATGACAAGGAATATGCATACTTTCTGTTTCTGGGTTTTTTTCTCAGTCGGAATGATTATTTTTCGACTTAACTAGGAACACTAACCTGCTAAATTCAGTTTTCCTTTTGATTGAATATTTCCTTGTGTATATGTAAAATATTTTTCTACATAGACATTAGTTGATGGATGTCTAGAATGTTTCCATTCTTTGGTATTATGAATATAGCAGAAACAAATCTGAATGAGCAAAAATCTCTATAGTAGAACACAGAGTTCTCTGGAAATATTCCCAAGAGTGACAATATTTGAATCATATTATAAACCTATTTTTAGCTTTTGAATAGCCTCCATACTAAGTAATAGTGGCATATCCAATTTGCACTCTCATTAGCAGTGAATTAGGGTTCTCCTTTTCCCACATCCAAATCAGCATTTGTTGTCATTAGATTTTTGTTTGTGAATCTTAGAGCTTCTAACTTGGGTAAGATAAAATGTCAAAGTAGTTACAATTTACATTTCTCTGATAGCTAAGAATGTTAAGCACTTTTAGTGTGAGTCTAGCCTTTAACAGCTGAAGTGGAGAGCAGGTTGATGTCCTTGATCAGTGCTGCCACAGAAAACCAGATTGAAAGTCCAAGATCCAAACATACCTGGGCTTTTGGTGGTCACTTGACAGGGTGGCCCAGAAAAGAGATAAGGACTCCAGGAGGAATGAATGAATCACGAATGGTGGTCAGGGGAATCTTGCAGCTCTGACTGACTCAAAATCAGATTGCTTCTTTATTTATACAAGTTTCACTGAACAAAGACAGACTAGTGGTTATCCGATAAGTACAGATTATATAATTTTGTCTCTGGACATGTGTTTGATTTTTTCATTACGTTTCCAGAATTACAAGTTCAGTCACAATTAGAAAGGACAAATAGAACAGATTTTGTTTTTATTATTAGCCCTTTAACTCCGATTCAAAGATTTTAAAGAATGTCTCTGCTAAAGCAAACACATTTATTACATGACAGCCTATTTTCATGCTGGCAATATTTACAGTTTCAAAGCACTCCAGAGGAATAAAATATCTGAACTGGTCTTTTTATGAATAGCAAATACTAATAACTAACTCTTATTACTGTGTCAACTCAACATCTATGCTATTAAGTAGAAAAAGGTTATTTTAGTCAATCTAACTTATTTACTAAATTCTATTCCACCAGAGATACTACTGTATGATCCCTTATCTTTAAACTACATTTTCAGAGACCTCTTAGCAATTTGTAACAAGAATAATTATTTTGTTACTAATTCTCCTGGCCAGCCAGAGTTAGTCAATTGTCCTTATTAATCCTTCAACTATTATATTGTTTGGGTTTGCTTAGGGGTGGATATCCCAAGAATATTCTTGGTGTCATGGCCTCATTTAGAAATTCCTAGATGAATGCTTATTTACCACAATCTCCATGGCATAAAGAAGACTTCCAAATAGGACCAGATAAAGTATTTCCTTAAAAGCAGAAGGGATAGTTTAAGTTTAAGACTTTCCTAAAAAAGAATCAGACATGAATGAATTATAAGGCAGAAATTTCCCAAGTATGCAACACACAGAGACAAAAATGTAAAAGTGAGAGACAGAACAACAGTGACTGCAACGTTCAGCTCAGCTTTGCTGGAACTGGGTCAAACAGCAGTTCTGGCTTTATGACTTTTGCCATTTCCAATAGATATGGAAGTGTTGCATGCTACTAGTGTCTTCTGTGGATAAGAAAGCTTCTTTTGTAGTGGTACCAGTGACTGAAGACTTATAACTGAGAAGGAGAGACATTGAATGCATCTGTGACAAATCTCCCACCAAAAAAGATTTGTCTAGATGGGAAGCTATTGAGGGAGTCTTTAAAAATAATGATAAAGATGTTGATGTGCAGTTCTTCACAGTTAATGGGTTTGGCAGTGTGTTTGGGGGAAACCTCAATTTTCTTCAGTGCTGACTACTTAGAATTTGACCTTACTCCATTGAGTATACGGATAATGCTAATTGGACTTGGATGATTTTTTTTTCCTTTCTTTTTTTTGGGGGGATGTTGAGGGTTGGTGGGAGGTCAAGAGTAGGAGGGTGGGTCTTAAAAGAAAGGCAAGTGAACATGATGGAGGTTTATTGTATCAAATTCCCAAATGATTAGTAAAAGTATTATGTTGTGGAGGGGTAGAATGCTACACAATTTTTAAAAAAAACATTGCTTAGACATTTGTAACTTTATGGAAGCTTTTTAGTTTGAGGAAGTCCCATTTCTTAATTGTTGAACTTAATGCCTTCTTAATCAGAATCCTGTTATAAAAGTCCTTTCCAGGTTTTTTTCTTATCTATCAGATTCAGGATATAAAATCATCTAATGGGGGAGGGGTCCTTGATCTCATTGAATTTTGTAAAAATTAAATGAGACAAATCAATATACTTCCTTCTTTTATTTTCTATGAATATCTATACTATTTGTCCAGCATTATTTATTGAAAATGTTAATTTTTTTGTCTAATATGTATTTTTGGCCTCATTGTCACAAATAGGATTGTTATGAGCTGACATATGGCTACTAATTCTATTCTATTGATCAATATATCTAAATTTATTCAGGTACCATGTTAGTTTTAATCACTATTGCTCTGTAATATATCTTGAATTGAATTCTAAGTTGATAATAATTCCAGTCATTCAGAGTGTGATGGCACAGAAAGACCATTTTTGCACATTTTTTCACATTTGTGGATAGTAGATTTTAATATATATGTATATATGAGTGTGTGTGTGTGTGTGTGTGTGTGTGTGGTGAGAGAGAGAGAGAGGAGAGAGAGAGAGAGAGAGAGATTATTTGGAATAAGCTTACAGCTTAGGAAATTATGAAGAGTGAATGGAGGGAACATTTCAAGAAAGGGGAGTTGAAACACAGTGCCATAGCATACGTGCATTTAGGATACCATTGTAGAGCAAAGGGGTTGTGAATGGGTTGGTGTTAACTTTCTTTATTGGCAATATGCAAAGAACATTACTATACCAAACATGGTAGAATGGATAAAACTTCATGTAGGTGCCAGCTCGACTTCCAGAAGTCAATGAGGTGTATAGGTTTTGTCTCCAGCACTGAGACCATGCTATCAGTTTCTGGGAGCAATCTCTTGCCTTGAAAAAAGAGTATATTGTCCTATTTGGGTTATCTCATTAAATACAATTCTTTTTAGGTCTATTTCCTGAAAATTTCATAGGCTGATTTTTCTTTGGAGTGAAATAGTATTCCAATGTGTGTGTGTGTGTGTGTGTGGTGTGTGTGACATTTTAATTATTCATTCCTTAGTTGAAGAATATTTAGGTTGTTTCCATTTCTTAGGTATTGTGATTGTAGCAACTATAATCATCACTAATGATGTTCCTATGATGTAGGTTGTCAAGTCCTGTGAGAATATAGCTAAGAAGTGGTATATCTGGTTCATATTATATGGAATTATTTTCTGAGAATTCTTTGTATGGATTTTCTATGTGGCTGTAACAGTTGCATTTCCACCAACAATGAACAGGTGTTACCTTTTCCCCATAGTCTCATCAGTACTTGTGAATTGTTTTGTTTGTCTTAGCAATTCTGAATGGTTTTTGATCAAATCTTATAGCTATTTTAATTTATATTTCTGCATTTTGATATGAATGATTAACACTTCTTGAAGTGTTTATTATTTATTAGCCATTTTCATTGCTTCTATTGAGAACTCTCTGTTTAGATTTCTAGCCTGGTTTTAATATTGTCATTTGTTTCCTTGGGTTTTAGTTTTTACATAATCTGGATGTTATCAGTTTTATCACTACCATAGATGGCAAAGATGCTCTCCAATTCTGTCAGTTTTGTCATCATTCAATTAATTAATTAATTAGTTGTACAGATTATTTTTGCAACCTTCTTTTAATAAGAGTTCAATCTCTCCTCTTGCCCACTACCTAGCAGAGGTAGAGAAGGAGAAAAGTTATTAATTTATGGGAGAAGTTGACCTGTTTAGCAATAGTACTTTTGGGGGTGAGCTTGATCTTTGGCGGCAGTTCAGTCTGGTAACAAAGAGCAAATAGAACTCAGCAGCTGTAGACCAGTCCTCTCAGCAGGCAGACACCAGGCATGAACCTGCAGCTGTATTTCAATCCTGAAGAAACATCCAGGCTCAACAACCATCCTGAAGAAAGGCCACTGAAGCCACACACTGTCACAGGAACCTCATGAGCAGTTATTTGATAAGTTTTTCTCAATGGCAGTATTACCACAATGGAGCTCAGCAATGTTATGTAAAGGCAAACTAATAATGCATGTTGTTAGTGAAAAACAAGGTGGACAAAGGCAAACCAATGCTCCCTCTCCTACTGTCTGTGGCTTTATATTTATTCTCCTTCCTCAGGAAACCTTTCATGTGTCTGCTATTGCAAAACATCTTTCACCAGTGTCTGCTTCATGAAAACGTTTCTTCTTGTGTCTGCTTAGTGAGACAGCCATTCAACCTGTGTGCCCCAGCAAAACATTTGACATAACTCACTTTCCAAAGTAACTAGAAGTTTCACTTCAGAAGATTTTTAGTTTTCTGGAGTTCCACATAACAATTGTTGACATTCCTCAGCAAAGGCAGAGGAATCAGAAAATCATTTCCTACACCTACATCTTGTTGGGTACTACTTATGTTTTCTTCTAGAAGTTTCAGCCTCTCAGGTTTCATGTTAGGGTCTTCTATCCATTCATTGTTAAATTTTTTTCAGAGTAATAAACTCAGGTCTAATTTTATTTTTCTATATGTAGACACCCAGTTATAGAGCAATAAAATTTTTTTAAAAATCCTAAGATGCATATGGATCTTGAAAATGCCCCAGACAGCTAAAGAAATCCCAAATAAAATGAACTGTGCAAAGGAATTACCATTCCAGATTGCAAGCCACATTACAGAAGCATAGTAATCAAGAAAATGGTTCTGGCATTTAAAAAAAAAAAAAAAAAAAAAAAAGCATGAAGTGCAATTGAATAAAGACCCCACATGATCAAATGCAACTACATATCTGTAATACCAAAAACATACACTGGAGAATAGATAGCATCTTCAACAAATGGTACTGTGACACTGGAACATACAGATTATTTTATCTTCTGTGTATGGGTATTTACCAGCATGTATATTTGTGTCCAATTTCTGTGCTTGTGCCAAGAGAAGTCAGAAGAGGATAAGAGAACATTTGGAACTGGAGTTATAGATAGTAGTGAGTCGTCATGTTTCTCTCTTCTCTCTCTCTCTCTCTCTCTCTCTCTCTCTCTCTCCCTCCTCTCTCTCTCTCTTCTTTCTCTCTCTCTCCCTCTCTGAATATGTGTGTGTGGGAAAATAGGGGGCCACAGCGGAGGAGGCTCCTGGACCATGTGGCAGCAGCCTGGGACCAGCTTGGTGGAGGCTGCCTGGAGTCTTCCACGTGGTGGGTCCCACATCCAGGAGAAGAGTCTGGAGTTCCAGAAGGCTAGAAGCTTCCGGGGCAGCAGCAGGCCCCAATGATACGAAGAAGTCCTTGGTTCCAAAAAGGTTTATTGTCATGGCAGATGGTGTATGGATCTGGATGTACCACTCCCCAACCCCCCAACCCCCACCCCAACCCCCCTCCCCAAACTCAGGGCGACCTGAGTTAAATAGGGAGGGAGAAGTGGGAAAGGTCTGGGGGCAGTTTAATTGGCTCTGCCCTCTGGCCTTCATTAGTATGTAAATCTCTAGGACCTGAGGCCTGTAGTCACACCCTCTACCTGTGCACTTTGGGAGGGGCTGTAATGGCCTATGTGACTGAACAATGTAGGTCCATGGAGATTAGACTGCTTGTGAGGATCCTGGGTTCTGGGGATGTGGCCGAACTCCTGCCTTTCTCCCTTGTAGTCTCGGGGTTCCAGGCCCATGCCCAGCCAAGAACCAGAATACCCTTACCATAAATCAAACCTGGGTCCTCTATAAGAGCAGCAAGACCTCTTACCTGCTGAGCTATCTCTCTTGAAATTCAAACTCATAAGCCATATACTTTTCATTCTCCAGTTTATCCTATGTCGGTTGTAAGGTCTTCCTTTCTGTTATATTTTTTATTAATTTGCCCCCCTCATTAATTTGACAATATTTTGTCAAGTTGTTAGTCTTTTCAAAGAAGAAATCCTTTGTTTCTCTTTTTTTTTTTCTTTTGAGTCAGCTAACATGTACTTTTATTAGTGTTTAAAAAGTTTTTATAGATTCTTTGTGAATTTCATATCATGCTCCCAAATCCCATTTATCTCCCTCCATATAAAACCTCCTTTGCTTCTTTGCCCCCAAACCTCCAAAAACTAAAAAAAGAAAACCAAGCAAGCAAAACAAATTAATACATCTCCTTGTTTGCCCAAACATCTTTGCTTGAAAACCTTCATTGCAGTGAATCATTGGTCTGATCAAGAACTCTGGCTTCTGCTACACTACACATACCGGATCATCACATCGTCTTCTCTCTGGTATCCTGTTGATGCCCTGTGTCAGAGAGATCCTGTAGAGTTGTTTCTATGGAACAGACCCCTTAATGTGCCCTAGCAGTTCATAAATGTATGAGATATTGAGGTGGACTGACTCACCAACCTGAATCTGGACCCGGGTGGTAGCAGAGTTGGTCAACTAGCCAGTTCCCCTGCACCCTTACCATCATGGCCAGCTCCTTAAGTCTTATTTCAATGCTGATGTTGATTTTTATATCCTATCTTCTCTTTGTGGATGCTGTTCTTGCTTCTCCTTGGCCTTCATTTTCTCCTTGCATCATTAATTTTGTTGTCTCTCATATAATGTGGGTATTCTATCTTCTAATTTACAAGGGGACAAAATTTTTCAATATACAATCATTAAGTAGATAGAATGGAAATGGAAATTGAAACTAGAAAGTAGATTTGGCCATGCAGTAGCAAAATGGTTGATTGCTGAACTACTGCTAAAAACAGGTCACCGGCTTACAGGAAATGTTTAAAACAAGTTATTTTTTCATAGTTAATAGGTTTTTATTGGATTAATCTCTATGTAATCACAAGAAAAACAATATTAAAAACTGAAAATATTGCAATCTAAACTGAGTAGAAAAGCATTTGGGAATATTGCAACATTGGAAAATCTTCAACAAAGCTCCAAAAGTTAAACAGTTTTTCTTTAAAGATCTTTACAATATTTTCAGGTGCATATTCCAGAAAAGTTCGAGAAATCGAACAGTCTTATAGTGAATCTAAGTCAACCACCAGTTAGGAAGAACGTTCCTTCCACAAAAGACAGTCCCTTCCATAGAGAAGAGTACAAATAATTAGAGAAATCCTGGTAATACTCAAGTATAAGAAGTTCCTACTATTGCTTTATAATGTTGCAGAGTTACCAGTGAGCAGTAACTAAAAAAATACCCATAATTTCCTTTCCAAATGGAAGAATTTAGTTCAGATCTAGGCTCTCTGAACAGCATATGTGAGGGACTGTGCAGTCATCTAACTTCTGGTCTCAACTCAGACTTGTGGGAGAACACAGGGGTGATTTAGGTCTTGTACATGGGACCATGTAACATATGAATCATGGCTTGTGCAAAGTACAGGATGACTGTTCATTACTAATTATGTTTTGTCTTTATAAGTGAAAATGTATTTTTGAATACCAGAAGAAAATGGAAAAAAATCAGTGAACAAAATGAGGATTGTATCATAGGTATGTATTTTCCAAGCTGTTGTAGTTTGTGATCATCCAATTACATCTTTTTGAAACGGTGACCAGTTACTTTTTCTTTTTTCTTTCTTTCTTTTCTTCTTCTTCTTCTTCCTTCTTTCTTCTTTCTTTCTTTCTTTCTTTCTTTCTTTTTTTTTTTTTTGAATTCTGAATTTTGGTTAAAAAAATACACAGAAATATTATAAGAATGTGCCAGATGTGGGAAGTGGGCTGCTTTGGACCGTCCGCAGCAGCCCCTGACCGTGACTTGCCTCATGCTCCAGCAGAAGCATGGTTTTGTCAGCTGCAGATAATTTCTGCGACTGTATGACTTTTGGAATTCTGGGCTTTTCAGAGAATACATAAATGTGAAGGCCCCGAGAGGCGGGGTGGGTGGTGGTTGATCATTTAGGAAGGTGAGTAGTAGTTTTCTAGTAGTGGTGGTCAAAGAAGAAACAAAAGGAAAGAAATTAGATTCTGGAGTCTCTCTCTCTCTCCCCCACCCCCTCGTTTCTTTCCAATCCAGTGTGAGACGGTGAAACCAGGGGTAAGGAAAAGGGGTGGGAAAATAAAAGAACCCACAAAATAGCACAGGCCTGCTGCAGCGCCCTCTACAGCCAGTTGGGATCACAAATTACTCTGGGAAGGAGCACCAAGTCGCCATGTGAGGCTGGGTCTGAGGAAGTTCACCTGGGGGACCCCACCCCGGCTGCCAAGTGCTTCAGAAGACAGATGCTCGGCTATGGTGCCCGCGCTGCCTCAGCGAGGGGCAGGAGAGGGCAGCTCGGTCTTGCCTGCATGGCCTTGCTACTTCAGAATGGGAAGATGATCGCTGCTGCAGGTGACTGAAAAGGAAATACCGCACCAAGGGAGAGCTGTGTGCAGGTCACTCATGTCGGCTCTACCTTCTCCAACAGCCGTGCTCCATCAGACCACAGGAAGCAGGGAAGGAAAAGCCCAGAGCCAGTCTGCCTCTGCTACAGTGATGTGACGCACACTTGTGTGCTACAGTGATGTGACACATGTGTGCTACAGTGATGTGATACATGTGTGTGCTACAGTGATGTGACACACATGTGCTACAGTGATGTGATGCATGTGTGCTACAGTGATGTGATCACATGTGCTACAGTGATGTGACACACATGTGCTACAGTGATGTGACACACGTGTGCTAGGGTGATGTAATACAGGTGTGCTACAGTGATGTGACACACATGTGTTATAGTGATGTGATGCATGTGTGCTACAGTGATGTGATACACATGTGCTACAGTGATGTGACACAATGTGCTACAGTGATGTGATGCATGTGTGCTACAGTGTGTGATACACATGGTGCTACAGTGATGTGACACATGTGCTAGGGTGATGTAATACAGGGTGCTACAGTGATGTGACACACGTTGTGCTACAGTGATATGATGCATGTGTGCTACAGTGATGTGATACACATGTGCTACAGTGATGTGACACATGTGTGACTATAGTGATGTCACGCATGTGTACTACAGTGCTGTGACACATGTGTGCTACAGTAATATGATTTACATGTGACCACAGTGATGCGATGCGAGGGTACAGAGGAGCCAGAAGACACTCACCACCTCCTCGATGGCTGCAATATCACTGAGAAGAGTCTCTTCGGCCAGCAGGGACAGCACCAGTCCGTTCACACCGTGGGTGTAGAGATTCATGGGCATGAGCTCTGCATGGGATCCAGATGGGGATGGCTTGAAGCTGGGACTCTGAGAGTCAGCTGAGTCCGAACTGCATGCCAGGACCGAGTGGGTCTCCTGGGCTCTGTTCCCATATGGCTCCACACTAGGCTCTACACCCACTGGATGCTGGAGAAGAAATACCACAGGCTTGCTGCCGGGGAGAGGGTCTGTGCCAAGAACTTGGGTTTGGCCATTGGTGAGGGAAAGGTCTGCAAGCTGTTCCAGCCATACACTCTCAGAGAGACTCTCGAGAGGGGAAGGGTCCAGACGGCTGCAAACAGCTGTGTCTTCAGGCAGTGTGGGGGCACTGCGGCTGGTGTGGATCACCCATGGCAGGCACAGGTGGGAAGGCTTCCTGAGCCTCAGAAATATGTATTTCAGAGACACGTCCAGTTCCTCTTTGGAGAGAGGCAGTTCCTTCTGCAGCCTGCTGCTGAGGCCAGAGCCCTGGCCACAGGCAGTGGTGCACAGTCCTGTGGGCCCAGCATGCTCCTCCTCACACCTAGGCACATGCTCATCTGCTCCGCTGCCATTTGGCCACATTCCATCATGCGGTGTGGGCTCCAGGATAGTGGCTGAGGTTCAGGCATCTTCTGCCTGGGTAGGGATGCTTTGATCCCAGGGAGGGTACTGAAATGAACTTTCCTGGAGTCGAGCTTCAAGCTCTACTGGGAACACATGGAGGCTGGCAACTTCCTCCTCACTCAGAAAAACAGGGGTGATATGCACATCAGGGGGGCAATGCTGCTTCTGTTCCCAGTGGGGCCGCTCCTGCTCCAGGCAGCCTCTGGTCTGCAGGTACAGTCTGATGAAGCAGGACCTTGGCAGTAAGGGAGGTGGGAGCTGGGAATTCACTATCAGTCCTTTATAGAGGATGCAGCCGGCTAGCTCGTGGGGTGAGCGCTGGCAGGTCTGTATGATAAGGGCTGCCTTCAGCAGCAGCAGGGCTCCACATTGGTGCTGTCCAGGTTCTACAGGGCATTGAAGATCCTGTGTGACTCTCTGGTGCTCCTGAGGACTTGGGTGATGAGTGTATCCCACTGAAGCTCAGCTCCTCCTGAGAATGGCTCTTGTAGGCCAGAGAGACAGGGCCCATGTAGAAATGAAAAAAATTCAATGGCTGATCCAGAAACTGCCTGCAGCTGCATCAGAGAGCTCCACACCACACCCCAGAGCCCACAGGTAGTCTCCTCCCTGATGGCAAACTTGAGGTTCCGGAAGAGCATGGGCGGGGTGCCGGAGAGGTCCCACAGGCAGCGCACTACTCCAGCAAGCTGGTCACAGAGCAGTTTCTGCTGGTCTAACAGGGTCTGAGACGGACAGAAGTAGCAGATGGCAGCTCTGGTTGGGTCTCCTTCTCCCTTCACCTTGGAACCGTCGCATAGGAAAAAGTAGTTCCACTAGGCTGCTGACTGTGTCTCTGGAGAAGTGGAGGTGGCCATTTACTCTCCAGATGGCTCCATCCTCTTCATCTGTCCCCAGCTGGTGTCCCCAGCCCAGTAATGCCAGATGTGGCCGAGCCAGGTGGTTTCTGCCTCTTGTTCACTCTTTGATCAATATGAAAAGGCAATGCCCCTTCTGGGCAGGTTCACTTCCAGAAGTATCTCTGCGCCGCTGAGAAGTTCAAGAGGAAACGGATTGGATTGAAGGTAGACAATCAACCCAACAGTCTGTGGTCTGCTTTCAGGAGCATCCATATTGCTGACTATAGTGGGACTTGTTGACCAGTACTTTTTCGAGGTGAACAAGCAATGGATACCATTTCTCTGATCACAGAGGTCTTATCATCAGTGTACAATTTCCTACTCTTTCAATTTTCTGACACCCAGAATATACACTAAAGTTGGTAGCATAAGATGACAGTAAACTGCTTTAGTCTTTTGTTTCTTTGGGTGTGGTAACCAAGAAATGTGACCAATCTAAAATTGATTTTTTTTTTGTGTGTGTTTGTCTTAGAAGAAAAATTTTATCGTGTGAGAATTTTAAGCATCAAGTGTGACCCAATTACCTATTCATAGCATAGGCTTTTTAGTTAACAAAATATGTTGATCTCAGCTAATAGATATACTAGATATTGGTAAGAATGAGCAGCATGCATTTAATTTGTATTTGTTTATATAATGGGTCATTGATTCTTAAGCGTAAGGCAGGTAATATTTTACAGGTGAAGAGAAATTACTTATATGCAATCAATCCAATTATTACTTCCAAAATTTCCCTGCGGAGCAGAGACAAGATTTGGCCTTCTGTGCTTTAGTGATTCTTAAAGTAGAAGTATTTGCCCCCTTTAGGAACTGAGAATTTGATCTAATCAGCCAGTGTGAACCACGTATTATGTTTCAGCATACTAGTTTCCATAATTGGAATATAAAATACATCTCAGATTGTAACACCCTCTTGGCTTTTTGTCATGCTTTGAAATTTGGTAATTGTATGTCCGTGAGTCCCTCCATGTGTACTCTTTGGTTGGTGGTTTAGTCATATGGAGCTCTGGGGATCTGATGATTAATATTATTGTTCTGCCCATGGGGTTGCCAACTCCTTCACCTCCTTCAATCATTTCTCTAACTCTTCCATTGGGGACCAGATTGGGAACCCAGTGCTCAGTACAATGGTTGGCTGTGAGCATCCACCTCTGTATTTGTGAGGTTCTGGCAGAATCATTCAGGAGACAGCTATATCAGACTCCTGTCAGCATGCACTTCTTGGCATCCACAATAATGTCTAGGATTGGTGAATGTATATGAGGTGGATACCCAGGGGCAGTCTTTGGATGGCCTTTCCTTCAGTCTCTGCTCCACACTTTCTCTTTGTATTTGCTTCAGTGAGTATTTTGTTCTCATTTCTAACAAGGACCAAAGCACCAATACTTTGGTCTTCCTTCTTCTTGAGCTTCATGAGGTCTGTGAATTTTATCACAGTGAAACTAACAGAAGTTATGAACCAAGTGGATTTAACAGATGTTTATAGAATATTTCATAACTTCATGTTACCTTCTCCAAAACTGACCATATAATTGGCCACAAAACAGGCCTTAACACATACAAGAAGATTGAAATAATCCCATGAATCCTATCAGATGACCATGGACTAGGTCTTGTCTTTAATAACAACAACAACAACAACAAAAACGCAGAAAGCCCACATACACATGAAAGCTAAACAATGCTCTACTCAATGATAACTTGGTCAAAAAATAAATAGATTAATTAATTAAAAATATTTTAGAATTTAATGAAGATGAAGGCACATCATACCAAATTTATGGAACAATGAAAGCAATGCAAAGAGGAAAACTCATAGCTCTAAGTGCCTCCAAATACACTAGCCACTAGCAGCTTGACAGCACACCTGAAAGCTCTAGAAAAAAAAAGAAGCAAAAACACCCAAGATGAGTCCAAGGCAGAAAACAATCAAACTCAGGGCTGAAATCAATCAAGTAAAAACAAACAAAAAGAACTATACAAAGAATCAACGAAACCAGGAACTGTTTGTTTTGTTTTGTTTTGTTTTTTTGAGAAAATCAACAAGATAGATAAACCCTTAGGCAGACTAACCAGAGGGCAGAGATACAGCATCCAAATTAATAAAATCAGAAATTAAAAGGGAGACGTAACAATGAAAACCGAGGAAATTCAAACAATCATCAGATCCTACTACAAAAGCCTATATTCAACCAAATTAGAAAATTGGATAAAATGCACAATTTCCTAGACAGATACCAGACACTAAAGTTAAATCAGGATCAGATAAACCATCTAAACAATCCCATAACCACTAAAGAAATATAAGCAGTCATTAAAAGTCTCCCAACCAAATAAAGCCCAGGACCAGATGGGTTTAGTGCAGAATTCTATCAGACCTAAAAAGAAGACTTAATACCAATACTTTTCAAAATGTTCTACAAAATAGAAACAGAGGGAACACTACCCAATTCACTCTATGAATCCACAATTACACTTATACCTAAATCACACAAAGACCCAACAAAGAAAGAGAACTTCAGAACAATTTCACTTATGAGCATTAATGCAAAAACACTCAATAAAATTCTCACAAACTGAATCCAAGAACACATCAAAATGATCATTCAACATGTGTTGGAGGAGCTAAGGTGGGAGGAGTTAGGAGAGGAAGAGGAGGAGTTAGGAGAGGAAGAGGAGGAGGTTAGGAGAGGAAGAGGAGGAGTTAGGAGAGGAAGAGAGCAAAGGAAGAGGAGGAGCGAGAGAGGGCAGAGATGTAGGATGGATGGAGACAGATGTTCACGTGTCTGTAGCAGTCAAATGTAGTTGGTATACCTAGGTTGGGTGTTGGGTTACACTTCTGATTGTATGGGTATCTTTTTACTGATCATTGCCAAATATATAAGCTTTGATTAATCTATAAGAATTAGAGTCTCATTCTCTTACTGGGCCCACATGGATGGCGGAATGGTCTGGGCAATGCCCTGTCTTGCAGAGACAGCATGGAAGATTGGCAGAGTCATCTCTCATGCTGGCATCTAGTGGGTGGCAGGGCTGGTGTTTCTGGTGGCCAGTTCTAGCTGCAGCACACACGTGGCCTCTGGCTGAGAAACATGGCAGCTGGGCTAGGCAAAGCCGCTGCAGCTCAGATAGTTGGCCTGAGCCAGAGGCCATTTTTAAATAATTACTCCAACAACCATGGTCAAGTAGACTTCATCTCAGGGATGCAGGGATGGTTCAATATGTAGAAATCTATCAATATAATCCAATACATAAACTGAAAGAGAAGAACCTATTTTCAATAAAATAAATAAATTTATTTTTAAAAGGAAAAGAAATTTTTGTAATAAAGTTATTTCTCATTTGAATTCTGGATATCAGTGGAGGAAGTCTCATAATTCTCTTGAGATTACAAAAACTAAAAAGTCTGAAACTGTGATCTGATGGATTGTTGTTTGAGAAGAATTTCACAATTACTACTCTGAAACAAAACAAATGATACAGTGAGTTGCTGAGTGTGGGAACAGTCCTCTGGCTTCAGAGTCAATGCTCCGCCTGCTACACAGAAGGATTCCTTTTAGGGTCATTCTTCAGTTATCACCAACCACATTTATAATGTATTATATTTGGTATGGCAATACTTTAATTTTGTTAACAATTATTTTTCTTGGTGAAATTTAATTTTTAAAGAGGATTTTCAAGTTAAAAAAAATTTACAATAACCCTGAGATTCCACCTCACACCAGTCAGAATGGCCAAGATAAAAAACTCAAGTGATTTCAGATGCTGGTGAGGATGTGGAGAAAGAGGAACACTCCTCCATTGTTGGTGGGACTGCAAGCTGGTACAACCTCTCTGGAAATCATTCTGGCAGTTCCTTAGAAAATTGTCCATAGCATTACCTGAGGACCCAGCTATACCATTCCTGGGCATATATCCAGAAGATGCTCTAACATACAACAAGGACACATGCTCCACTATGTTCATAGCAGCCTTATTTATAATAGCCAGAAGCTGGAAAGAACCCAGATGTCCTTCAACAGAGGAATGGATACAGAAAATGTGGTACATTTACACAGCAAAGTATTACTCAGCTTTTAAAATAATGGATTTGAGAAATTCTTAGGTAAATGGATGGAACTAAAAAATATTATCCTGAGTGAGGTAACCCAATCACAAAAGAAAACACATGGTATTCACTTACTGATAATTGGATATTAGCCCAAAAGCTTGGAATATCTAAGATATAACTCACAGACCACATGAAGCTCATGAGCAAGGAAGACCAAAGTGTGGGTGCTTTGACCTTCTTAGAAGGGGTAACAAAATACTCATGGGAGCAAATATGGAGACAAAGCGTGGGGCAGAAACTGAAGGAGGGCCCGCCCAGCGACTGCTCCACCTGGGTATTCATCCCTTGTGCAGTCACCAAAAGTAGATGCTGATATGGATGCCAGGAAGTGCATGCTGACAGGAGCCTGATATAGCTGTCTCCTTAGAGGTCTGCCAGAGCCTGAAATATACAGAGGTGGATGCTAACAGTTAACCATTGAGCTGATCATGGAGCTCTCAATGGAGGAGTGAGAGTGAAGACTGAAGGAGCCAAAAGAGTGGTGACCCCATGGGGAGAGCAACAATACCAACCAACAAGAGCTCCCAGGGTCTAAACCACAAGCCTGGGAGCACATAGGGTGGGACCCAAGGCTCTAGCTATATATGTAGGGGAGGATGGCCTTGTCAGGCATAGGTGAGTTAGGAAGCCCTTGGTCCAGTGAAGGCTGGACGCCCCAGTGTGGAGGAAATCTTGGGTGGGGAGGTGGGAGTGGTAAGGACAGGACGGTAGGGGCATATTGTCATAGAAGCAGGAGGAGGGGGGATGGGATAGGAGGTTCCTGGTGGGGGGAAAATGGGGAAAGGGGATTACATCTGAAACGTAAATAAAATATCCAATAAAAAACTTTAATTCAAAACCAATTCGCCACAGTTATAAACACTGACAGAAAAAGAAAATGACTGAAAAATTGCAAAGTGCTCATTTTAGAGAATACATTTTTCTCCTCATGGAATTGTGGGCTTTAATGAATCTTGGTCCTGTTTCTATGCCATTTCGGAGATAACATTCTCTGGGCCTTTATAATAACTGTGCATTTCTTTTCCATTTTCAATGAAGAGCTTGAAGAAATGCTAATATTTCATGTTTTAGGCTTGTATCATATATTTAATAATAAACTGTCCAGTAGCAAAGCTGAGAAGTACCTTAATTATTTCCATTTATTCTTAGTATTTTCTCTATTAACTAGAAATAAGAAAATGTGTTTTTATAGATCACCGCTTTCCATCCACAACATTGATATTGTTATTAATGTTGTGTTTCCTTCCAACTCACTTTTTAAAAAATAAAGAAACGTCTCTATTTATCTTATAATAAAACTTTTAGCATAAAAATCATATTCCCTCATTCTTTGTGAAATAGATTAAAGACATATTTTTCTGAACTGACTACTAGTCTCCATGTAGGAAAAAAAGTATTAAATTCTTACAGGAGATATTAATTTACTTCTTGACTAAGTTCAACCACAAACAAACAAACAAACAAACTATAATGATTATATTTTCACATATACTTTCTGTTATGTAAACCATCAGTATTTCCTCTACTCTGACTGGTGCTATGCTAATTGCCATGTAAGTTAATGAACAGTGTGCCCTCACTAATAGAGCATAATTTAGAAAAAACATTGAATAAGAGCAAGGTTTGGCAGATAGTAATGTGGAATATATATGAAATATCTGAAACAACAATTTGATTTTTAACAATTGTGTCTCCTTAAATGTATTTGCCATTTTTAATAATAATAAAATCAAAATATTATTTAATAAGTCAGTTTTAATAATTTATATAGCAGAGTTTTAACATAATTTTTACTATTTGTTCATTTATTCTCCCAATTCATATCAGAGACAAAGAAGTAGTGATAATATATGCAACATTACAGATCAGATATTAAAGTACAGAATACAACTGCTAAGGAAGAAGATTTAATTTTTCATGTCTTTTTTCATATATCTGTATTAAAGGTGCCTTAAAATAAGATGAGGATTTCACTGCAGTTGAGAAAATGAGTGTCAGGCATCAAGGGAACCTTGCACTTTGTACAATATCCCATTTAGAAAACTCTTCTTTTCTATTGAATTTGTACTGGGAAGTCACAATGGCAGGTTTCACTCATTTCAAAATGGTATGGGAAACTCTGATGTTATATCTGCCTTCAAATTACTATATTTGAAGTTCAAGTTGAAATAAATGGTGTGAAAAGAGCTTCAACCTTGGGAGCAGATGGGAAGTAGGCTAAGAAAACTCTGGGTTTCACTATTACAGACCTACAAATCAATGATCTTCTTTTCCTTTGTACCTCTAGTTTATGTTTCTCATCTTTGGAACTCTTGTGGAATCTGTGACTTAAGGAAGGATATACTTTGGGAGGTTTTCCTGTCTAATACAGGGTGTTTAACAGTGCACCTGGGTTCTGTCCACATATTTTTATCAAATTCAATGTGCCTATGTGGAGGATGTTACATTATTCCTTAATATACATGAATTATCCTAAGGTATGAAACCTCAATGCTCAGATATTACTTCTAAGATGATGTGTTGGATTTTCTTTCAGCTTACTGTCTATGAGATCAGCAGCACATGAGTGACACATTTTGTATTACAAGCAACTTATCTGTTGGTCACCTGTTGTTTCTGGATATGTGGGTATAGATAGGACATTTCTGTTAGTACCTGGATAGTAAAGGTGTCAGAAAAGAAAAAGCTGTAAAAAAGGCAGAAGTCCAGTCAGAATAGGTTTCTACCCAGAAATCAAATTACAGGATGCTTAAAAAGACACAATAGGGCCGGCAGTGGTGGTGTACGCCTTTAATCCCAGCACTTGAGAGGCAGAGGCAGGTGGATTTCTAAGTTCGAGGCCAGTCTGGTCTACAGAGTGAGTTCCAGGACAGCCAGGACTACACAGAGAAATCCTGTCTCAAAAACAAACAACAAACAATCAAACAAACAAAAAGACTCAATAGAGTCAACTTAGAACTAAGTTTATTTGATTTGCTCAAGAAAAACTGTCATATAAGAAGAACATATTGTTCTTTGTTGTTGACATTTCATACATCTATGGGTGCTAGAATTGGTATTAAAACTTGTCACTCCAAATTACCCTTGAACCCAGCTATCAGGATAGTACCATGGGGGCACCTTTTAGTTTGGAATGAAATAGCATTAAATGGGCATTTCTTCCGTTGGAAGTTCAGTTTTTCTTTTCCAGTACAAATGTTTAACAAGACTAATGCTGTTGTAGAGCTATTCTTTGCTCAGAACACTCAGGTTTATTTGTATGTAGACAAAAACAGTATTTAAGAATATGAAATATGTTCTCCATATAACCTAAGGAGCCTGTAAGGAGGTTCCTTCCTTTCTTAAAAGACATGAGTGTGACAAAGAAACAGCAACTTATCTTTAGTTTTGTAGTTATTATCTTGCTCATGTCCTTACCAGTCAATAACTGCAATTGACTTTATTTAGTCAATCGCCCTTTTATAAATGTAGTTAGTCCTAGAGATTCTGGAATAACAATTTTCCACAAGGAAAATAACCACTCTGTTTTCTCCTTCCCAATACACATAATGACCTTGATAAATAAATAAATAGCTCAATTTTTCAGAACTGATAGACAGTCCAAAGTTTCCTTTTGTGTTATAACTTGTATAACAAGGCAAATTGTAATACACACTTTTTTTTTTCCCAAGAGAAATCCTTCTGCTGGTATTCTTTTGAATTGAATATTAAAAAATATATTTGATAAGTCAACAGCTATGTATCATTTGCCTGAGGCTGACTTGTGGGATTTCCAGAAGACCTCCTATATTGTAACAGTAAGAATTGAAGTGACTGTTCACTTTAGTTTGTAAGATTCCTTCTGGTGTCTGTATGAGACAAACTGGTGAATTCAAGGGAGGTATGCTCAGGAACAGAATCACCACATCAATTTGTTAGATCATTAACACTTACTCTAGCATCCCTGGAATATTTCTATTCGTTGTTTTTCAACAAGAGGCATAGTCCTTCAGGGATAGAAGATCTGTGATGATTCCAAGCATTCCATTGTTTTTTATCCAGAAAAGGTAAAAAGACCTTCATCTCCCTAGAATTTCCAAAAATTACTCATATAAATTTTCTGATCATATTGGATTTATATTTTAATTTGACTGTCCTAGATTATACTTTATCTCATGACTTTGTTTTTTGTTTCTTGTTTATGGCCACATTTGCTTTCAAGAGTTCATATATTGTATCAGTGAACTTTCTCTAGCCTTTAAAAGGTACATATCAAATCCTCGAGTTCTTTCTATTAGAATTTCCCACACAACCGTAGTCTATTTTGTTTTGTTTTAAATCCCTCCTACTTGTGTCAGATTACATCCCCCATTAGACTTTTACTCTTATTGTTATTGAATCTAGCACAACAATATCTTCGTTACCATACAACATCTAATTTACTAATGAAAATCTTATTCCATCTGCGGCAGCAAAATTGAATCATGAGAGATAGAAGATGACAGATATCCTGCCCTATTATTGAATAGCTCATTTCACAACTCCTTCTACATGTCTCAGTGACTGTTCTATTGTAGTAACTAATGTAGTTTGTAGTAGTTGCTTTGCTTGTTTCTCTAAAAACAATAGCCAACAAAACAGCATAAAAGAAAGGTCCAGTCCAACATGGACATGAAAGCATGGTACTATTATTTATTATGATTTGAACAAGATCCCCTCTGTATGCTCCTATGTATAAATGCATAGTCTTTAGGTGATTGAATCATTTGGGAAGGTTTAGGAAGCATGGTCTTGAGGAAGAAATCTCACTTCTAGTGGACTTTGATGTTTCAAAATACTGGTGTCGTACCAGTTTTCTCTCCATCTTGATTGTGAATTGTGGCGTAGGCTAATAGTTGTCCCTTTCACCATTCCTCTACTCTGCCACCATGGACACTAACTCTCCTATATCCTAATCTCATTTTTCTATAAATTGCCTTAATTTAGGTCACAAAGACAGCATTTGAGTTACAGAAGGGAGAGATGTATTCTGGTTTTCAATTTATTTTCTTCTTTTTATTGAATCCTAGAACCTAGCTTGTGGACAGGCATGACCCACATTTAAGGTAAGTTTTTTTTTTTAATCTGATAATCTAGTCTCAATATTGTCTTATACATGTACCTAAAGTCTTGTCTCTTAAGTGGCTTGACAACATGTTAAATTGACAATCAATTTTTACCATTACACAGATAGAACAGTGAATAAAACAGCATCGTTATGAAGCTAGTAATCAACTAAAAAGAAATATAGTAAACAAACATTTATGTTTTCAATGTCTACAAATTAACAATGAATATTTTGTAGACACTGAGACAAGGAAGTAGACTTGAGCATGCCTAGCAGAGTATAGATTTTTAGAAATCTGAAGATGCCTTAACTACTGTATGTTATTTTATATGCTTTTAGAGCATAATTATTGACAGAATAAAAGCTCATGCAATTTTACTCTAACCTTCTCAAAATGATCTTTCATTGGATTCCTTAAAATTACAAAAATCAAAAATAACAAAAGTAACTGATAATATTCGGACACTGTGAGAATAAATCAGTTTATAGCTTACATTATTAGAGGAGCAGGACATATTTCAAAGGTGCAACATATTGTAGAAGGTTTCTCCAATGACCTAACAGCAGAAGTGCTGTGTGTTTGCACAAAAATTCTGGCCCTGATATATTCAAGTCACCTAGAGCTGAGGAAAATTTTCTCCTCCTCCTCTCTCTTCTCCTTCTCTTCCTCTTTCTCCTCTTCCTTTTTCTCTTCTTCTTCCTCCTCCTCCTTCTTCTGCTCCTTTCATTTATATTTGATTATGTATGTCTATAGCCTAAAGGCCTTTCTTCTGTTATATCCAGCCTCTGTAGTATTAGGAAAAATAACTAGCTGCTAGGATGTTTTAATTACTAAAAATAATTACAATAAATGATAGCATTTATTAAATCATTAGAATATAGCAGGCATTACATTTTAATACTTTAAGAATTTTATGAGAGAGGTATTTGTAAAATTTATAGAGAGGTTACTAAAACTAAAAAGTCTCATGCTAAATTATTAGTAAATGGCAGAAATAGGATTTGAACTCAGGAATCCTAATTTGTACATTTGTAATTTTTACTACCACAATTTAAATCAATTTGAAAATATCATATGAATTCTCTTTTTCTCTTTCTTTTTTTTTTCTTTTTTTTAGTATAGAATAGAGTTTTTTCAGGGCATGTTGAGGGGAGTAGAGAAGTAGAAGAGTAGAGCCCAGCCATGAGCTCATGGAGAGAAAGGGAAAGGAATGGGAAAAGGGTAAGGGGACAGAGCGGAAGCAAGAAGGCAAGAGATCAAGACATATGCATTCTCAATTTCCAAAAGCAACATCTGTGACTGAAAAACATATCTAACTATACTATATATTAATAAAAAATCCTACTATAGTTAATGAAATCACTGGAGAATAAATAATAAATCATAATTTCCCCATGATATACAATGACCGTTCATGGATCACAAAAGTACAATTTTACAATTAGAGCTTATGAAAAGAAAAGTTTAGTTTTCTTTTTCTTCAATAAAATTTTTTTAAGTGTTTGGAATGACTTCATCAGACCTCTTCCTCGTACTGTTCATAGTGAAATCAAGGATCCTGGGGTCATCTTGGTAGAGGAGACAGGAAGAATCTTTAACAGCTTACGATGCTAGATGACCAGAAGAGAGCTCTTCTGGACACAGGAGGGCAGCTGCACATACTAACACACAGTCACTGCAACCACTTATGCAAAACCAATCGATTCTAGCTTCTATCAAGGATACAGGAATTAGACACATAATCCCTATTTAAGACATAGAGTTGTTGGCAAATGTTAGCTTCTGGAAGAGCGAGAAGCAGTTGTGTCTATGTGTAGGCCCTGGTAAATTGATCACTCCTAAGTCAATGACTACACATTAAAAAAAATATTTGGTCAGCATAAAATTATTCTTAAAAGATTCAAAGAAAAATAACATAGTCATGTGGGTTAGTAGGAGAGAGTGAATTGAAGAAATATTGGGTGGGGAGGTAAATATGATCAAAACACATTGGAGCCTGATAGTACTGTCTCCTTAGAGGCTCTACCAGAGCCTGACATATACATAGATGGATACTCACAGCTAACCATTGAACTGATCATGGGATTCCCAATGGAGGAGTTAGAGAGAAGACTGAAGGAGCTAAAGGAGCTTATGGCCCCATGGGTAGAGCAACAATACCAACAACCAGAGCTCCTAGGGTCTAAACCACCAGCCTGGGAGCACAAAGGAGGGACATGGTTCCAGCTGTATATGTAGGGGAGGATGGCCTTGTTGGACATAGATGGGAGAGGAGGTCCTTGGTCCCTTGAAAACTGGATGCTCCAATGTGGGGAAATTTGAGGGCAAAGAGGTATGAGTTGGTGGGTGGGTGGAGACACATCCTCATAGAAGCAGGAGGAGGAAGGATGGGATAGGTGATTTCTTGGGGAGGGGAGGAGGGGAAAGGGGATAACATCTGAAATGTAAATAAAATATCCAATAAAACATTAATTTCAAAAAAGAACTAATTAAACTTTAAAACTTATTTTTTTCAATTACTAAAACTGTATCCGTTAATCTTGAAAAGCACAGAGCATTTATTGTATATTTATTCAACTATATAAAAATGTGATTGATTGTTTGTTTGGTTGTTTATAGATATAGTCATATTTTGAAGTTCTGGCTAGCCAGGAACTCACAAATATCCACTTGTCTCTACCTCCCAAGTGTTGGAATTAGAGACATGCACCAGCTCACACAACTCCCATAATGAAATAGTTAATTTTGGAATACTTTGTATTTTTAATACAAATATGATCAGTGAAATGCTTAACAGAACAGTACTTAATAATGAACTTATAGAGGGCTCTAAGGGTGTTTATCTTTCATAGCATGTCTACATACTTTTACCCCTTAAAAGGTTAATTGGAAGATTTTCTGATATGGAGACCAAAAAAGAAAATCTACATTTTACTCTGAAGATTAGAAGAGACACCAAGAAGAATAAACATAAAATAAACTGAAACCCTAACACACATTATTTTAGTAAATTGATAGAAAGCTGGAAAAAAAAACCCTTCAATAATACAAACAAATTACACAAAGTTTAACAAAAACGTATAACTTTATTTATTTTGTTTTTGTAATGTATAATTTTAATGGTGATTTTTTTAGTTGGGCCTTTTAAATTTACATTTCAAATGTTATCCAATTTTTCGGTTTCCCATCTAGAAATCTCCTATGACACTCCCCTCTCCCTGCTTCTATGAGTGTGTTCCCCCACCCACCCATCTACTCCTACCTCCCCACCCTGGCATTCCCCTACACTGAGGCATGGAGCTTTTATAGGACAAGGGGCTCTCCTCCCATTGATGCATGACATGGCTATCCTCTGCTACATATGCAGCTAGAGCCATGGGTCCCTCCATGTGTACTCTTTGGTTGGTGGTTAAGTCCCTGGGAGATCTGGGAGGACTGGTTGGTTGATATTATTGTTCTTCCTAGGGGTTGCAAACCCTTTCAGCTCCTTCAGTCCTTTCTCTAACTTCTCCGTTGGGGACCCTGTGCTCAGTCCAATGGTTGACTGTGAGCATCCTCCTCTGTATTTGTAAGACTCTGGCAGAGCCTCTTGGGAGACAGCTATATCAGGCTCCTATCAGCATGCACTTCTCGGCATTAACAGTAGTGTTTGGTGACTGTATACTGGATGGATTAATGGTAATTTTTAAGTTATTTCTTTTCTCTACGGTTTTCAGGTGTTATTATTGACTTTGATATCATAATTTTTCTGGTGTCTTCTTGATATAATCCTTGTTGTTGTGTTTTAATCTGAATCTGAATGAACTGTAAAGATAAATGTTTCTGCCCAGAATACTGGAAGGTTTTGTATTTTTCTCTTCAGTGTACTCAGACATTATATTTTATAGGCGCTATGAAATACAAATAATGCAGATCTTCAGAAAAAAGGATGAACCATAAACAACCACAAATTTATTAATTTTATATACATTTTCTGCCATCTGATTTTCCCTTTTCCCCTTCTCTGCCTTTATCTCTTTATTTTTTCCATCTCTTTCTACATCCCATCCTTCCTTTTCATTTTTCATGGCTGTTGACTTCAAATTGTTAGCCTTCAGAGTACCAAGAGCTTTTCTTCCCATTAGTGCCGAGAAGGCCATCCTTTGCTACATATGCAGCTGGAGCCATGGTTCCCTCAAAGTGTACTCTTTGGTTGGTGGTTTAATTCCTACGAGCTCTGGGGGTCTGATTGGTTGATATTATTGTTAGCCTTGTGTTCCTAACACATTTATCTGCTATTGAAACACATTCATAAACCTTCTTGATGTATTTGGTACTTGAATACCAAAACACATGTCCTTCACTAATGATTTAGGAATCAATAAAAAATATAGAAAATATTCTTATAAGCATGTCTCTGAAAAATTAAATAAAATGTTTTACATATTCTATCAGCACAGGTTTAGAAAGTAGAGTTCAGGTGGTTTATGTTTCATAAACCCACCTGATTGTATTTGTTACTATATGTGTACATCTATGACCACTTGATGATTCCATTCGTAATACCCACTGATACAAACTCAATCATGATTTTCCTCTAATTTGACCTTTCATTTTTTATTGGATGTCTAATAATTTTGCTTAATAATTTTTATAATATAGACAAAGACAGAGATCATTTTAAATGAGTTATCTTTTCCTTACTCTTTCAGTATTAAAGTTTTATGAACATCATACTACAAGGGTTTTTATCATTAAAGGAAAGGTTTTTTCTCTACTGATAAGTTTCAAACAGTATATTAAAATAAGCAATTTAATAATTATTATTTTATGTTTCATTGATCTGATACTTATAGAAATTAGTATTAGAACTAAATGTATACTACATTAAAAGAAAATGATAAACCAACAAAACCACCATCATTTATAAATACATGTTAAAAACTATAAATATATAAACCCATCAATAAATTAAAATGTAAAACAGTATTTAATTCTATATGATCTATTATTTTAGTATATCATATTATTAGATCAATAAGAAAAAGTTTATATAGTTGTCTGGGTAAATTTAATATTTGACAATAATTCTTAAGTTGAAAACTCTTTTTATGGTAGGAATGGAAAAGGACATTACAAAATAGAAATTGTTATTACATTTAATATACAAGCATCTAAAGCAAGCTAAATTCTATGAAAAAATATATATATAAACTTAGGAAACCATAAGAATAACAGAAGAATGGGAAAACAACCTGAATGCTTCCTTAGAAAATATCCTTCCGGCTGTTTTAAGCCTTTTGTCATATGGTTCAGCATTAAGAATGTTTCTATTTAACATGGGAACAAAACAAATTCACTAATGGGATTATTATATTTTTAAAACATTATTTTGAAACTTCTAATGTAGTCATGAAAACAACATGAACAAATTTATAGCCTAAAGAAAAGTACAAATATTAATTACCTTTTTCCCTTTTATTATTGGACATTTTATTTACATTTCAGTTATCCTCTTACCCCATTTCTCCCTCCACCCCCACCCAGGAACCCCCCTATCCCATCCCCTTCCTTCTGCTTCCATGAGGGTGTACTCGCACCTACCCCCCTTCCACCTTCCCACCCTCTAATTCCCCCACACTCAACATCCAGCTTTCATGGGACCAAGGAGCTCCTCTTCACCTATGCCCAACAAGGCCACCCTCCCCTACATATAGAGCTGGAGCTACCGGTCCCTCCCTATGTGCTTCCAGGCTGGTGGTTTAGATGCTGGGAGCTCTAGTTGGTTGGTATTGTTGCTCTTCTCCTGGGGCCATTGTTGCTCTCTTCCTGGGACCACAAACCCTTTCAGCTCCTTCAGCTCCTTCTCTCTAACTCCTCTGTTGGGAACCCCGTTATCAGATCAGTGGTTAGCTGTGAGCATCTGCCTCTGAGTATGTCAGGCTCTGGCAGACCTCTAAGGAGAGAGCTATATCAGGCTCCTGAGAGCATGTACTTCCTGACATCCACATCAGCATCTACCTTTGATGACTGCACATGGGATGGATACAGAGGTGGAATGTTCTCCAGATGGTCCCTCCTTCAGTTTCTGTCACACACTTTGTCTCCATATTTGCTCCCTTGAGCATTTTGTTACTCCTTCTAAGAAGGACCTAAGCACCCACTCTTGGTCTTCCTTCTTCATGAGCTTCATGTGGTCTGTGAGTTGAATCTTGGGTATTGCAAGCTTCTGGGCTAATATCCAATTATTAGTAAGTGAATATCATGTGTATTCTTTTGTGATTGAGTTACCTCACTCAGGATAATATTTTCTAGTTCTATCCATTTACCTAAAAATTTCTCAAATTCATTGTTTTTAATAACTGAGTAATACTCCATTGTGTAAATGTACTACATTTTCTGTATCCATTCCTCAGTTGAAGGACATCTGGGTTCTTTCCAGCTTCTGTCTATTATAAATAAGGCTGCTATGAACATAGTGGAGCATGTGTCCTTGTTGTATGTTGGAGCATCTTCTGGTTCTATGCCCAGGAGTGGTATAGCTGGATCCTCAGGTAATGCCATGTCCAGTTTTCTGAGGAACTACCAGAATGATTTCCAGAGTGGTTGTACCATCTTGCAATCCCCCCAACAATGGAGGAGTGTTCCTCTTTCTCCCATCCTCGCCAGCATCTGCTATTACCTGAGTTCTTGATCTTGGCCATTCTGACTGGTATGAGGTGGAATCTCGGGTTGTTTTGATGTGCATTTCCCTGATGACTAAGGATGTTGAACATTTCTTTAGGTGCTTCTCAGCCATTCGAGTTTCCTCAGTTGGGAATTCTTTGTTTAGCTCTGTATCCTGTTTTCAATAGGGATATTTGGTTGTCTGGAATCTAATTTATTCAGTTCTTTGTATATATTGAATATTAGTCCTCTATCAGAAGTGGAATTGGTAAAGATCTTTTCCCAATCTGTTGGTTGCCATTTTGTTCTATTGACAGTGTCCTTTGCAAATATTAATTACCAAAGGCATAATTTTCTACCTTGGAAATCAAAGAAAACTACCTAAGTCATATTAGCTCTTAACAGTTTATTAGCACTGGCTGATTGATAACGATGTAGTCAGCCATCGATCATGTAACATCAGCCAAAACAAAGATTACAAAAGACATTTACAATAGGATGAAAATGCAAACTCTAAAATGTTCAACAAAATAAACACTTTAGTTCTTTAATTGATGGATTCTACACTATCACAAGAAGGTAAAGACAAAAGTTAATTTATGTTAAATAAATAGACATCACACTCTTCCTCAAATAATATAAAGACAGAATACCATCATAATCTCCATTTTCAACTTAGGAATGTGAATCAAACTTGAAAATGTAGTCTAAATATTTTTTGGTGTGCAGATACAAATATATAGTAAATAATGAAGGGAGTTTTCCCTCCCAATCTCTAAAATTTCATAAGCTCTATTAATAAGGGAATATAGTAAAACCATGAGTATCAGTATAGGTAGACACATGAGTGATTAGAGTTTAGCAGTGAAGGCATAATTACTGATTTAATGAAATTCAAACTGGCATTTAAAATGAGCTGGATGACCAAGTGGATTAATCCATAAATGCCAGTGCAATAAGAGTCTAATAAGATGCATTCCTACATCATGTTTTATTCCAAAATAAATCCCTGATGGATTAAAGACTTATGGTTATTTTCATTATATTTAATCTTTAATCCTTAGAAATTTATTTTCTAATACCCAGTGTTGGTAAGGGCATGTCAATCAAGTGGGAATTCATGCAAAAATTTCATGAAAACAAATTTACAATATGGACCCAGGGTCTTAAAAGCATTTTTAAAAAACCTGAGTGTTTTTCATCATCTGGGTTAGATGTGACCTGAAAGCCTCTTCTCTGTGCTCTAGATTTTATAGTCCCAGAAGGTACTAAACAAACAGTCAAGGAGGGAAGCAACCAATTGTTCTACAAGCTGTGGTGCATATGAGCCACAAGGCAACTCTTATAAAGGAAAACATTTAATTGTTTGGTTGTTTTTATAGTTTTAGAGCGTTAGTTCTGTATTTTCATGGCAGAGAGAATGGTGGCAGGTAGGGGTGGTACCAGAGAAGTGGAGAGGAGCTTCATCCTGATCTGCAAGTAGAGAGAGTAACAGAGAAAGTCTGAACCTGGCTTGGGCTTTGGAAACATTATCCCTCCAACCCTGTGATGGGCTTTCTTTCCAAACAGGCCACATATATATAGTCCTGTGGGGGGCATTCTCATTTAAACAACCACCAAGCAATAGTGGCACTCTTAAGTCTGAAGTTGTCAACAGCAATATAATTGGATTTAATTATACTAGGAGAGAAATCATGTCTGAGATTTGAAATCTTCTTAGCTTTTCTGTTCTAGTGATTTTATGGTTTCTAAAGAGGATATCTGCAACCACTTTACTCAACTAGCATAATCCTTAGATGCAGTCTAAATACGTGTTTTTATATTCACAGATAAGTGTGTGTAAGTGTAGCTCTTACCCCCCATCTCAGGAACTTCTCTCACAGCAGATGGAGACTACCATAAAGCAGAACAATATTTTCCATCCATCTTTGACCAGGACAACTGGTCAAAACAATGAAAAAATGATCCTGGGATACTCAGCTCCAGTGAATATAACAATATAACTTCTACATCCAAGGCTCTTGGAACATCACATAAAAACAGGCAAAAGAACCCATAAGGAAATCTTCTTTGTTAATTGTGTCTCACAGAAAACACAGAGAAGATACATGCTACTACCATGGAGCTGCCTAAACAAGACCTGAATGCAGTAACTCTAATAGAGATGGTTTCTTTGCAGAGCAAAACTTAATGGGGTTCCACTGACAGACTAACAGCTAGAGACAATTAACAATCTTTGAGAAAAGGAGACTTAGTCTTTTACAAGATAAACTCCCTAGGGCTGGAGAGATGGCTCAGTGGTTAAGAGCACTGACTGCTCTTCCAAAGGTTCTAAGTTCAATTCCCAGCAACCATATGGTAGCTCACAACTATCTGTAACAGTATCTGAGGTCCTCTTCTGGTGTTGTGAAGACAGTGACTTCTTACTCACATACATAAAAATATAAATAAATCTTTAAAAAAAGATAAGCTCCCTAGGTGGCTATCTAATCCTAAGTAGCCTTTTCTGAAATCATATAAGTAATATTTAACAGACTCAAAGGATATATTTACATAAATGTGTGTGTATGTCTGAGTGTGTGTGTCTGTGTGTGTCTGTGTGTGTGTTTGAGTATAAGTAGTAGTAGTAGCAATTCTAGAAAAAGATGCAATGAATTTGCGAGGGAATGAGTAGGGTACAGGAAATATGTGAGAGAGAATAAAAGGAAGAAAAATAATATAATTGTATTTTTATTAAAATATATTTTTAAAATTAAATTAAGCATGACTCCTCAATTTCAAAAGTGTTCAGTTAAATAGCAAAATGCAACCAATTTTTTTGCTTTTTTTTTTTTTTTTTTTTTTTTTTTTTTTTATTGAGACAGGGTTTCTCTGTGTAGCCCTTGGCTGTCCTGGAACTCACTCTGTAGACAAGGTTGGCCTTGAACTCAGAAATCCGTCTACCTCTGCCTCCCAAGTGCTAGGATTAAAGTCATGTACCACCACTGCCGGGCCGCAAACAATTTTTTTTTAATATTTTAAATTATTTTTCATTGGATATTTTATTTATTTACATTTCACATGTCATCCCCTTTCCCATTTCCCTTCCCCAGAACACCCTCTCCCATCCCCATCTCCCTTTTGCTTTTGTATCATTTTAATTACATGCATATATTAAGGTCAGTTTATCAATATCTCAGTATAATGGCCTAATCTTGCAAACATTAAAGGCAATCATCATCAAGAGATGAGATAAATTTAAGATTCAAGCTGGACAACCAAGCATTTCACAACTTTATATAAAACTCACTATTATACTGTATGATATGTCCTTAGTGTGATGTTCAGTAGAGCCAGTACATATATTTTATTGATCTTGGTGAACACTTCTAGCCCTAACCAACTGCACTTGTTTGGTCACAATGATTAATTGAAGCAGGTCAATTATCCTAAGGTGGAACCTAGTTTCCCAGAATCCTTCCAGAGCAGTGTTAACCGTCTCTCAGGCCATTTTAAAAGGTATCCTTCTCCAGATCAAACCCATATATGAGAATTATAGGGTTCACAACATAAAGTGGTGCAGGCAGTGACTTAAGCAGGCACTAGAATGCTATGTACTGTTTGTCTCATTATGAGACAATGGTTCTCAGCCTGGGGGTCGTGACCCATCTGGGGCTGTAATGACCCTTTCACAGCAGTCATATATTAGATATTTACATTAAACATCATATTAGTAGCTAAATTAATTAGGGTTGAGGGTCACTGCAACATGAAGAACTGTATTTAAGGGTCACAGCATTAGGAAATTGGTTCATTGTTATAGGACATCAGCAAAAGATAATCATTATTGAATGTACCCCCAAAATATAGACTTACAACAAAGGTATTTGGTGGAAGAGAAGCATATATTAGCCAAACAAGTTATATATCACCCCTACCAAAATAAAATAAGAAGTGTTTGAGCTGAGGCACAATCATTTGGAAACAGATTTAAAAGCCATGGCAGTAACCCTGTGAAAATTTTTGGATAGGAACTAGAGCATCCATGTCTTGAACAGCTCAGCATTTACATTGGTTTTGTCGGGCTTTACTGGCAAGACTTCTGTGAATGTATCATTCTAAAATTCTTCTCTATCACTCCTATATTAAGGAAAGATGGACATGGAAATAAATGGAAAGATGGATGAAAAATATTAAGACATATGTACTCAAAACACCCCCTTTCATGTTCAAATTTCATCATGTTTTTGTTTTCTATGCCATCTCAGAAAGCATTAGCTTGGATACTTATAGCCAGGGATTTTTGCCAGACATTTGCATTGTTAATGATGTGGTCATCAGGGTGGTTACAGATTCAAGTTCTTTGGAGTCAGCTAGAAATCCCAGAGGACTTGAAATTAACTGCATGGTATATTTTAATATATGAATGCTTCTAAATATGTTTTTAAAGTTCATATGAATTGATTGTCTTCTTGACTAATTTCTTAATGTAATTCATAAAAGTATAAGGGAAAGTTTGATTTTGGATTCAACAGGACTTTTTTTTTTAAAACTCATACATTAACATTTGCTGGATATTTCATCCTGAACTTTTAACCTCCTCCATCCTGAATCAGCCTCATCTTCATAATGAAAACATCAATGTCTCTATTTCAGAGTTATTATGGAAACTAGGGAATGGTTCAGGGAATGTGCCTGATATGAGCTTGCCAAGTAAGAGGAGTTCTGGGAGTTTATTTTTATGACTTTTATTATGAACATCTAGAAGATAAAGAGAGCATATAGATATGGAAAGTGAACTGAGAATTGTAATGTTATCTATTTAACAGCACAATTTGTTATCTATTTAACAGGAAAAGGAGCTGCTATGTATGGAGACATGAAATAGTATGTGGCTATTTGTAACCAAAAAGAAGCTTTCCTTCCTGGACATAGAGAGAAAGGAGGCAACTCATATGTTTCAGAATATGATAAAATTTACAATATTTAAGAAGCTCAGAAAGTTACAGGATTCACAGAATCTTACTCCAAGGTTTTAAAGCAATAAATAATTTCTGCAGAGGGGAGCTTTTTCAAGTTTTACAAGGAGCTCTAGCATTGCTACTCTATTGGTTATTCAATCATACTATGTTGAGATTGTTGGTGATACAGATGCCTTAAAAGAACCATTCTGCTGTCAGTAACTTCAATATATTCACTGGACCACGCTACTAGAGTTTGTTGGAATTGTTTTTGGTTTGTCATTGGTGATTTATATCAGGATTGAAAAGATCTTTGTTCACATCTTCCCAAAATCATAATGAAATTCAGGAACATATTCAAATATAGAACTATCATTAACTAATATATTCAATTACAAATTCATTATCATAATTGACATCACAGTCATCAAAGGCTTCTGAATCTCTAAACATTAAATGTAGCAAGTAAGTAAGTAAAAGATCTCCTTAAAAGTATACTGTATGAGTTGAAGCAGGAGTGGGTGTGAGTGGGGGAGCACCCTCATAGAAGCATGGGTAATAGGGATGGGATAGGGGGTTTTCAGAGGGGAAACCAGGAAGAGGAATAAAATTTTAAATGTAAATAAGTAAAATAACCAATAAAAAATAAAAATAAAAAATTATATTGCATGTAGCACTGTTATAAATAATCTCTCCTTTTAAGTTTTCTTTTATATATGTAACATAAAACACAGAAAATGTCATTTATCAAAGGTACTTATTTAAGAATAACAGATTATCTGCAGAGGAAAGCACTGCTACTACATTAAGAATACATTCTCAAAGCACTTGGACTGTTAGTTAGGCATGAGCACACACACACTCAAGAGTTTTCTTCTATTATATAATCATACTTAGAATATACTTTTGTGTCTTTCCTTTCAGCTATATATCTTGTTTTCATGTCCTCTGTAACTTTCAAACACTGCCTTATACTATTCTGTTCAATATGGTAACAGACAGGAATAGCAACGCTGAATACCATTATAGAGAAGCTGGAATCCAGAGACTTCTAAAAGCTATTATAATTTTTATTTTATAAGACAGAACAAGATATTCTGTTTACATTTTTCACCTGATTCTGGGCCCATGTTGTCATTCCATTGTGAGGCCATGGAAGCCATGGTTTCTAAAATGTTATGTGAACTTTGAAAATGCTGACTAATACTAGAATCATTTATCTTCAGATAGTAGAAACTCGTGACTGGAGAAGTCATTGTTTTATTTTCCTGATATAGTAAAGGAAGCTAATGTGTTTCTGGCTATAGCTATTGCTAGTAATTCTCCAACCTTTATGACCATGAACCACTGCCCTCAAATTTTTTCTTCCCATTTTCATCAATATAGCTATATATAATCTTGCTTTTGCAATGAGAAAACGCAGACCAATGGTGCATTACTATTGTCAGGCTCATGCAAAATTAAACATTACCTGTTGACTTGAAGAGACCTTTATGCCAGCTCTGAATGGATATTATTTTTTCATATGGAACTCATTAGTTTAGCTTTTTGAAGAACAACAGAAAACGATAGTACCAACATGTTTTCTTTCAGTAACTAATGTTAACGACAATACTTCCACTCTGTAACATTAAAAGTCTCTAAAATACATTTAAAATATCTTTTTGAGCTGGATTCTATAGCTTAATCTATAAAGCATTGGTCTAGCATGCACAAAGCCATGGGGTCAATATGCAGTTCTGAATGTCACCAGGTATGTCGTAATGTTGCTGTCCATAGAAGTCTGTTCTTTCCAGGTTCTCGTCCTCAAATTCAATCAACTGAAATAAAGGCACACAAACTACAAAGTAGTAAGGCAATTGTATTAAAAAGAAACAAACAAACACCTAAGAGATGTACAGACCAGAATGAAATCACTTTCAATACTGACAGAGGGTCACGTGAATATGAGAGTACCCTAGGACTTAGGTTATACCTTGGGGCTTTCAGGAGAAGAACTTTTGATGCTATGAAACATAGTCATGATGAATTTCTATTTTCATTGACAAGATTAGATGATGCGAGCCTTTGCTCAGTGCACGTTTGGATCTAATGTGCCTAATTTTGATCATGTGCACATCCACTTATACATAGATATATCATTATATTGGTCATGGTATTATAAAACATCTGAAATATGTTAAAATTATTATAAAAGAATTCTACTTATCTAAATTTTGGAGGTGAAATATTCAGATAGCCTGACATATGTTCTGTTAAGGCCTTGTAGGAGATAGATAGTGATTGTAGGAGATAGTACCTGTGGGTAAAGGAATTGTGTCTCAGTAAAGAAAAGAGTAGGAGGTGAGAGTAGATCCACACTCAGACGTTTGTACCAGGAGTCCTAGTAGAAATGTCTTCATCAGTTAAGGGAATTTCCATAAATGACTTCCCTTTAAACCTCTCAAAGGTTCTATCATAGCCTAGTTAGAGAATCTTCATTTGCAAGCCGTAAACACATAGCACTTAAGGGAAGTAGAGACCCAGAAACTCCTTAAAAGTAGCTATAGAGCTTAGAGATTTCAGCGATCCAGTGGGTGGCCTTATACCCACACACATAAAGGAAGAACAAATTAGTCTCAAATGTGTTACTCCATGCTTGATTCTTATTTAACTGTAAACCACTGTTTGTGAGGACCAATCTCAGTTTCTAAATTGTGTGTGTGTGTGTGTATGTATATGTGTGTCTGTCTGTGTTATCTATGTGTGAATCTATGTATATGTGTACACACATACATGTGTATCCATGTCATGATCCATGTATAGGTATCAGCAGAATAGAGTCTGTTCTCTTCTTCAACCATGTGGTCTCTGAGTCTCAAAAATTCTGGTCAAGGTCATGCAATTTCTGATCCAATTTTCTGGACCCAATTTCACTTTTAATATGAGAATACCAATGCTTTTATTTACAAACTCTTGGAAAAAGTAGATTTCCTACATATACTGTCTAGATCAGGGCTCTGTTCTTATAATACTTGAGGGCTAGTGGTTGTATTTTCTTTTTGAGTTAGGCCATTCATAGTTTCTGGGAAATATACTAGAGTTTTATATTTACTTCTTGTCTGTATCTCAAGTATCTCTCTCTCCATTTTAAATCATATCATCTTACTATATAAGTTGAATGCTATTGACTTTAATGAAAAACAAGAGAATAAAATATTTCCTTTAGAGTGTGTCTTATTTGGGTACATCAAAAAATAAAACATAAAAAAAAATCCTAATCAAGAAACTTAAAGGAAATTTTTTGACTCCTTCTGTCTCTTTCTCACTTCCTGTTTCAAATTCTTTCTTTCATATTGTCTTCTCTTCCTTTCCCTTCATGTTTCTTTTCTTTACCTTTATTTAATTCTTCTTTAAACATGCTTAAACACACGTGTGAATTGACCCACAGAGCATGAATCCTATGTGTGAGTGTTCATAAACATCTCATTCTATATTCTGAAGCTATTTACTTTCTCTCCTCTTTGCATTCACAAAAAAACGATGCATTTTCAAAAAGATTTTTTGCTAAATATCAATAATGTCAGTTATGACTATCTATATTAATTAGGAAATTAGTACTTTTGTTTCTTAGGAAATTACATATAAAACCCTATATATTAGCCTCAGAGAAACAATGGATCAGTGGTTCAGATCACTTTCTGGAATCCTGGAATTCAGTTTTCTGCACTCATGTCACACAGCATTCAAACTCCTGTATAATAAGCTATGGAGGATACAACTCACTCTCCTGGCACCTGTGGACACCTGCATACTTGTGAAAACAATCCTATTGGCTTGGATATTGAATATTTCTTAGAAAGCTTTTAGTTAATTCCTGGGAATTCTGAAATTTAGTTATTCCATTTGTCCCTTGGACATTATTTAGTAAAGCTATTGTAATAGTATGGCAGACCTTTAGATCAAGGCCCATACTTTTAAATACCTAAGGTCTGATGAACTACATTGCTAAGGGTCTTCTTATACATATGAAAGCTCCTTTTCTCCCTGCTCCCTCTCTCTTTCCTCTTCCTGTGCTCTCTTAAGCAACATATGGTATTTCTTTTTGAGCTACACATACTCCTATTTTTGCCTTAAGGAAGACTTGTCAATCTATTTATAGAAAGCAGGGATTTTTTTTTCTTTTGCTCTTGTTCCTTTCTCAAGTGATACAAAACTCCCAAAATAGTTAGGTTAAAAATCTGTTGCTTAAATTTTAGAAACTGTGATGATTAAATAATCAGTTGTGATGATTAAGTAATGTCAGCCCTTTCCTGCCTTCCACTCTATCTGGTGTGAGCTTTGAAATCTGTTGTGAAGCCTGTGAATTTGCAGGATGTCGCCCTCATGGGTGTTAGGTACTTAGATGAACAATGCTCTGAAAGAAAATGTGAGAACAGAATCTTCCATCTTATTTTTCTGCAAAGGTGCTACATCAGGAACTATAAAATAGGGTACTGAAAGAATGTGCAGCCAGTCCAAGCTATTCTGCAGCATCCAAGGCTGCCCAAATCCTAAATGATAGTCACTGACCTCAGCCTGCCCTTGAGGCTCATGAGCAAACAGATAGAGCTGCAGTGAGAGCCCTGGCAGTGACGAGAGCCAAGTTTAAAATGAAGAATGCTGCTGTTCCCATCTCTTCAAATTCCAGCTTGCAGAATTTCTAAGAGGCAGCTCTGGCCTTCTAAAGCATTACCAGCGTTTTCTATAGTGCCATTCCCTTCAATGAGGAAAGTATATTACTTTCTCATAAGTAGCTATTTTTAGACAGTTACAAAGAAGCATGTGGACTTTTTGTTTAGTTTAGTTTTGTTGTTGAAGAGAGAGTATCTCTGTTTAGCCCTGGCCTTCCTGCAAATTGCTCTATGTACCAGAGTGGCCATGAACTCAGAGAACCACTTGCACCTGCCTCCCAAGCGCTGGTATTAAAGGCACGTGTCACTGCTTCCTGGAACAATTTCAAACATTGCAATTGACTTAGGGAAATTTTTCATATTATTATTGGATAGAGTTTTCAAATGAGATGACTGAATGAACTGAGAGATTTTTTTATAATAAAACTTACCACTATAAACACACTTTTATTTTGTGTATATGTATAATGCATGCTTTGTGTTTGCATGTATGTACGTATGATATATGTGCATGAGTGTGGTTGCATGTATTTCAATGGCCTTCTCTCTATGGTCACCTTCCACCTTCATTGAAACTGGATCTCTTTGTTGTTGGCTGCTTGCTCTGTGTGCTAAGCTAGCAAGCCTGTGAGCTTCCAAGGATTTTTCCATCTCTTCCTCTTGTGTGCAACAGAAACTGAGGTTTTATAGCACATGCTATCATACATGGCTTTATGTATGTTCTAAGTATTCAAACTCAGGTTCTCACTTTTGCATATTTACCATTCTATGTATTGAGCCACATCTCTAGGGTGTGCATGTATCATGGAAAAGCAAATAAATGGTGGAGATCTACTTTTCTTTTTTTTTTTTGTAAATTTTTTTTATTGGTTACTCTATTTACATTTAAATGTTATCCCCCTTTTTGGTTTCCTCTTCAAGAACACTCATCCCAACCCCTCCCCATGTCTCCATGAGGGTGCTCCTCCACACACATGCCCACTCTCACCCCACCGCCCTAGCGTTCCCCTACGCTGGGGCATCAAGACTTCACAGAACCAAGGACCTTCCCTTTCATTGACGCAAGACAAGGCCGTCCTCTGCTACAAAATCAGGTGGAGCCATGGGTCCCTCCATGTGTACTCTTTTAGTTTCGGAGCTCTGAGGGGTCTGGTTGGTTGATATTGCTGTTTTTCCTATGGGGTTGCAAATCAATTCAGCTCCTTCAGTCCTTCTAACTGATCCATTGAGGTCCCCCTGCTCAGTCCAATGGTTGGCTGCAAGCATCCACATCTGTATCAGTAAGGCTCTGGATGAGCCTCTCGGGTGACATACATATAGGGCTCCTGTAAGCAAACGCTTCTTGGCATCAGCAATAATGTTGGGTTTGGTGGCTGCATATGGGATGAAAGTCCAGGTGGGGCAGTCCCTGGATGGCCTTTCCTTCAATCTCTGCTTCACTCTTTGTGCTCAAATTTCCTTTAGACAGGAACAGTTCTGGGTTAAAATTTTGAGAAGGGTGGGTAGCCCCATTCCTCAACCAGGGCTGTGACTAACTTCTGGATATGATCTCTACAGGTTCTCTCTTCTCTTTGTTGGATATTTCAGGACCTACTTTTTATTCCTGATTTCTAAGACAAGGCAACTTTTCCTAGTGAACAGCAAAACAAAACATATTTATACTGTATAGACAGCAATAATATGGGTGATTATTCTTTCTTTCAAGCCTCAAGTACAAAATGAGTGATAGTTGAAGGTCCACAGTTCTCTTTTTATAGAATTTTGTTGTGTTGTTGTTTGTTGTTGTTGTTGAGAATCCAATAATAAACCACATACCAGACCTTAGGTACATAGTCCTATGAAAAATTATTTTATTGTAATATACACTGGTTATTTTTTTTAATGAAATCCACATTTAAATAAAAACTCTTTCTTTTTAAAATAGATCTATACAATTAAATTTCATGAAATATTCTTTGAAAGTGTAAAACTAGCTCTTTTGTTTTTATCCTGAGGTGACAAATTAGCTGATTGCAAGTGACTATCAGTATGCATATAGACCTGGGAATATACATTTTAAGTAGTAATGTAGGAACTGAGAAAGATGCACATTATGAGTGAATTTCTCCAAACTATAGTTAGTTGTTTATGGCTTCAAGTATTATTGTTCAATATGTGCAAGAGCAGCATAAATTACCCTAGTGTGCAGACAGTATGAAACCACCAATTTACTTCCCCTCACCACAGCATTAAATGTCAAGGTGTCAAGTTGTCCCTTCAGGTTTTATTGGCAAACATAAATTATTGCTAATAGAGTGCACCAGTGAAATTTCTGAATAACAGATGACTTTGGAAAGCATCATTTCCAGAAGAAGCTATAGGACACTTGAGATAATTTATGATACAAATATTTCCAAAAGCTAGTCTGCTCAGAAGGTTGATTTCTAAATGTAAAATAAATAACTGATGAAGTTCTGCAAACTCAACTCATCTCTTGCAATTTCTGTCAAATACATTCTTTAGGAAGTCACAGCTCTGACTGCAAATCCACAGTCCAGACAGTGTGGACGGAGATTCAGTTTCTCTGGAAGCTAACATCTCTAGCTTTATGGATTCCAATGTTGTTGTTCCATATAAAATTTAATATTTGTTTCACATTCTTCTATATTCAGAGCTAGGGTAAGAAAGAATTCCTTACATCCTGAGTGTATTTTCTTACCATTGTGTTTTCTCTTTATTTGGAAATCTCCACAGAGGACATGGATAGAGGTAGAGAAAATCAATTTGAAATTTGCATAGATAGAAGTGCTTTAGTTAATAACCCAGATATGTGGACCAAACATATTTTGAAATAAAAGCAGCCTGAAGTCTTGTCAGTGAATTTATAAGCAGATCAATGTATTAGATAGATTAAAAATATTTTATCATCCTAAGACTTCACAATTAAGCTATCAATTTATCTGTGTATCACAATTTATCACCAGAGTATATTTATTTAAGGGCATTTCACACTTCTTTCTCCATAGGCTGTTGAAATTTTTTTAACATGCACTGGACTCTTAGTTTGATTCCCAGGACAAAAAAAAAATCATCTTTTCTCAAAGGTTTTACTGTTCTATTGAGAAATCCTCTGAGTTCTGCCACTTAAGAGCTATGTAACTTTACTTAGGCATCCTGGTTTTTGAGACTGTTATGTATTGTTTTCCAAGTGATAAAGCAGCTAATAACTAATTCAAAGCATCACTTTGAGGTGTAAAATAAGTTGTGGGTTTTAATATGATCAGTAGAAGTTAATCACTCCAGAAAATGTGCCATATGTGTCTGTTTTTCTTAGTAGGGACACATTATATTTTGCTATGTGATTTCAACAGCTTCTAATTCCGCTTCCTTGTGGAAGTTCAGGTGACATTGCTTTGTCAGGAGGTGAATTTACTGATGTACTTTCAGACTCTGATTTTAGTCTTTTATTATCATTCTGATATTACTAATTCCAAACCTAATGAGATGTTTTGTTGCATTAAATTAGAAATGCTTCCCTGATGCTTCCCATGCCGACAAGAATGCACTGCCATGCATCTGGTTCTCCTCTGTTGTTTCTCATTAGACCTAACTTACTTCCTGCTCTGTATCCACAGAGATTGTAGATGCATAAGGACTAAACTCTTCTCACCTCCTCCTCACTTCCTGTATCCCTTAGGAGAAGATTCACTTGGCTAAACTTTGCATGTTTCTGCTCCCATAGAAGCCATTTGTTCTTTTTACATGTTTTCCTCCTGGAACTGTAGTTATGGATAGTAGTGACCTGTCATTGCAGTTGCTGGGGATTGAGCTGGGTTCCTCTGGAAAAGTAGCCAGTGCTCTTAAACACTGAGCTATCTCTCCAGTCCAATAACTTTATATCTTTAATCACCTGTTTAGTACAATGTAGGAGACAGAGATCTGTATTTAATAACTAAACATGACTTAAGAAGGAACAATGGTAAAGTGAAGGTTACTGGGAAATCACAAGACCAACAAGCTTCAGGTACTGTATAGATGCTTCAAGAAAAAATATCAGAGTTGATGATTGGAATCACTCCTCTTTCCACTCCAGGTGGGTACATCTGTATCGGAGGCTCTCAACTTCACAATAATTTGCAAGGTCTCTGGTTCTCCAGTAGCTGACAGTGGAGACGTCATCATTTTTGTTCCATCTTCTATGTGTTAACAGTGAAAAAATTACATGGTAAAAAGTCTAGGAAAGGAGGAATCTTAGTATTTTATGAATTTATTTTAAATTTGCGCTTTTTAAATGAAAAATATTTTTTGTTTTAAACAAAGCGAAGATTTTTTTTTATAATTCTTTGAACTTTAAAAGTAAGTATTTTATCTTTCCCCAGATGTGTCGCATACATAGCAATTTATGTTTTACTTAGGAACACAATCCTAGTTTATTGACTGTGTGTTTCTTACAACATTGAAGACATTAATATTCGCAAAATAAAGTAGCTTGACTCTGAAGGTACCTTGTTAAGAAGCTGCTTCCATAACACACACCACAGCCATCAAAGATCTTCTCTCACTGCCAGTCATATTTGAAACACAATTTTAATGTATGCCTGATTCTTTTTTCTACTTTACTTTAAGGTAGTTTATTTAGAAAATTTTATTCTGGTAATGATAAATACAGAATATGTTCTTTACAAAAGATCTTAAGTATGAAGTTTTCATCTCTGTATTTGGATATATTTTATATATTGCTAAATAGCTAAGTAGATTGATGGACAATGAAAAAAAAACCTGCTGAGTTGTGTTTAAACATTTTCAGAATTAATGCTCATGTAAATAGCTTATTATTATTATGAAAAACTAAATTATCAGTGAGACTTACACTGCTTTTCAGGGAGATACTCCATAGAAATTGAATTAGTATTTTGAGACTACATTATTACCACAACATTATTTAAAAAAAAAATGGTGGGGGAGGTAATCAGACAGACACACAAGTCTTAGTCGGTCACGGATGTTGTGAACACTAAATTTCCAAATTCACTTGTTGCTCAGTGTAGTATTTTTCACAAAGGAAAAAAATTAAACTGTTCTTAACTTTTATAATTAGGCTGAATTAAAAAAACAAAAGTCAAAGAAGAAATATCTGTTTTACACATAAGGAAATGAGGATGAAAGTGAGTCTATGAGAACATTGTTGACCAAAGTCTACTATCTGTAAAGACAAACTTAAATTCAACTAATTTCTGGTTTCTTTTGGTACTCCTGTTACCACTTTCCTTAAATGGTACCCCTGCTCTCTCTCCTTGTACATATCTACCCCCATACGCTCTATTTCTATTTTCTCTTCTTTCCTTCCATCTCTTTCTCTTTTGTGCAATGCTGACATATTTTCTTGTAAAGCCATATCTTTATCTTTGATTTGATTTTTAAATTTCTGGAAAGAAATGTTAGGGGATATAGTGAAGGCATTTAAGATTAAATTATGTTAGAAGAAAACATAAAAAACATTAGCATGCTTATTATGAGTGATTAAAGAAACTTACATATATAGAAAAAGACATAAATAAGTTCATTAAAGTTAAATTTGCTTTGTGAAGTAAGAATTTGTGTCTTGATAGAACATAAAATTCAACTTGGAAGATTTACAGTTTTATTTAAAATGTAATTTCTTTACAATTATTAATAAAGATTCTCCACCACCTCTCCTCCACATTCATCAGATTCTTGAAGCACACAGATAAGTTGTCCTTTGCCCTCCAATCTTCCCTGCCCTCTGAGCCTGCTAAACCAAGCTAAGCTGCTCTATGTAGCCTGCTATCCTAGGGAGAACTCCATTTTCCTGATAACTCTCTGTCCACCTTCATCAGTCCTGAAGGTTCTGAACCATACAGAAATGCAGATCCAGAACCATATAACCCAAAGGTATGCATCAGATGCTTGCCATATCAGAGCCGTCTATGTTCACCCTACTCTAATACCTACTACAACAAGAACATATAGGGACCAAAACCATTCAGATGGCTAAAGGTCCTCAAAAGAGCACAAACAACTAAAGCCACAGCAATATGGCATCTCCAAAGCATGGCTGTTCACTACAGCAAGCCCTCAATATCTCAACCCAACCATGTGATAAGACATAACCTTAAACCTAATCGTATAATGATAATAGAGGCCTTTAAAAAGAAAATGAATCAATCCCTTAAGGAAATAGAGGAAAATACAATCAAATAGAATTCTTTAAAGAGAAAACAAATACATCCCTTAAATACATACAGAAAAATAAAATTAAAAAGGTGAACGAAATAAGTCATACTGTCAAAAACCTGAAAGTGAAAATAGAAACAATAAAGAAAACATAAACTGAAGAAATATGGGAGATGAAAAGCCTAGGGAAAAGAAAAGGAGGAACAGACACAAGCATCACCAACAGACTATAGGAGATAGAAGAGAGAATCTCAGTCATAGGAGAAACAGTAAAAGAAATAGATACATCAGTCAAAGAAAATGGTAAATCTAAAATATTCCTCACACAAAACATCCAGGAAATCTGGCATACCATGAAAAGACATAATCGAAGAATAATAATAATAGAAGATGAAGAGTTCCAGCTCCAAGGCCCAGAAAATATTCTCAACAAAATCATAGAAGAAAAATTTCCAAACCTAAACAAAGAGATACCTATAAACATACAAGAAGCTTACAAAATTCCAACTAGATTGGACCAGAAAATCACCCTGGCACATAATAACAAATTACAAAATCTACACAAAAAAGAAAGAATATTAAAAGTTGCAAGAGAAAAAGGCCAGATAACATGCAAAAGCAATCCTATCAGAATAACACCACACTTCTCAACAGAGTCTCTAATAACTTAAAGGACCTGGTCAGATAGCATACAACCTCTAACAAACCACAGGTGCCAAGCGAGACTACTGTATGAAGAAAAACTCTCAATCACCATTGATGGAGAAAACAAGATGCTTGAGGACTCTTATAGAAGAATAGATGGAAGGATTGTGGGCCTAAGGAGATAGGAACTGCACAGGAAGATCAACAGAGTAAACGAACCTGAACCCTTGGAGCTCTCAGAGACTGAATCACCAACCGTGGAGCATACCTAGTCTACACAGATCTACCTCCATGGGCTAAACCTAGGCCTCCCTGCACATATGTTGTAAATGTGCAGCTTGGTTTTCATGTAGGTCTCAAACATCTGGAGTGGGGGCTATCCCAAAACATGCAGCCTGTATATGGAGTATGGTCTTCTAAAAAAAAAAAAAAAAACAGTTATTCAGTTATTCATGGAATATTATTTTTTTTATATCTCTTGTATTCAGTTTGCAACTACTTCATTGAGAATTTTTGTATGTATACTCATGAGGGATACTGGACTATAATTTATATATTTTTGTTGGGTTTACACTTGATTTCACTATTTCAATATTATTTGCTTTGTGAAGGAGCTTATTGTGGTTTTGAATTTTTTTAAACATAACTCAAAAAGTATTGCTTGTTTGAAGGCTTTATAGAATTCTTGTATAAGTATATCTGACCCTTGGTATTTTGCTTGTTTGTTTCTTTTCATTTTATTCTGTTTGAATGCTTTTTAAATTTTTTTGATTTGCTGAAAAAAAATTAAAAATAAAAATTAAAAAAAAAATAAAATAATATAAGTAGAAAAAAAAAAGAGGAATACAAATTCAAATCTTTTCACAACTCTAGCCCAAAAGAAAATTAGAAGGATCACCACTCCAACCCGAAGAAGATAACTAAATCTAAGAAAACACAGGGAATAAGTAATTCCAGACCATCAAATACAAGAAACAAATACACACATAGCCACACACACACACACATATACACTCACAGGCACATATACACACACATGTGCACATACACATACTATCAGCACCAACATCAAAATAAGAAGAAATAATAATCTCTGGTCATTAACATCTCTCAAAATCAGTGGACTCAAATCCTCAATAAAAAGACACAGGCTATCAGAATAGAAGCAAAGAAAGGATCCATCATTTGGCTGCATACAAAAAGCACACCTCAACTATAAAGATAGATATTACCTCAGAGTAAATGGTTGGAAAAAGTTTTTCAGGCCAATGGACTCAGCAACCGTGCTGAAGTAGCCATTCTAATGTTTAATATAATAGACTTTCAACCAAAATTAATCAAAAGAGACAGGGAAGAACACTTCATATTCATCAAAGAAAAAGATCAAGCAAGATGGTATCTCAATTCTGAACACCTATGACCCAAATACAAGTGCACACACATTTGTAAAAGAAACATTGCTAAAGCTTAAGTAACACATATCGAACCCTACCCATTAAGAATGGAGGACTTCAACATCAGGCTCTCAACAATTGACAGAACATACAGACAAAATGAAACAGAGAAATAACAAAACTAACAGACATTATAAATCTAATGAACCTAACAGACACCTATGGAATATTTCTCCCAAACACAAAAGAATATACCTTCTTTTGAGTACCTCTTGGATCCTTCTCTAAAATTAAACACATAATTGATCACAAACCAAGTCTCAACAGAGGCAAGAAAATTAAAATAACACCTTGTATCATATCAGACCATCATGAATTAATGCTAGACATCAAAACCAAAACCCTGGAAACACTCATGGAAATTAGACAAGAGTCTACTCAATGAATTCTAAGTCAGTGAAGAAATAAAGAGAGAAATTAAAGACTTTCTAGAATTCAGTGAAAATCAAGGCACAGTGTACCCAAATTTATAGGAAACAATGACAGTAATGCTGAGAGGAAAGTTCATAACAGTAAGTAGATCCATAAGGAAATGAGAAAGTTAGCATATCAAGCATTTAAAAGAACACCTGAATGCTTAAGAAAAGAAAAAGAAGCCAGGCGGTGGTGGTGGTGCAGGCCTTTAATCCCAGCACTTGGGAGGCAGAGGCAGGCGAATTTCTGAGTTCGAGGCCAGCCTGGTCTACAGAGTGAGTTCCAGGACAGCCAGGGCTATACAGAGAAACTCTGTCTCGAAAAACAAAAAAAAAAAAAAAAAAAAAAAAAGAAAAGAAAAGAAAGGAAAAAGAACAGGGAGAGGGAGGGGAGGGAGAGGGGGAGGAGGAGACCAAAGAGGAGTAGAAGACAGGAAATAATCAAAATTAGAGCTGAAATCAATAAGTTAGAAACAAAACAATAAAAAAAGAATCAAGGAAACCAAGAAAAGAGCTAGTTCATTGAGAAAATCAACAAGATAGATAGTCCCTTTAGCCAAACTGACAAAAAGACAAAAGGATCTACTTCTTCTAGACTTTCAAAGAAGAGTTAGTACCAATACTACTTACATTGTTCCACAAAATAGAAACAGCAGAAGCACTGCCAAACTCATTCTTTGTGACCATGATCACCCTGATACCTACACCACAGAAAGACCCAACAAAGAAAGAGAATTTCAGGCTGATTTCTCTTATAAACATTGGTACAAAAATCCTCAATAAAATACAAGCAGACTGAAACGAGGACACATTAAAGACACCATCCATAAAGATCAAGTAGACTTCATTCCAGGGATGCATGGATGGTTCATATATAAAAATCCTTCAACATGATCTACCATATAAACAACATGGAAGGAAAAAAATGATTATTTCATTATACTCTAAAAAAAAGCCTTTGGAAAAAAATCTTGCAACCCATTTGCCTGCAAATTCATGATTTTCTCTTTCTTAACAGCTGAGTAGTATTCCATTGTGTAGATGTACTACATTTTATTTGTTCATTCTTCTGTGGTGGGACATCTGGGTTTTATCCAGCTCCTGGCTGTCACAATAAGGCTGGAATTAGAAAATGTCATCCTGAGTAAGGTAACTCAGACCCAAAAGGACATGCATGGTATGTACTCACTAACAAGTGGATATTAGACAAAAAAGGTATACAGACTATCCAGGATATAATACACAGAACTTAATAAGGCTAACAAGCCTAATGGCCTAAGTGAGGATGCCTCTATCCCACCTGAGAGGGAGAAGAAAGCAAACACAGGAGGAGAGAGGGAAGGAGGGACCTGGGTGGGAAAGGTGACAGGGAGGGGAAGAGGAGAATATGAACAGGTATTGGGTGGGGGAACAGGACTGAAGCCAGGAGGGCCAGCAGAAAGAATGAAAACAGGCAACCTCAGGAGATAGGAGATAGGGGGACCCTACAGAATGTACCAAAGACATGGGAGTTGAATGAATCTCAGGTCTCAAAGGGAGAGACCTTAGATGAAATTCCCCACGGTGGGCAGAGAGAACTTATAGAGTCTACCTCCGGTAGAAATACGGGGCATCAAGTGGAGGGATGGAGTTGCCATCCCACAGTCAAAAACTCTGACTCAGCATTGTTTCTGTCTAAAAATAAACAAACAAACAAACAAACAAACAAACTGCAGGGACGAAAATAAAGAAGAGCCTGAGGAAAAGGAAGTCCAGGGGCAGGCCTAAATTGGGATCCAGTTCAAGAGGAGGCCCCAAAGCCTGCCACTATTACTGATGCTATCATGTGCTTACAAACAGAGGCCTATCATAACTGCTCTTTGAAAGGCCCAACAAGCAACTGAAAGAGTCAGATGCAGATATTTATATCCAACCAATGGACAGAATCTGGTGACCCCTTTGGTTGAATTAAGGAAAATCTGGAAGCTGAGGAGAGTGACCTTAGAGGAAGCCCAGCAGTCTCAGCTAACCAGGACTCCAGGATCTCTCAGACACTGAGCCACTAACAAGGCAGCATATACCAGCTGATATGAGGCCCATAACACATATACAGCAGAGGACTGCTAGATCTGGACTCAGTCAGAGAAGATGCATCGAACCCTTAAAAGTATTGAGACCCCAGGGAGTGGGGAGTTCTGTTTGAGTAGGGACTGGGGTGGGGACATCCTCTTTGAGACAGAGGATGAGGAAGTGTGGGATGTGGAACAGCAGGGGGGTGGACTTTGAGGGAGATAAAGTCTGTACTGTAAAAAAAAAAAAAGATTAAATAATAAATTTAAAAAAGTCTAACAACCCCTCATGTTATTAGACATATCAGAGATATAGGGTATGTATGTAAACATTATCAAAGCAATACACAGAATGTGGACAGCCCACATCAAAGTAAATGGAAAGAAACATAAAGCATTAGATAAAACAAGAATGACCACTTCCTGCCCACTTGGATATAGTACTTAAAGTTCTATCCAGCACAATAAATATAAGTGTTCAAGTAGATACAAATTGGAAAGGAAGAAGTCAAAATATCACTATTTACAGAGGATATGATAGTATACTCAAATGACCCCAAAATTCTGCCAGGGAATTCCTATAGCAGATAAAACACCTTCTGTAGAATGCCTGAGTATAAAATTAACTCAATGAAATCAGTAGTCCTAATTTCTTCCTTGGCCCATTTATCATTTGAAATTAGGAAAACAATACCCTTTAAAGTATCCACAAATAGTATAAAATACCTTGGTATAACTCTATCCATGTAAGTAAAAGATCTATATGACAAAGCCTTAAGTCCCTGAACAAAGAAATTAAAGAAAGTATCAGAAGATGTTAAGATCTCCAATTCTCATGAACAGGTAAAGTTAACATAGTGAAAATGGCCATCTTACCAAAAGCAATCTACAATCTACAGATTAAATGCAATCCCCAGCAAAATTCCAACCCATTTTAAAATACTGTAAAAGAACAATTCTCTGCTTCATATGGAAAAATAAAATACACAGGATCGTGAAAACAGTTCTGAAAAATAAGAGAACATTGGAAGGAATCACCATCCCTGACCTCAAGCTGTAGTACAGAACACTAGTGATAAAAACTACATGATATTGGTATAGAGACAGACATTTTAATTAATCAAATTGAATTTAAAACCCAGAAACAAATCCACATATCTATGGACACTTGATTTTTGATAAGTCAAAACCATACAAAGGAAAGATGAAAACATCTTCAACAAACAGTGCTAAATTAACTAGATGCTTACATATAAAAGAATTAAAATAGATCCTCACTTACCACCCTGCATGAAAATCAAATCAAGTGGATCAAGTACCTTAACTTAAAACAGGATAAGCTCAATCTCATAGAAGAAAAAATGGAAAATTCCCTTGAATGCATTGATATAGGAGAACAGAACACCAATGGCTCAGGCTCTAAGATCAATAATTGATAAATGGAACCTCAGGAAACTGCAAATCTTTTGTTAGACAAAGGACACTGTTAATTGGACAAATCTGTAACCTACAGATTGGGAAAGGATCTTCACCAACCATACATCTGACAGAGGACTAATACTATAATTTACAAAGAACTCAAGAATTTAGACATTCACAATTCAAATAATCCAATTTAAAATAGTGTACATAGCTAAACAGATAATTTTCAACAGAGGCATCCTCAATGGCTAAGACACATATAAAGAAATGGGCAAAGTCCTTAGTCATCAGGAAAATGCAATTCAAAACAACACTGAAGTTCCATCTTACACTCATCAGAATGGGTAAGATCAAAAATTCAAGATAGAGCACATTCTGGCAAGAATATGGAGAAGCAAACATTCCTTATTAGTTGTGTGAATGTAAACTTATACAACCACTTTGGAAATCAATTTTGCAGTTTCTCAGAAAACTAGAAATAGTTCTACCTCAAGATCCAGTTATACCACTCCTGAAAATATACCCTAAATATTCTCCACTGTCCCACAAAGACACTTCCTTAACTATGTTTATAGCAGCTTTATTCATAATAGCCAGAAACTAGAAACTGCAAAGATGTCCCTCAACTGAAGAATGGATAAAGAAAATACGTTTCATTTACACAATGGAATACTATTCAGCTATTTAAAACAAAGACATCTTGAATTGTTCAGGCAAATGGGTGGATGTTAGCAATATCAACCTGAGTAATCCAGTCCCCAAAGGGCATGCATGGCATATACTCACTTATCAATGGATATTAGCCATAAAATACAAGATACCCATACTATAGTCCATAGACCCAATAAAGCAAAACAGCAAGGAATGCACAAATGAAGATGTTTGAATCTCACATAGAAGGGGGAGTGTAATAGTCATAATAGGCAGATGAAATAACCAAACAGGAAGGAGGAGAAGGGGAAGTGGGAGGGAAATGTGGTGTTCAGGAACAGACGTGTGGAAGGACAGGAGAAATGTCTAGATGGCCATAAAAATGAATGGAAATATGCAACTGACTGGGGTGAGGAGATGTGTGTCAGGGGAGGGGAGGAGATCTACAACATTAAACAGAGTCCTAAGATGAGGAAGGCACTGATGAATCAATTGGGGTGACTTTAGCTGTGACTCTAGATATTGGGGATATGGAATTTGAAAAAGCCTCCTCCTTTGGCCAGACAGGAACCCCAGTGAACTGAGATCCATCCCATTAGTAAGCAGCAGTACTTAACACTATTGATGATAGTCTTATATGCTTGCAGACAGGAGCAAGTTTTCCCAGGAGAGGCTCCACCAAGCAGCTGACTCAGACACATATAGTCACTCACCCATAGCTAAATAGTGGATGGAGCTTGGGGACTTTTATGAAGGAATAGTAGGAAAGATTTTTACATTTGTTTTTTCACTTCTATTTTCCAATCAGTAGACGTAAAAGAGAATAAATTCACTAGTCATGCTATTTTTGTTCATTAGTATTCTGTACTAATGCTCAGATTATGGAATATGTTGAGAATGACATTTTATAATTACTGCAACATTTTTGAACTATAGCATATTTATTTTAGTTATCAAAACAGGTAAGAATATTTATGGCTTTCATGGACAATGAAAATAGATTAGATAATATCTGGTTTATAGTTGCACATCTTTATACAATTTAGGTATATACTTTTCTAATAATAAGAAAGTATGTTTTGAAGATCACTTTCAGTAGCCCACTGAAAATATGAGATGTGTTTTAATTAACAACATCTTTTGTCTATTTAAATAGATTTAATACATTTTGTGGATTTGCTAAAAGTTACTTCAGGCCAAAATTCACCTATTTGTGTTGATGATTATATTAATAGCTGAAGATAGGTTGGATTTGTTCCCTTATTTTTAAGTGTATACATTTATGATAAATAAAACTAAAAGCCTAGTAATTCAATTATATATCTATGCAGATTAAAACATCATATTTAAAATGTACAAAATATGTAGTCATAGAGGTTTCTGCATGCTTCTGTTTGCCACTTAGCCAGAGACCACACGCACACATACACACACAACACACACACACACCACACACACACACACACACAATATATGTATGTATATATATATACATGCTTATCTATTATTATTTATTTATGTATATTTATACATTTATAAAAATACATACACATCTCTATATATCAAACTTTTCTTCTATTTATTTGTTTACCCTCCTCCTGGTGCCGACTCCCACAGCTTTTCCCCACTTCTGTGAGAATTTAAAGGACTTTCCTTGGTATCACCCTATTCTGGAACATAAAGTCACTGAAGAATTAGGTGCATCTTTTCCAGTAATTTAAAGAGAAAGAAAAATGTTCTATGATCAAAATCCTAGGTATTTATGCCCATTATCTCTACAGAGAGTACTAAAGGAAGATTAACCACAATAACAGTAAACAGTCTTGTAACAGCCAAAAGTGGTTTAAGAGAACAACACTAACACATCAAATCAACAGAAAATAATAAACACATTTCAAACATAAATCTAAATATTATTGTGTCAATTCTTAAAAACAAATAGACAAACAAAACCAAACAACAAAACCAGACAACAGCACAATAAAACTTCACAGACTTACTGGCATTATGGATGAGAAAACAATCTATTTTTCTACTGTTTCTAAGATGCACACAGTGGCAAGGATATATACCACCTTAGGCTTAAAGGATGGAAAATGTATTCTGATATATGTACACAGACAAAGAAAAAACAATACAAAGAATCAGTAAGCTCAAGATTTGGTTCTTTGAAAATTAACAAGACAGGCAACATTTATCCATATAAATATAGAAGATTCAAACTAATAAAATCAGAGTTGAAAAGGAAGATCTATTCCTAACACCCAGTTCCAACTGACATATCTACAGTACAAGTTCTGCATTGAATGTTCTGGTATTATTGCAGAAGATGGGAGGGAGGATGTAAGAACCAGAGTAATGGAGTTTGAGTGAAATTGAGTCTCTTAGAAATGCCAGACGCTACACCTATGAAGTAATTGCAACATGGCCTGAAGAAGATCACACTAGTATACATGTTAATATAGATAGGGAAAATTTGGCAAAACCTCAACCCTACTCAAAATACTACATGCAACTAAGGAGTACTGAAAGCACAAGAAATGGACCTTCCCAGAAAATAGCACACCAAGTGGTTAATCAAGTTTTTAGAGTTGTCTATAGCAACAATGAGATGTCTATGAGGAGATAGCATGAAGTTGGTTGGGGGTAAGGAGGGTGGGGTCTGAGAAGAGTTATAGGATAAGGATGAATATAGTCAAAATATATTGTATGAGTTTTTCAAAAATCTAAATAAAATATTATTTTAAAACATTTTTGATCATTCATTTTATTTGTTATAGTTGAAAAGATATTCACTAAACACTCTCTAATAGTCAGGAAATATTCTTGGATATAACTTTCTAGTCAAGAGAAGAACTACAATTAAACAATGTATTGCGCTTCTGTAGATTAAATTCTAAACTGAGCAAGAATGTAGTAATAAGCCTTGAATGCAACTTGAGGACAGAACAGAGATGAGTGCTGCAGTGTTGTTTCATTATAGTTCCAGCTGTTAAAATTGGAAATGGCAATATTGTTGGCACAGTGTTCTGGATTATTATACAAAACATAAGGTAGAATACATAGATCAATAGCAATTAATCTGTACAAACACTTGGGAAATATATATGTCTGACCCTCATGCATAATGGTATACTTATATAAACATACAAGAAATGATGCTGTCAGTTACTAAAATTTATTTCAAATGTGTTTGCTTTTAGCTACAAAATATAGCTAGTATTATACAGCAGATAATAAAAACATAAATGTAGCATTAACTGGTTTTAATCAAATCAGAAAAGGTGAATCTGAAGCAATCACTCAGCTGGTAAGAGCATGTATATACTGCCCTAAAACTTTAATTCATTTCCCTGTACTCACATCAGACTAACTGTAACTGTAGTTTCAGAAGGATCTGACACTTTTGGTCTTCTAGGGCAGCTGCATTTACATGTGCAAACCACAAATACAGAGGCACACATGCATGTGCATAATTCAAAATATTTTTCGAGGGAGGCATGAATTTTAAAAACTTATAATCAAGGGTCTATTGCTCAATATAGCTTAAAATTTGGATGTTAGTTCATGACTTTAAAGATATGGATGAGATGAGTTTGAAAGACTAGCATAAAACATAATTTAATATCTAGAGTATTCACATTATTATTAAAGGCTTGGCCAGATTTGATTTAAAATGAATAGGAGCAAAAGTAGGGAAGTAATATTTGTTAAACATAGACAGACACATTTTTATCAGTAATGTTAAGTAATAATGTATTTTGTTCTTTGTGAAGAACAAGGGTTTCTATTTATGGACAGTCTCAAGGAAAGCTCGGGTTTTCCATTGGTGATTTATTAAGAAATGGCTGCATCTGGGTTGATTAGATGAACACTACTCCTTTGTGACATAAGTGTGTATTTGAATATTAGTTCTGCCTGTATATTTCAGAACATGAAGCTATACTTCATCCAGAAAGTTTAACGTGTAGTATTATTTGCTTTAGGAATAAATGCCTTGATTTCATAACAGCATGCAAATGTAAATGACAAAGCATTATCTAGGGTCAACATTCTTTCCTACACCATTATCTCTTAAATGGATATGTGAAAATAAAAACGCTTCATAGATAAATAAAACAACATTTTCTAAGATAATTTTATCCTCTACTTATTTATGTTTGTCTGCTCAAATCCATTAAGGATAAAATTTTCCTTTCTGGCATACTGCTTATTTGATGAGTTTAATAAAGAGGCAGGCCCTTGGTAGTAAAAGAGGTTTTGATCAAACAATCTGCACAAAACAGCCTGGAAAAAGGAAAGTCTTCAAAACCAAGAGGTAAACGACATGAAGTTTCTACAGGAAAATATCCTATCCAGAGAAAGAAGATTGTGGCCATTTATTGTAGCAATCATAAAATGCTGTAAAGACGGGAAAGTTATCGGTCCATTTTAATCAGGTTACTCAAACAGAACAGCTGCAAGCAGAGATTGCTGTTTAGGCTGAAAATGGGAAAGACTCTCTTATAAAGTACAATGCTGTGGGGTCATATGTGAAAAATGGGACCTTTCCCTGCTTTTCTTCATAACAAAGCATAAAAGCATTTTTGAACCAGTTCAGAGCCTAACTGGGTATTGACGAACATCACATATAATGGCCTGAATGTACTTGTAAGGACAAAGGTTAGTAAAAGAAATCAATTTCACCACAAAATTTTATCCCTTTCATGCATTTATTTTCTTTGTATTATGATTCCTATATTAAGATAATGAATACCAGAAGCCTGAATGAGAGCTAATGAAAACCTCTAAAACACCAACCTGTATGTTCTAAGTTGCCTCTAAACAAAGGCTATTTGGGAAACTATGGTTATTGTTTTTCATGTAAATACAGAACTGCTTAATATTCCTCAATTTTCTTTTAGGAATAGAAAACACATGAATTATATGATATGGATGTCTTGGATTTTTCTTTTTTAAAGGGATACTCAAGAAAATAGAATAAGGTTTGAGGACTCCTCCATCATGATTTAATTAGCATCACTAATGAACAGATTTGTAACCTGTAGTTCTCCTTACTAGCCTTGGCACAACTGTGGAGAAGTTCAGAAGATTTACCTGTGATAGGCTATCATTACGTTTTAGGACGTTGAAATAAAAGGTCCTTCATTCAGTTTCTAACCTATGTGATACATGGGAAAAATCAAATAAAAGCTGGAAGGCTGTCACTGTGCTCATAAATATCCTGCTGACCCCGTTTTTGTTCCAGAGGGACTTCAAACCATCAAAGAATAGGTACATTAGTAGAAGGGATATTTCCAGGACATAGTATCTTTATCCTTTCAAAATTTTGTTTCACTGTTGGCTGGCAGCATTTGTGAGCCTTTCCTGTACATCGCTAGATTCCAACCCAACTCTGACAATCAAATTTTCAGGAGTGATCAATGTTGACAACATTTTCTTTTCAATACTATCTTTGCATTTTATTTTCCCTTCAACAATAACTCTTTGAGGATTTCAAGCTTAAACAGCAAAAATTAAAGGAAATTTTGAGTAGTTTTTAGTAAGTTACACTGAACTAGAATTACTCAGCTTCTTTTAAGGTCCTGTTTGGAGAATGACAGTACTATGACAGAAGGTGCATACTAAGAGGATCTGGGCCAATAAGCATTTACCCTTTTCTGAAGTGCAGAGACAAGAATGCTGCTCTGTGTGAAGGGAAAACAGATGTGTACATAGAAGCAGGCCCTCATCTTTTACATAGCTTTGGAACTAAGAAAAATCTTTGCCCTCCTCATTAAGAAGTCTAGTAATCCTGTCTCATTGCATACCTGATCATCAGCATCACCTATTATGAGGGTAGGTGAGGTGGGTAGGGAGGTTAGGAATCACCCATTTGGAGGCAAATGGAAGCAGGACTGGATGAAGAACTCTTGGATAGGGGACCAGGAAGGGGGGCAAAAATTGGAATGTAAATAAATAAAGCAATTTTTAAAAAAGATTTAGCACTTTATTATTTCACAAGAGTAATGCATTAACTTTCCCCTCACTTAAAAATGACTGGTCTGGGACACGAGACTAAGAGAATGTGGCAAGTGACGAACATCTGAGTTCACAAACACTTGGTAAATATAGTGTTGAAGTGGCTCAGAATCATGACACTTTTAATGAATCAAGTGAGAATGCAGGCAGGGAGAGAAAACAACTTTAAAATGGTAGAAAATATTATTAATGACTGAAGAGAGACCCAAAATACCAAAATAAATGCAATCTTTACAATATACGGGCATTTAGAATCATAGTAAGATCATTACATTTAAGAATAGGTATATACCATAATGGTTTTTAATATGTATATTTAGTCATGGATAAATTAAATTACATGAAAAAAATAGAACAGAAGTGGAGATGCTGGCTGGTGCTGAGATATTATAGTGGACCATGGCCATATCATCAAGTATCAAAGGAAAAGACCAAGAATAACTTTGGACTCCATATCTAAAGAACACAGGACAGGTTTTATAAAATACTTAGAACCAAGAATTTAGAATTCTAAACTATATTATTAGGTTTGATTTGTTCTCTGAGACAGTAATAAAAATATTTTTTTCATAGTCTTAGGTCAAGTAAAGATATCAAAACAAAAAATTCTACACAGAGCTAAGCTACTGTTCCCGTGGCTTCTATAATCAATACTTTGGTAACTGTACACTGCACACACAACAAACAAACACACACACATACATACACATGCAAACACACACACACAACACTAAGTGACATTGATGTATAGTAGGGCTTTCAAGTGCATCATTTGTCTATACTTAGCAATTTTGGTACAAAAATAAAGCTTGTAGCTCAAAAGATTTATTCTGTCATATACCAATCCAGGCTGGCAAAACACATGGATGCTTGAAAATTAATTACTGTGTTCACATAATAGGTAGAATTTTAAAGACACTGTAGAAGAGGTAAATGCTCTAAATCTTACATTCATATTTAATATTAAGGTATGCTGACTTAAAATTTCTGGTTATGATTCTTAGCATTAAGTTTTTTGTAAACACATGAAAATGTTGTTAACTAAATCACATGAAATCAATACCAACAACAGCATATAGTAGAGACAGCATCATGAGCAGAATAGCTAGTAGATGTGAATGCTCTCAGATTACGCCATATCACACAATGATCTAGTACTCCTGAACATCCTTTGGGATTTTCCCATTGGAAGGATAGATTTGTGCATCCAAGGTGTCTTTATTATTATAACAGATCTCCTCAGCCATTGAACAAACACCCAAAGGTTGGCATTGAGAAAAATTTTAAATGATACCTAAAAATGAGCGTGTGTTTGTGTGTATACTTTATGAATAGTCTTTGCATATACGATTTACCTCAAATGATTGTATTAGCTTCATGACCAATTGTGGCAACATTTGTATGGCCTATCACAGTTTTTGAAAAGAATATGTTTGAGCAAGCTATCTGCAGAGTAGGTTGTCATGTCCTTTAGGCATATGCCAAGGAGTGATATAGTTGGGTTATACGGTACATTATTTTTTAGGTATTTGAGAATTTTCCATACTGATTTCTAGAGTGGCTACACAGATTTGCTTTCCTTTCAGAAGTGAATAGTATTCCTCTTTCTTCAGTGACCACTACCCCCACATTTCCAAATCAACACCATTTCTTACTATATTCTAAATCTTATCTCAGTGCCCACAGATAAGTGCAAATATCATTCCACATCAAAGATTTCTCTTGTTGCAACTAATGGAGACTATCACAGAAAATCACAATAAATACAATGAAGAGATCAACAGGTTGTAGGCATCCTATATCCAAAAGATACATCTATGCCCCAGATCCTGAATAGCTTACGGTACATCAAAGAAGAGAGGGAGAAAGATAGTGAGAACAAGAATAGAGAAATTAAGGTGTGAAACAGTGTCTACTAGAAATAGTTTCATAAACAAGACTAGAAGACGGCAATGTCAACTGAAATGAAAGCATGGAAGGGGAGAAATTTTTGTGTGGACAGGCACACAAAAAAGAACTACAGGCAACTAATGACTGCTGAGAAAATAATTAGCTCTTCCAAGGGATGAGCCACTTTATTGGTTGTACAATGCTGTGTGGTCATCCTTAAAACCATTTACATACCAACAATAGAAATGGACTTACCAGATTGTACTTATATATGTTTAAGCATACACATGTGCATATATGACACATGAACTTAACAATAATAATGGAAAATATAGGCTATCACTTGAGAGTGTGAGGACACAATGAAAGAACTCAGTGGAGGGTGTCTGAGTGAGGCTGGAGGGATGAGGAAGTGACGTAATTCTACTGAAATTAAAAATATATATTAAAACTTCAATTATAATTTAAAGAAAGATTTAGCATTTGTAGTGAGTTTAACCACTCATTTAGATGAGTTCATTATGCATTATAAATGTCCTTTTAATTCAGAATACACTTGCCTAGATTTCAATGCTAGTACCTCACTTCTCCTTTTACTGCAGCAAAACAAAAGATGTCTTCTGTCCACAGAAGTTTTTTGCTGCCTTCTTTGTCACCATCCAGGCAGAATACCACAATGTTAAGAGTGCAGACTGAGACCTTTTATTCTATTCAGAAAATGATTTTATGATTCAATGCTATGTTCCCACGATCCCTTTTTTTCTGTACTCTGCACAATGTGTCACACATAATAACCATTAAAGAGATGTATTTTGAACATAAGAGTAATTTATATGATATTGTGTTTTGGGCTTAAAGAGCCTGCATTTAAACCATAGGTTTCCTTCAGTGAAGAAAGGGTCTCATGTTTACTGAAAATAAGACATCTCAGGAGTTGAATCTCTTGAGGTTCCTAAAGTTCCCATACAATCGGTCTCTCATCCTTTCTAAAACCTCAGTTCTCACTCATAGAGAAATTCCTACTGTGACAAGTAGATGAAGTTATTTGTACAAAGTGCATTGGATGATAGTGTGTTCTATTGGAAGCTCAGCCTGTTACAGAGGAAGACGCTGGCCCAACCTGTTTCCTTGACTGTCCTCTCCAGAAGTGGATGCTGAACTGATACAAGTCTTATTGTTAAATCTGACTGTATTCTTGCTCTTCGGATATCTGAAAGGTTTGAGCATATCAAATTAAATTCAAAAGCCATAAATGAATTCAGCAACATATATTTTTCTAGATTTTTTTTTTTACTTTTATAATTAGAATTTTATTCATTACAGAAAATACACACTCTTTAGGAGAGACTATGGCAAATTCAATCAGCAACATAAAGTGTCCTGATGTAAAATATTCAGTAGCAACAGATTTGGAAAAAATACTTGAGCAGTAGATAAGCCAATAAACAAACAACAATACTACATAAACTAGTAGGGAAAAGGAAAAACAAATACAAGTAAACATCACTACCAGATTTGAAAAGAAAATGCAAAAGCAAAAGTGACAGAAGAATACAGAGAGCGAAATGTGAAGTTTCACATGCCTAAAACACTTGAGGAGGACGGATTATCTCCTAGTTGCCTACCATAATTTTGGTCTACAATACTAGAAAACACAGGCTTCAAGAATTTGAACTCATTACTCTGAGAATCTCCTGTAAGACAGACCTCATACTTGTAGCTCTGGGACAGAGTCCCTGCACCACTGACATCCACCAGGGGGCCAGGAAAGTGGCCATCAGCCACAGAGCAGCCACCCAGAGAGGCCGCCCTGGCCCTCCTGCACAGCCTCACCCCCACAAACAGCAACACACACAGGAGGAAGAGAGAAGACACAGATGGCAAGGAAATGAGCAGGTACAGTGTGAGCATGTCACCATCCTGGTGACTGGGCTCGCGCACCACCTCTGGCAGAGGTAGGTAGGGCTGGGAGAAGCCATCCACCAGAAGTACTTGAAGCATGACGCTGACTGAGCACGGAGGCTTTCCATTGTCCTTGATCAGCAGCAGTAGCCTGTGCTTGGGCACATTGTGCTTGCTCAGCAGCCTCATTTTTCTAGATTTTTAAAAAGTATGTATTAGTTTATTTACTTTACATCTTAATTTCAGCTACCCCTCTCCTCACAGTGCCCCATCACAAGATCCTCCTGCTTTCTCCCCTCCTCTTTTCCTTTGAGAAGGGGATCCCCAAGATATCATGCTTCACTCCATCCCCACATTCCTCTATTTACCACACTCCCACACCACCCCCAACACTCACTACCTTACCCCCTACATAAAGTATTGCAAGACTAGGTGTACCCTCTGAGACTAAGGCCAGACAAGGGAGACAAGTTAGAGGAATTGGATCCACAGGTAGGCAACAGGCTAAGGAACAGCTCCTTTTCCAGTTGTCCAGGACCCACATGAAGACCAAACTACACCTCTGCTACATATGTGCAAAGATCCTAGGTCCAGTCCATACTTTCTCTTTAGTTGGTGGTTCAGTATCTGGGAGCTCCTAAGGATCCAGGTTAGTTGACTCTATTATCTTTTTGTGGAGTCCCTGCTCTCCTCAGTTCCCTCAATTTTCTTCCCTCAACTCCTCCATGAGACTCCCTGAACTCTATATAATATTTGGCAGTATCTGTTTACATTGGCTGCTGGATAGCCTGTCAGAGACATTTATGCTAGGCTCCTATTCGCAAACATATCAGAAGATTACTAATAGCATCAGTAATTTGTTCTTGTCCATGGGATGGGTCTTAATTTGGGCCAGTCATTGGTTAGCCATTCTTTCCATCTCTACTTTATATTTGTTCTTGTCTATCTTGTAGGCAGGAGAGAATACCAATGGCTCAGGCACTACAATCAACAATTAATAAATGGGACTTCATGAAACTGAAAAGCTTCTATAAGTAAAATTATACAGTCAATAGAACAAAACGACAGCCTACAGGTTGGGAAAAGATCTTTGCTAACCCTACTTACGACAAATAGCTAATATTCAAAAATAAAAATAACTCAAGAAGGAAGATCTCAACAGTTGGAATAATTCAATTTAAAAATTGGGTACAGAGCTAAACAGAGAATTTTTAACTAAGGCATCTCAAATGGCCCAGTAGCACCTAAAGAAATATTCAAAGTCCTTAGTCATGAGAAAAATGCAAATAAAAATGACCCTGAGATTCTATCTTACATCCCTCAAAATGGCTAAGATAAAAAAAATCCCAATGGACAGCACATGATGGTTAGGATGTGGAACAAGGGGAACCTTCCTCTATTGCTGGTGAGAGTGCAAACTTGTTTGGCCATTCTGGAAATCAATCTGGCTGTATCAGAGAAAATTTGGCATAGTTCTACCTCAAGACAGAGCTATACCACTTCTGGGTATGTACACAAATGATGCTCCACAATTCCACCAGGACACCTGGTCAACTATGTTTCCAGTAGCTTTATCCATAATAGCCAGAAAATGGAAATAATTTAGATGTCCCTCAATTGAAGAATGGGAAAAGACAATGTGGTCCATTTATAGAATGGAATACTTCTCAAATATTAAAAACAAGGACATCATGATACTTTCAGACAAATGAATAGAACGTTAAAATATCCTGACTGAGATAAGCCAGACTCAAAAATCATGCATTGTTTTTACTCACTAATAAAGTGGATATTAGCCACAATGTAATGTATAACCACACTACAATTCAAAGACCCTAAGAAGCCAAATAACAAGAAGGTCCCAAGGGAAGATGGCTGAATCTTTCTCAGAAGGGGAAATAAAATAGATATGGGAGGTGGATAGAGAGAGGGAATTGGGTTGGTGAGCAGATGGTCAAGGGAGCAGAGAAGTGGGTGGGGGATCAAGTGTAGGGCCAGCATGGGAGAGAAAATAGGCAGTGGGGAGAGAGGAGCCATCTTTTGGGTGTGCCAGAGACCTGGAATGGGGTGAGAGAGACCCCAGGGTGTCTATGGGGCAACTGTAGTTGAGACTTCTAGCAAAGGGGGATATGATTCCTCAAGTGCCACCTCCTGCAGGACTACCATTTAAGAGATAAAGACAGCAATACACCCAGAAAATCTTCCACCCAAGTTGTGTCCTGCCTACAAGCAACATACCATTTTTTTTTTAATAGCATTTCATAAGCAACAGTCATCTCTATTTGTTAATTTGGTCATTCCAGAAAATCCATAACTTTTATTCAGAAGGATAGGTGAATATTTTAAATTCTCTATTCATTTCAAATTACATGAGAAAATTCATGATGCTAATTTATGGTTGTGTATTTTTGTTTCTAGTTCACAAAACCTTTCATGATACTAAAGTTTACTCTGACCTCTCCTGTGAGACATGAAAAGCTTATATGATGAGGGCTAAATATTGAACTAATTCAGACAACACTGCAAGTTGCTATTAATATTGAAGATCTATAGTAGCTTAATATGTTACATATAATTAATACTAACCTTCAACCACTTGGCATTTACCAACACTGTAAGGTGCTTAAATTATGTAGCTACGAACAGCTGGTAATTGATAATATCTACCTCCAACCTCAGGAAATTGTAATCTCAGCTAGAAGTCTCCAGATAAGGTCAGGACAAAAAGAGAGAGAAGTAAGTTCTTCTCGGCTTTTGTATAAACTGTCCTTCAGGGCAAACAGAAAATCAAAATTGCTAAAAATAAAACTGAATTCACCTATCTCCCCACCACTTTGTTATCCTGATATTTTCAATAACAGGATTGAATGAGTGATAAGCCTAGAAAAGATTACAAGAAGATACAATGCTTTAGTTTCCTAGAATAATTTTCATATTTTTCAATGCCATAATTGGTAAATTTACTACTCAAAATGTCTTCCTAACAAAAATTAAGCAATGTTTATGTTATATATACTTTATATTGTTTTTTTTCCCAAGTTTGAAATGAATCAGCTTAATAATTGGACAAACATAGTTTGGCTTGTTGCCATTCATATCAAAAAAATGCCCACGTGTGAGAGAGGAAGGTATGGGCAACTGAGGGCTAACATTGTTAGCTTTCAGAACTATTTCTTCTCTTGTAACAAGATAACTTACAAGTTATGAATCTTATACTACTTTCTTCTGTAAAATGTAAAACAGTAGCTCCTCTTGTAAGACATGAAAATCTTGTTGGTGCAGTATGGCCTTCATTCCTCTGGTTTGTCCTTTAACGTGGTTGACCAACTAGTAGACCTAGTATCACTGAAGCATCTAGGAAAGGCAACATCTCATTGTCAGTTCAACCCAGTTAGAATGTAGATTCTGCATGAAGTTTAGGATTCTTAATCTCTGACTTGGTCCCATTTATGCTGTTGTTCCTGGATCACAGACAACATTGAGGAAAAAAAATTCTTGTGTACATTGTATCACTCAACGCAGAGACATCATTCAACTCAAAGGCATGAAGTTGCATATGAGATGCATAATTTTAGATTTTCTTACAAAAACTTTAACAGATTTATTACTGATGTATTTTAATAATGTATTACAGTAGAGTCTAAAGTAAAACAACTCTCCTCACCTGTAGGAATTCCGACATAGCCTGTTGCTGACTTTAGTAAAAAGTACAAAGCTCTGCAAGCAAGGCCAGAGCACAACTAAGGACAAAGGAATGTAGAGTTATCATAGGAGATGGAGCTGTAAGAAACAGTGAAACAGTAAAGTCCTGTGAGGGTCAAGATTGTTCAGGCTCATTCCCCACCACAGCCCTGAGATGTCAACCCTGTGATTTTAAGGACCCACAGGAATAAGTTAACAATATTTCTCCTTAAAAGGAGAAGAAGCAAGCTTTGCAGTATTTGGAAAAAGTGCCAAGAGATTGAAAGAATGGGTCCAGGACCAAAAGTTGGAGACATGAGAAATATGAACAAAGAATATTGTCTCCTCCTCAAAGCTGATATTCTCACTTGGTCAGAAATCAGGAAGAATAAAATGTACCTAAACATGTTTGTGAACAAGGAAAATGTTTATTCTACAAGGAATAGAAGATATAGGAGAAATGCATCCTCACCAACACATGCTATTAGTAAAGCAAAGCCTATGCTCTACTTCTGATCCTCAGAACTATAAAGTATTTGTGCCATTTTATTCATTAAAATTATGGCACTGCAGAAGAAAAATGATGGAAATTTGATACAAGGACAATCCAGTCCCTTATATTGCCCACATATCTTTGTTTGAAGATCATCTGGTAAATTATCTTTATTTCTCAGTTTTTGCCAAGGAAAAAAGTAACATGTGCTCCCAACATAAGAAACAAAGAAATACACATTGTTTGATTAACCTATAAGGAGTCTGAGAGCTCATTCAATAATATAAGTATAATATTATTTACCACCACCTATTGAATGGCTACTGTTAATAAGACAGTGAACTGTGCACATTGCATTACAATATTTAAGATTTTGTTTTGTGTTCCTTGCAACCCTGAGAGGAGAGGACATTGATTCTACACTCTCATTTATAAAGATGCACAGAAATACCAGGTACAGGGTTACAGTGTTATTACAGCCTGAGTTGATTTTACTATGTCCTACATTCAAGATTTAGGAACAATATGATATTTACTTTCAAATACAAATATAAGAATAAATTAAGCAAAGATTAATTATGGAGATGTCATACTGATAGCAAGTCATTCAAAGGATGTCTCCAGCTCAGGTGCTTAGGTTTCTAGTGAAACTTACTTGCATGGATTCATAATAACAGACACCTTTCCGAAAGACCAGGTAATCATCAAAACCCATGGCGCCTGATGAAGAAAAACTTGTTAGGTCTCTTACATTTGCAGAGCAAGGTAAAGAAGGTTTAAAAGCTGAAGGAGGATGCTACGACCTTAGGGAGCAACACTACAGCCATTATTCAGTTCTGTTATTAAGGCCTCAATGTGCACTGGGAAGCAATTTCTGAAATGATTCAGATAACTGCTTTGTGGTGATCTAAGACACTTGAACTGGAGATTATTTGTGAAACAAAGCATGGTTCAGGGTGTAATTTTTTTCCTCCCTGTGGGAAATGCATAAAAAAACATGTGCTAGTGACAGAAGAGCAGAGGAGCCAGCAGCATGTTAAAGTATCTTTTAAAATTTCCCCACCGTGTAAGTCACAGAATAGAATAGAATCCAGAATCTGCTGCAGAACACGATTGCCCTGCTTGCCCAACCACTCTAGTTTTTCTTAAGCCTTCATCTGAGTGTCCTGGAGATAAAAGGGGTTGGTTATCTCAGTAGATAAAAGATGCCACTGGAGTAAAGCTTAAATAAAGATTTAGAGATGGACAAAAGTATGTGGATTGGCAAAGGGACACCTTGACAGAAGGAGGCATTATAAAAAGTGTCAATGAATCTTGTGCCTAACTGAAAAGAGAAGCGAAGTAAAAAGGAGAAGGACACATGCCGGCTATTGTGTTTGCTTACAGAAAAGCTCTAAAAGAAAAGCTCTAAAAGCTCTAAGGTTGCTTTGTTGGGGGCGGGGGGTAACATTAATGTTGTAAACACTCTCACTCTCACTTAACACCTTGAGATATTTTGCATCTTGTCCTCAGCAACATTTTACATGAAAAATGCAAATCTTAATTATAAACAAATATTAGTTGCACTGGCTAAATTCTTCCACATTATAATTTAATATATTTTCCAGTAGTCATGTATTGTGTTTTAAAGAATGTCAAGTCGGATTTTTCAAAGAATCAAAAAGGCTGAAAAACATGAAGTATTCATTTAAAATTGTGCCAGAATACAGTTTCTCACTTATCTACAGTGATCTGGTTACAGAAAGAGCTTAAATACAGGAGGAATGTGGAAGTACTCTATAAAGAGTAGGTCATCTAGGTCATCTTTGCTGCTAAGTCCTAAGGAAACCTTCCTACATTTTTAAATGTTGATATTATATACAGTTCAAATGCATATGATTATTTTGTTATCCAGAATTAAAGAAAATGAAGAATAAAATGAATACATCATAAGATGAGAATTTAATTTGGAAACTTGCACTATACCACATCTAAGTACTAATTGTTTTGCTATACTCGTGGATGCAAGGATATTTACTGTAGTTGATCTTACTGTGTCATTTTTAATGTGACAGTTTTAGTAAACATAATTTCATTTCAAGGATGAAATGGATAGTTTTGTAGTTCTTTGTGTAGTGTTGAGGCCTTGCATCCTCCCCTCTGTCCACTTTAGTATGTCTATTGTTTTACTTATGTTTAGGCAAGCTTTTGGATGAAATTTCATGAGCATTCCTTCTTACATTTCTAGAAGACAAAATCACACAGCCCATGTCTCTGTCTCTTAAAATACTTCCAGTCCTTCTTATGCAGTAATCCCTGAGCCTTAGGTGTGTGAGCTTTATTGTATACATATACATTGTTACAGGGCTACATAGACACATTTTGATTGGCTGCAGTTTTCTGTAATGGTCTCCATCCATTGCAAAGAGAAGTTTCCTTGATGTGGGGTGGATCACACTTGCAAGAATAAATGGGATGGTAGAAATAATGTGATTATATTATGTTATCAAAAAATAAAAGAAATCAAAAGTAATTGCTTCATTGCCATAGTACATCAGCAACGTTCTATCTATACTCATGTCTGAAAGTGTATACAAGCCATACGTAATTTTAATTTTTATGAAAATATAAATCAGTTAAGAAAACTTGATATGTCCAAATTCCACCCATTTTACAAAGACACTAAATTGAGAAAGATAAACAAGCACAGCTGTATTGTGTGAGTACAGCATGTGAACCCAGGTCTCCTGCTCCATAAAGAGAACCATTCTGCAGGTTTGCTTCGTATAAGAAAAAGAAGAAGAAGCTTTTAAACCTTACACTAAAACTTGATCCAGTGGCTGCTGATTTAATACATCTTTTACTAACATTCAAGTGCCATATTAAAATAACAAACTCAGGTCAAATGGGACAAATGTAAAATTCTTCCCTTCATCTTTAGAACCCCACATGCATGTTGTGTATCCTTTGGCTTCTTTTATAGAAAAGTCTTGCCCTCCACAACACTCAGATACAGGGTGTATCCAAGTAGCTGATGCAATATATGTGGGAATCTATGGATGAAGATTGGCTTAGAAACAGACATGAGAGCCCTGCAATCAGCACACAGTAACACAGAATTGGTAACCAATTATAGGTTTCTTCACTGACTTAGATAACACATCTGTCTCTGCACTGCTTCTGAAGTTGAGGTTGACTATGCCCTCATAACCTGCATATTTAATGTTACTGTTAGTCAGATCATTGAAGAAACTTTCATTCCTTTATTTTCATGTTCCCTAATTTCTGTCTCGGCCATTTATCCTTTATATAAAGGAGGGCTACTGATTTCTTTGAGTTACTTTTGTATACAACCACTTTTCTGAAGGTGTTAATCAGCTGTAGGTGTAGACTTTTGGGGGTTGATTATAAATATACTATCACACCTTCTGCATATAGTGATACTTTGACTTCTTATTTTTGATTTGTATTTTCTTGAACTCTGTTAGTTGTCTAATTTCTCTGGCTAGAATTTTAAGTACTATATTAAACAGAGAAGCAAAGAATGGGTAGTCTTTATTTGTCCCTGATTTTAATGAGATTTCTTTAAGTTTCCCATTTAGCTTGATGTTCCCTTTTGCCTACCGGATATTTCTTTGATTATGTTTGGATATGTATCTTCTATCCCTGATCTCTCTAATACTTTTAACATGAAGGGGTGTTGGATATTGTCAAAGGATTTATTAGTACCTAATGAGATGATCATGTAATTTTTTCTTTCAATTTTTTATATGGTGGATTATATTGATGAATATTTGCTTATTGAACTTTCCCTAAATACCTGGGATGAATCCTACTTGATCATGATGGATGATGTTTTTGATGTGTTCTTGGATTCCGTTTGTGAGTATTTTACTGATATATAACGTCTATAAGAGAAATCTGTATGAAATTGTCTTTCTTTGGTGAGTATGTAGTTTAGCTACCAGCATGACTGTGGCTTTATAGAATTTGTTTAGCAATGCTCCTTCAGTCTTTATTTTGTGGAAATAGTTTGAGGAGTGTCAGTATTATCTCATCGGTATTATCTCTTCTTTGAAAGTCTAGCAGATTCTAGCTGGGTGCCTCATCTAGCCTCAATGGGAGAGGAAGCACCTAGCCTCTCAGAGACTTAAAGTGGCAGGGTGGGGGATACAGGAGGAGGGGGTACTCAGAAAAGAAGAGATGGGGAAGGATTGTGGGAGGGGGTGACTGGGATGGGTTATAAAGTGAATAAGCAAAAAAAAAAGTTAAATTAAAAAAGGAAAAAAAAAAAGAAAGTCTAGTAGAAATCTGCACTATAACCATCTGACCCTGGGCTTTTTATGTTTGGGAGACTTTTAATTACTGCTTCTATTTCTTTAGGGGATAGAGTTGTTTCAATAGTTTGCCTGATCTTGATTTAACTTTGTTAGGTGGTATCCATAAAGTACACTGTACACTTCATTAAGATATTCCAATTTTGTGTACTATAGGCTTTTGAAGAGCCTAATGATTATTTTAATCTCCCCAGTGTCTGTTGTTATGTCTCCCTTTTCATTTCTGACCTTGTTTATTTAGATACTGTCTCTCTGTCTTTTGTTTAGTTTGACTAAATGTTTGTCTATGTTGTTGATTTTTTTCAATAAACCAGCTCTTGGTTTGATTGAATCTTAATACTGTTAACTTTGTTTCTAACTGACTGATTTCACCTTTTATTTTGAATATTTCCTGCCTTCCTCTCATCTTTGGTGTATTTGTTCTTTTTTTCCTAGAGCTTTTATGTATACTTTTAAATTGCTGGTATGAATACTTTCAAATTTGTTTATGAAAGCACTTAGTGCAATATACTTTTCTATTAGCTCTGTTTCACTGCATTCTATATATTTTGTTATGTTGTACCTTCATTTTCATTGCATTCTAGAATGTCTTTAATTTCATTATTTCTTCCCTAACCCTGAGATAACTGAGTAGAGAGTAGTTCAATGTCAATGTGTGTGTATGTTTTCTTGTCTTTCTGTTATTGACAAAGTCCAGCTTTAATCTATGGTGGTCTGATAAAATACAATGGATCATTTCTATTTTCCTGTATCTGTTAATGTGTACTTTGTGACCAAGAATATGGACAAATTTAGGGAAGGATCCATGAGATGCTGAGAAAAAGGAATATCCTTTTGGGATTGGTCTAAGTATTCTATATATGTTAGGTCCATTTGATTCACAGTGTCTATTAGTTTTGTTATTTCACTGTTTAGTTTTTGTTTGGATGATCTGTCAGTTGGTAAACTGGAGTGCTGAAGTCTTTCACTATCAATATGTGGGGTTTGATGTGTGATTTCAACTTTAGCAGTATTTCTTTTACAAACGTGAGTGGCATTTTGTTTCAGTCATAGATGTTCAGAAGTGAGATATCCTCTTGCCTAGACATTTTCTTTGATGAGTATGATATGCCCTTCTGTCTATCTTTTGATTATTCAATTAATTAGTATTTTTATCAGAATGGTTATTCCAGCTTCATTCTTCTTCTTGTTTGCCTAGAAAAGATTTTTCCAGCTCTTTAGTCCTTGTTATGTTGTATCTTCATTTTCATTGCATTCTAGAATGTCTTTAATTTCATTATTTCTTCCCCAACCCTAAGATAACTGAGTAGAGAGTAGTTCAATGTCAATGTGTGTGTATGTTTTCTTGTCTTTCTGTTATTGACAAAGTCCAGCTTTAATCTATGGTGGTCTGATAAAATACAATGGATCATTTCTATTTTCCTGTATCTGTTAATGTGTACTTTGTGACCAAGAATATGGACTATACTGCTATGGTATGTTGTATATGCAGCAGAATGATGGATCCCTCTTTTATATCTATAATATTAGCCTGTGTCTTTTTACTGGAAAATTGAGTTCATAGATTTTGTGAGGTATTAATGGACAGTGATTGTTATTTCATGTTATTTTGATGGTGGTGGTATTTGTGTGCATGTGTGTGTGTATGTGTGTATGTGTGTATGTGTGTATATGTGTGTGTGTGTGTGTGTGTGTTTCATTTGCGAATCCAGATAGTTCTTGGGCTGGTGAACGAGCACAACTTGTCAAGAGCACAGAGCTCTTAACAAACTATGACAATAAAAACCTCTACCTGATTAATTGTATTTTCCTGTATTTCTTTAAGAGATTTATTCATTTCATCTTTAAAGGCTTCTATCATCTTTATAAGATTGGATTTAAGGTAATTTTTTGTAGTTATGTTGTGATAGGATATCCAGGTCTTGCTGTGGTAGGGTAACTGTGCTCTGAAGGTGTCATATATGGCTGACTTTTGTTCATTGTGTTCTTTTTGAGGGCCTTTAACCATCTGGATGTCTTTGGTTCCTTGATGTTCCTGTTTTTGGGGGTGGGGGGAATTACCTGGATGGTCTTAGTGTGGCAAGCTTCTGGTAGATATCCTTGGGCTGTATGGCTCCAGATATGTGGGTCTTTCTGTATGATTCAGGATCCACAGGTACAGTGAAGTTAGACAGAGAAGTGATAGGAGAATGGAGGTCTACCTGAGCTAGCAAGCTGCTCTGAGCAGCTTGGCATGCCCAGAGGGCTCAGCAAGCCCTGAATATGGGTGGGGAAATAGAACATAACCCGTATTGTTCAGGTAAGTGCAAGTGTAATGAAAATGAGTAGAAAGTTGACAGGAGAATGGAGGTCCCTCTGGAATATCAGACTGCTCAGAGCAACTATGCTTGCTGCAGAGGAATCTGGAAACAATGAAGATCAGTGGGAAACAGGAAGTTTACTTGTATGGTTCAGGATCCAAATCTGCTGAAGATGGCTAGAGAGGTGGCGTTGGGGGAGCTCCTAGTTTTTAAATTATATGAGTCAAATTGTTTCCTCATGAAAATTAATTTGTTTTAATTAAATTTCTTTTACTTTTGCTCTAAAGGATACACAACGATGCCTGCTGTCCTCCTTTTCTGTATTCAGTATCTTATGTAGAGTTATAATTATGTCAACTGTTGTCTATATATGTTTTGATGAAAATGATTTCACCTCCATCTGTCATGTTTGCAAACTATTCTAAGTTGGTTATAGATTTATGTTCTCTGCAAGGATTGGCTTAGAAATGCAGTTAAGGTCCACTGAGAGCCAATGAATTGAAGTAAACACTTGGTGATTTCAGAGAGATTTGCTCTACTCTTGATTTGAAGTTTTAAGATTTCAGGCTCGAATAACTGAAACAACCATACTCTCAAGAGAAGTTGATTTAGAACAAAGTAAAGCAGATATTGACAAAGTGGCATTCATGAGCTTGAGTGGACAGAAAGCATTTAATGTCAGTAGATTCCAAGCTTCAAATTTTCTTTTATTGGCAACATAGTTTCTCCAGTATATGGTAAATAAAGAAAGACTACAATCTCACGATAACAGTGCTACCTGGTTTCCTAACTTACAACTCACTTGTTAAATAAAAATCTTAATTTTAGTTTTTTTTTTAATTTAAATTAAATTATTCAAATTTATTATATAGTCCATATGTTAAAATAAATATTTCTGGAAATTTTTATATTCCAGAGAGAAAAGGCAGTAGTCAAAATACCAGAAGACCTATATTCCTCCAATTGTTATTTAATGAAAATAAACTACTTCTAGGATTAAGTAACAATATAATCATAGTTAATCTGTGACCTAACAGGCCATGATACTCAAAGTTTACTGGAAATGTCTGCAATGGGAATCACATTTCACTGAATATTAAACTATATTTTGTAGTTATTCGGGGCTTGTGATGTTTTTTGCCATTTATCAACATGATATCAAGGTTCAAAAGGCTCCAGTTTTCACAGGTATTGATATATTGAAAATCAAAGTTTATCTTCTGCTTCATTATTGCCATATTTTAATTTTAAAGGGTCATATAATAAATTGTTGATCTAAGTAAATGAGTATTACAAAGTTAATATGAGGGAACACACAGTTGCTTTTCTTCCTCTAACATTTTATAATGTAATGCAACACTTAAAATCTTTTTGTAATGAAATGAAACACTTTTACAATATTTTAATATATAGGAACTAACAAGAACTTTCTGCAAAGGACTCTAACATTACAGGAAATAACACCAGTAAATGAAACATGAGATTGCATGAAAACAAAAGCTTCTTTGCAAAACAATAGCATCACTGAAATGAAGAAACATATCCTACCAAATAGGAGAATCTGTGGCAATTACACATTCACTAGGGAAAGATTTCTTTAGTTCTTATTGGCCTAAAACTTATTATGGAGACCAGGCTGGCCTTGAACTCACTGAGATCTTCTTTTGTATTTCATCCCAGTGCTTGGATTCAAGGTGGACACTACTGCATTTAGCTTTGAAATTATTTTTGAATGAAATTGAGCTGAGAAAAGTTTAGACATACTAGTCTGCTGATGTTCACAGATAGATGGAATTGTGTTAGCACCTTAACAACTAGTACATTTTTTTTCATTTTATTTTTCTTAATTTGCATAAGGCATAGGTTTTTGGCATTTACTTTACTAAATATACAGTTATGAAATAAATTTAGCATATATAAGAATAGAATTATCTTATGATATTTGTTAATATTTTCATAGTATCATCTCAAGTATGTGTGCACACACAAGTACATACAACCAACTTGAATGCATACTAAGTTGCATAGTAAGTACTCTAATATCCTGTGACTTGTGAAATATTCCAGTACACCGATTCCTGGACCATTATGAGTGGGCCATGCATTTCAAAACTGTATTTTTTCTGTACTCTATTTAAATATTTATGTTGAACTTAATTGCCATCAACTATCTTGAGGAATAGCTAACACGAAGGTAGGAATGTTATAACGTCTGACGGTGGGAAATGAGAAACTGAGCTAAGATCTGTGTTCTCCAACCTGGATTATTTCAAGCAATATGATCTGTAGAGGTGTGTAGAGCTTGAGTTTGTGGCTGAGTTTTGTAGCCTGTCTAGGAAAGGTTAACAGCCACAAGCTATTGTTTTAGCTTGAAAATTACCAAGTTAGCCAGATAAACTGGTTGAATTCTGGTTGTTCTAGACTGGGAGAATGGTAGTTTGTAGGTCGAGGAATGTTTCTGTAGTTAGGTGAGTTTACAAAATGTTTAGGGACAAAGCAAGGACATCCTATAAACGGTCTTAGTATCTCTGGCTGTGCCTGCAATCAGAAAAGAACTTCAAATGTCCAGTGTAGGTCCTTAATAGTAGAGAGATACTCTCTAGGACTAAAATGAGGATTTCCATGAGTATGTTTGAAACTTCAAACTCCTAACAAGAAAAAAGTAGCTTATCAATAAGCATTAGTGGTTAATGAAACTTTCTTTTGAATTCAAGAATTAAAGTTCTTTCTTTAAAGAGTGAAGTTTTGGCTTGTTTGCTTACAATGTTGTTGAAAATATTCTCACCAAATTTTCAATTGTAAAGCATTCAGGAGTACACAGAAAGATTTGATATTATAGTCTTCAATCTATCAATATTTACTTTAAGATCTTTAATTTAGTTTTTAGCCATTTCAAGTCTTACTGTCCCATTTTTGTTTTGTTTGCTTTTAAATATTCTTTTTTTAATTATTAAGATTTACTTAAAAAATGATAAATAAAGATGTTGTATTCATAAATAATTGAAGCAAATTTCTATTTAATGAGGCCTCTGAAGATCTAACACTTCTAAAAGAAAGTGACTATAGAGAAAAACTATTAATGGAAAATTATGTCCAAATTTCCCCAAATCTTAAAATTCTGTTAAATCTTGATTTGTTCTGGTTGTCTCTTTAAGTTCAAATCCTAGATATTCACTAAATCCAGAATGATTCAGGTAACATTGCAAATCCTCATTTTGAAGTAGATGAAAAATTCTCACTAATGAAGATCAAGATAACTTTAATAAGAGTGATGTTGAAATGATATAATAAAAGAACTGTGGAATAGATGCACAATAAGTAGGAATTGTACTCATATGAATAAGTTGTCTTGCATCCAAGTGAGGATGTTCCTCCCACAGTGAAGTTGGTACTCTCAGAAGTGGAATGGTCCTCCTACAGAGAAGATGGTCCTCCTTCAGTGAAGATGGCCTCCAAGAATATGGGTGAACGTGCCACAAGAGGGTGATCCTACCCAGGAGTGAAAGGATCCTGCCACAATGCTGTTGGTCTTCTGAGAGGTGATGTATCACCCACAGTGAGGGTGGCACTCACTGAGTGAAGCGGTGCCACATGGTGAGTGTGGTGCTTATACAGTCAAGGTGGTCTTCTGGTAGTGATGGTGGTATTCACCAGTAAAGGGTGGTGCTCTCACAGTTATAGTGATAGTACGACAATAGACAGGATTGCTTAGTTAGTGAGGGTGGTATTTCAAGAGTTTCATGATGCACTTATGCCTTTATAAACATTTTTCATTTACATTGACTGCATGTGGTTTACACTTGCCTTTTGTCTTAGTGATGTCTTATTTTTTTTTTTTTTTGTGGGTCATCTATGAACTACCTGGTCTTCCTACCATATGCTGTCTCACTGTGTACCCTTCTTGATGGCCTTGAATGAAGTAATCTTTTATTTTTTAATTAACAATTGATAATTTGTGCATCTTGCTTTATATTTTATTGTGTTTATAGAGACGGCCATAGTGAGGGCTTAAAGGGTGCCTAGAGAGGACCATATCACAATCAAATATCAGAACACAATATCAGCCTTACTATTCAACATCTTTACTGTGTAAGAATGTCTCTAAGGCCTCCTGAAACTTTCTTGTGTTACCTTTTACACTAAAGTTGTCATTTTTAAATATGATATGTAGCATATGACCGAGATTTCTTCATTTCTAAAAGAACGGCTCAGATTTTTTTTTTTTTAAAAAAGAACACTTTTTTTTCATATTTAACTAGACCACCACTGTCACCTCTGAGGTAGTCAGCCCTAAAAATAGCTCCAGATTGTCACCTTCAGATATTCTCACTATGTAATCCCTTACACATTGTATCGAGTTGTTCTGGGACACTGATAACATTCACAGGAAAGGACAGTTTGTCATCTGTGATATTAAGCTGTGAAAGGCTGTGCTTCTATTATGAGTGTTCTCTTTTTAGTCTTTTTTTTTCTGTACCAGTATTTGCTGAGGTAGCCAGCTCTGAAAGCCTATGAAGAGACCCATGCTAGATGGAGCAGGAAGCCTCTCACCGGAAGCCACCTGAATAAGCTTGGAAGCTGTTGCTGCACACCACAGCTGACAGCTGGACTGCAGTTCATGATAGACCATGAGCCAGTGCTACCCAGTGAGGCTTCTGGAGTTGCTAACAGAGACAATATGAGATGATAAATGTTTGCTGTTTTTGCTCTAAGTCTGGAGATAATTTGTTAAGCAGAATATATGACAAGTACAATCACCAAGTAAATCTATATTTATGCTTTTTTATGGATTCACTTCTGTTTCTTTAATTTATCTTTCTCTTTGTACAACCACAACACTGAATAATTGTCATAGTGCTAAAATGAATCTCTGTATCTCGTAGTGCAAGTATTCAAAGCTGTTTTCTAAGATTGGCATTGTTCTTTCTCCTCCTCTAATTTTCATAACAAAATTAGAATCAGCTCATCAATTTCCATGTACTCACTGGAATGTATACATACATGCACAACAACACACACACACACACACACACACAGTGTGCAGAGACATATACTAATCAGACAGAACTGACATCTTAAAAATATTGACTATACTAAACAATGAGTAAGTCTCAACTAATTCCAATCTCAAAATATTTCAATCAAAGGCCTTTACTGCTTTACACTGGCAGAACTTTACCCAGATTCCACTGAGCCCCAAGATTTTAGAATTGTTAAAAGCGAACTGCTTTGCTTATTGTGCTCACTGTTACACGGGAAGCCAACGTGTTGCTACCTTACTAATATCAGCTAACTCTAAGATTTTTTTCCCAAACTCTTTGCTTTCTCTGTATGAATAACGATATCTACAAAACTGAAAATTTTATTTCTGCCTTTTAAATTTTACCTCTTTATTTCCTCAAACCAATGCAGACCCATGGTTCTTTGTGAACTTAGATGGATTGCTGCACATTCATTCATTTTCACCTATTATATTTTCAGGCTCAAAAGGACTCTTTTCAATCATCAACAAATAGGATCTATGATAGAGCTTTTTACCATGGATATTCTTTGACAGATTACAGACATTTTACTTTATTATAATAGAGGCTTTGGCTCCTAAATGCATGCTCAACCTTGTCAAGTAATTTTTTTTTTACATTTTTAAATGTCACTTCTTCCCCTCCTTCCTGCTTCTACAGATACATTTTAAGTGATTGAATTGTTAAAGATCTCATAATTGTCGAAGGTTTTAATTGAATATGCATTTAATATACAGATGAGTTAAGACATAGGGGATCACGCTTTCAGAAAGCTTACTATTATTTTGTTTTTATTTGCATCTCTGTTTGGAAATCTCTTGAGCGTTTTCTTCATAGTGTCTGACAAGTTTTATGTCTCAGAACACATGAGCCATATAAAATATTTTATCAGTGGTTCTTCTGTTTTTTGTTTTTGTTTTTTTAAGAAAAAGTGCTTAAGAAGACACTGTTGATTTATTTTAATTTAGGTAGTAATCCAAAATTGTAGACAGCTAGACTTAAGGTTTCCTTTTGGGAGGAGTTTCTGAAAAAATAGATTCAATTTATTTAGTGAATATACCTAAATAAGTTGTATTATTTTAAGTTTAAAAAAGTATTTTAAAAACCTCTCCCCTCCTTGAAATTTAAACCTTCAATGGCTTTCTACGCTACCGTTAACCCAGTCTTGTCTATAATATCTGTAGTGATCTTATCAATCTTCTAACTTGTTATTCATAACTTGTGGTTTCTTATTGGGCTGATTACTCCTGTGATGTTTACATCCTTTCTGGGAATCAATTTAAAGTTTTTAAGCTCACTTTTGCATATATATTAGTTTTTATTCTTTATTTCAATCTCCTCAAATTTTATGTTTATTTCTAAGTAGTATATTTAAAACTATATTTTCCTTCCATGCAGGGCTTTATGTTCAATATTCATTTAACAAATTCTGAGACATCTTGTGAAGATCATCCAGTACAAAATGTCTTTTATTGTCTTTGATAATTTGAACTAGAAATGTATCCCACAGACCCCGGCACTTGAGCATTTGGTCCCCAATTGGTGACATTCTTATGGAGCCTGGTGGAGGAAGTAAATCACTGGCAGCATCTTTTAAATTAAAAAAAAAAAAAAAAAAAAAAAACCTTTACCTACTTCCAGCTCACAATCACTTTCTCCTGTTTATACTTTACTACTAAGGGTCTCAATTCCTTTCATTTATTATCATGTCATGTTGACATACCTTTTGCTTCCCTAATGTAGTGGACTCTGGTCTCTGGAACCATAAATTCAAATAGAATATTTTTCTCTAAGTTGGCTTCCCCATGTATTTTTGTTTTTATCAAAAAATGTAAAAATGCACAACACAGTTCTTATATGGTTATTGTTCTTTAAATTGAGAGTTATGTAGAATTACATTGTTTAATTCTCAAACCATTGGCAATTACCTTTCCTTGAGTTGATAGTATTTGGTAGAGATTAAAATTATCTGAACAATTCTATTAATTAAGATTTGTTTACATCCCAACGTAAAATTTGAATAACTGTCCCATATGGATTACAAATAACATGTATTCTGATATTTTGGATAAAGCATTATCCTCATTTAATATCCTCAGCTACAATTTATGAACTTGTTTATTATCTTCTAAAATCTTTTATGATCTCTTCTTCCTTCTGCTTGTTCTAATAGCAGTACCTGTCTGTGAATTTTCTGCTTTCCTTTATCTTTTTAAAAATTTTATGTTGAATATCCACAAAGCTGCAACATACAAAATGCTGTATTTAAGACTGTTGTTTCTAACAGAAAGATATCCCTGTGATTCCAAAGTTATTATTTACATCATTTTATTTGTAATATTTTTTCATTTAAAGTATACCATCATATTCCATAGTTTCTGCTGCTGAGTATTAGCAAACAAGTAATTATATTATACTTTAGATTCAATAGTATATTGCCTTACAATGTCATATTGTGTCCTCAGAGTTTACATATATCTTATATGGACATGTACAAGTAGACTCCATCCCCTTCTGAGCGTCTCTGCTACTTAAGAACTATGTTTGCTTGCTCCTTTGGAGTTCTTCTACTTAAAATATGCAGGATAACAATTTTTCTGATTTATTAAAAAATCTAAAAAAATACTTTATTATTTTTCTTTAATGTATAGATATGCATACCTTTTTAAAGTAATTATAAAAATCAATGTATACAACATGATGTACAAGTATAATGAAGCACTTAATATAGTTAACACAGTCAACCTACTTAACACAATCATTTTCTACTGGCTGATGTTATGCATATGAGAGGATCACCTACAATGAAATAGCATGCTTCACTAGATAGAACTTGTGACTATTCCTCATGGTCAACATCAGAGATCTCTACCCTGGTTCTATACAAAGGTATGTAGCTTTATATTGAGTACATGTATTCAGGAAATTGAGAAAAAATTAATATTTGAAGACTAAGTATATAATAGATGTTTAGGCCATCAAGGTCAGACATTTAAACTGCTTCCTTTTGAAGTGGATTTCCTCCAGAACATTTATAGTATCAGTTCAAACATAGAAGAGAGAAAAGGTGATAAATTATTAATGTCCTTATTTATTTATTTTACCCTGAAAACAAATCTGAATTAATCTACTGTGATTCCAACAACAATTTATTGGCTTTCCATACTCTCTGTTCTCTAAAGCAGACAGGTAGAATACGGCCAAGCAATTGTTGCTATGAAACAAAACTCTAAAATTACATTCCTGGGATTTATATAGAATGTCGGAGAGCACTGCTGTCCTCGGCTGGCAGAAAAGGTGGGGGCAAACAAGTTTTATTGGTAAAGAAAATTAAGCTCCTAATTGAAAATTTTTCAGAATTTAAATGCATAGTTTCCTGATAAGTTTTATGCCAACTTGACTCAAACTATACTTATTTGAAAGAAAGGGTTCTCAATTGAGAAAAGGGCTCATAAGATCTACCTGAAAGTTATTTTTCCTTGATTAGTGATCAATAGAGGAAGGCTAAGACCATTGTGAGTGGTGCCATTACTAGACTAGTGGTTCTGGGTTCTATACGAAAGCAAAGCTGAGGAATTCATGAGGAGAAAGATATGAAATAGAACCCTTCTGGTCTCTGCATCACCTTTTGCCTCCATGATTCTGCCCTATTTGAGTACCTGTCCTGGCTTCCTTCAATATGGACTACAATGTGGATGTGTAAACAATAAACCCTTTCCTCCCCAACATGCCCTTTGGTCATGGTATTTCATCACAGCAAAAGAAAGCCAAACTAAGACAGATGGCTTCTGGCCTTATTAATTTTAAAAATTTAATCTCTTGACTCTACAATATTATTATTCTCCACCTGTTTATGAAGAAAAATATACATCCGATCACCTTTGATCTTCTAAACTTGTTCTCCCAAGTTCTGTGTATCTATCCTCAGAAGGAACTATTTATATAATGGTAGTTTTTTTTCTAGTTGCATGATGATTAATTTCTATTTTGGAATAGATAAGGAATTATTTTTTAAGTTTGATTAAAGCTAGAATTGGTTGTCATAGGAAATATTTTTCTCTTACCACATTCTTCAAATTTATAGCCAAATATAGCATTTAGAAAAGGTGTTGTAATGGCGACTCAATCATCCAAAATCTTGTGGACTTGATAAGTGTATCATCAGAATTCAAGACTCAGCTCCTTCTTCAATGTAAAAAAATCAAACATCAGAAACCAAAGACTAAGATGAATGATATAGCCACTACAACCCCCATTAACCTGAGAGGTGAGAAGCTGAGAATATGAATATTTTCCAATCTCTGGTGTTAGTCTCACAAAAAAAACAAAACAAAACAAAACAAAAAAAACCCACCCTTCTACTAATTGTCTATATTTGTTAAATCCAAAGGAAAAATAGATGAGGAATGAATTAAGCAGATAGCATCTTGAGAGGATATGAACCCATGTCCTTATATCATGAAGGCATCTTATAGAAAATGCAATAGATATCTTATCTGAATTACTTACAAACTTACCAGATCCAAAATTCTCTGATTCTGTGAAATGAGAATCTTACCACATTCTTTCAAGAAAAGTCACACATCATACAGGGAACATAGACATGAATGAATAGTTTAGTTATAGAAATTGATATGCATAAGCGAGGCATCAAATCCAATTTCTATTCCTTCACGCCGAAGGTTAAGTGAATCTCTACTATTAGAGAAGCATAAATTTTATCTGGCCTTGGCTGTATGGACCATACATGTTATTCTGAAACCAGCACTGTAGCTTGTTAGCTTATTAGGGTTCTACTCTTTCCTTATCTCAGAAAAACACTGAATGAGTCCAGGATCTGTACCATCTGGGCAGATGAAAGGAGACCCAGGGCTGGATGCCAATAGCATCCTGATGACACATTATAAAACATCTCACTCATTCTCTGTAAGCCTTCACTGCGAGACTTCACAGACAAGACCATATGTCATTAAGAACTGCAACAGTGAGTCCAAAGTTTGCAAAAACAAATAGAAATGGTGCTGTTTAACTCATGCTTTTAGTTTTAAACCTACACTCTACCAGTACTAGGTGTAACTGAAACAAAATGCTTTTATCTATCTCTGTTCATATCATTTGAACATTTTGACTGTCAGTCAATAGAAATGCAATTGAGATATTCAAAGCTGCCTTCTGTCATAAATTAAAATGTTCCATTAACTAAACAAATTCTCCATGGCATAAATCAACCCACACTAAGTAAATCACAGTTAGTGGAAACCAAATTGTAATTCCATAAAAATGATTAAGTGCTGGCAGAATACAGTGAGATATATCATCGCAGAGGAGAGAATGATTATTCAATATCTGTAAATTGTATTTCAGACTAATTCCTTCCAAGTTAGCCATCTTCATTGAAAAATATTAAAAGAAAACCATATATCATATAAAGACTTTTACAATGTCATTATTTTGAAACCCTTCTGTCATTGCTTCTCATTAGAACATGCTTTGAAATATGGCTAATAGCTGACTTTAGAAATTTGAAAATATTTAATGGATAAGATATTTGCTTAAAGATGGAAATAACTTCCAGTCAATAGAATTCAACATATTTAACAGTAGACTTTATTTTCTCTATTATGACCACTAATGACTGCTTTCAGTTGTTCCTTATAGAATTTCACTTTTTGCTACTTGTATGAAGCTTGAGAACTTAAAGACTTGTATGAGGTTATATTGAACATACTTTAAGAAATATTGTTATAATTTCTACATATATCACATTGTTATAATTTCTACATATATCTACATAACAATATCAGAAAATAATTATAAACCATTTTATTGTGAATTTAATTTGATCAGAATTAATTCTGATTCTTGTGGTCTGCCCAATCACGTAATACTACTTTGCTAGCATTTCTCATTTGTATTTGCCAACATCTTAGCTTCCATACATAGTGAAAGCATCAATCTGAAATTGTAAAAATACTTGATAGTTCTAATGCATTTCAATCTAAATGAGAGGAAATAGAATGCCTTTGCAGTTGTTCTAAGAGCTTGCATATTCTTGTACTCCCTCTATACTCATTCTCTCAACTTGTATTATTGGTTCTTTCAATCAGTCAGTATTAGGTTTCTTCAAATTTGTTAACTTGGTCCTTATTAACTGTACCCAGTACAAACAATGTTTAAGTCTCCATTTTCCTATGGATATATATAACTATCTCTGCTCTTTACTTAATACTACACCTTAACTTTCTCTCCACATCATCAACCTCAGGCACTTTCTAGACTAAATTTTAACCTTTGTTTTATGGGCAATTTCATTATAGACACATACAGAGAGAAAGAGAGAGAGAGATAGTAGATAATATAATAGATAGATAGATAGACACATGCACTCATTTATATCTCTATTTATACAAATCCATGTTGTTTACTGATTGTCAGTTCCTCTATTGGTATACTAATTCCACTGGACATGTTTATTCATTCACAACATAAAAGAGAACTTATTAGTAATATTTCAGTAAAAACTGTTAGTTTAACAAATATTAATCATCTACTAAAATTAACTTGTTTTTTTATGAAGAATGTTTTTGGAAGTAATTCTGGCTACAGACTCATCCACAAATGCATTATCTAATTTTGTATTAATATGTAAGCAGTTACTCTAAAGATAAACATCTCAGGTGATGTTGGGCAGTGGGAGAGCCCATGGGCCTGGAACCCCAGACTGCAGATGTTTGGCCACGCCCTCAAAAACCGGGCCGTGCTCCATTCAACCTGTAACATCAGTCACGGTAAGACTCAGGTAAGGGGCATGACTAAGAGCCCTCTGCCTTGAGATTTACATATTAATGAGGCCGGGGGACATAGCTAATTAAGTCTCCTCCCTAGCCCCTCCCCTCGTCCACTCCTAAATATAAGGGAGCCTCCTTGGACATTTGGGTGGGGTCGCACACATCATCCAGATACAGTCTCGACGTGGATAATAAAGCTACTCCTTAGAAGCTCAGTCCATGTGTCTTCTTGGACCTGCTTCCAACATCTGGGACTCTAGACTTTTCATCTATGTGGGAACCACCACGCTGCAGGGAAAGCCTTGGCAGAGGGACTCTACCGCAGCCAGCCCGCAGGACTCCACCTCCGCTGCCACATCGGCCTGTGCGCCTCCGCCGAGCAGGCCCAGGCCCGGTCAGGGGACCTGCCCTTGTGTGATCCCACACTGGAAAAGGGAAACTCAGTTTTCATTAAGGAGCTCTGTGGGTGACCATGCTTTAATGGAATACCCCAAGATGGGCATCACAAACTGGTCATTTAAAAATAATAACAAAAAAGAAAGCTCAAAATTAGATGTGTAGGGGAGGATAGATTTTGGAGGATAGGTGGGAGGTGGGTGACTATGATCAAGACACTGTACAAAATTCTGAAGGAACTAATAAAAATAAATATATGAATGTTTATACTAAAACAAATCACATATGACACTGTATGAATAAACAACATGAAAGTATGGCCCTAGGATAGGAGAAAATATTTGCAATTATACATCTAATTAAAGGCTAACTTCCAAAATACATCAAGAATGCAAATAATCCAACTTCAAAAACATCAATTAACTTTATTAAAATAAACCTAAGAACACTAATATATATTTCTCCAAATTCATCAAAACATTATTTAACCATATTTTGAAAAATATATGGGTAAACAAGTTAGAAAATACTTTAGACTTGTATAAATATCCATTACTGTTTCATTAATAAATCCTAAACGACCTTGAGATTAAATGATTGGCAAGACAAGATGACCTTTTTTTTTTTAAATGTGAGCTATTTATAGAGAAAAACCTTTATTATAGTACAACTGAATAAAATGTATAACAAAAGGAAGAGATCATTGTCATGATAGCACAGAGAAAGGCATTTTAGTCCTTATAAAAGTCTCTTCACAAAACATCACATTCTATTGAGAAGAAAAAAGATAAATAGACATTCCAAGAAAGATTGCCTAGAGTCATAATATCTCAGAACACTTGTATATTAGGAAGCATTATATATTTTTAAGTGTGGTTGAGCTTAATGCTGGAAAGGGACCAGAAATGCTATGACAGAACACAGTAGTATAGAATCCAGAAAAAGTAGAAACATAGTTCACTATAAATAAGCCTTAGAAATGACACTGCATAAGTCTTAAACTCTATTAGAATCACCTTTGAAAGTTTCAGAATATTCTGTTGTAAATATTTCTCTATCCTTTTTGATACTGCAATTCGAATACATAGATCATGTGAGCTCCTCCATAATTTTGTCAAGTAGATTGTAGATTAGCGATTCTCAAATGTCTTCATCTATCAGTATCTGGAAAATGTGTTATACTATAGATTTTAGTGGAGTCTCTCTTTATGATTCAGTATTCCTTAATGACTAGGAACTGGAAGTTCCCAATAAGTCTTATGTCATTAGGTGAGGCTGAATCAGACCTAGTTTTGAGGACATCAACCATGAAACCTTGATTTACTACTGTTTTGTAACATAACATGAGAGGCTACTGACTTCACTCCCACTTTTATGAACAAAAAAGATGTGGAGATATGTACTTAAAATATTTTCCAAGTTTCTTTGTTAAAAAATAGTCAGTGTGATACCATACCAATACATGATTTATAAGTTGAAATAGCTATATTTATGAATATTGTGCAAAATAATATGCAAAAATACTCAAAACACTCTCAAGTCAAGACACAATTCGTGTATTTTGCAGGTTGCCAACTTATACATTTACAAAATGAAAGAGAAAGACCAGAGTGGAACAAATGAACTCCATTCTCATTAGAGTAGCTCTGTTGTGTCTGCTCTTATACATGGACTTATAACTATAGTTTTTTTTTTTTTGTCTCCTTTTCTTGTGTTAGGCAGTCAACAACAGTGTTTGATAACTGCACCTTTGCATGTTTCATTGTCTGATATTTTAGAAGGACTTTATTTCAAACACAACAGACTCTGAATTTACTAAAGTGAGAATTGTTCTCCCAGGCACCAAGAGATAAAACATTGGTGGAAAAACAAAACCAGCTCATTATAGAACATTCAATGGGAAAAAGGGGACAGGACCAGCCTTCAAATTATTGCCTATTGAAGAAAAGCAATAGGGTTTGTGTTTGTGTGTGTGTGTGTGTGTGTGTGTTGTGTGTGTTTGTGCACACTCGCATGCTAAATCTAAGGGATAATTATAGAGTAACATAAGTACTTTCTTCTGACCCTTCCTCCCATGAAATGATATATTATATGAACTCTTGTAAAAGGTGTCAGCTGGATATGTTCATAGTGTGAAGTTCTTATTCCAAGTTCTCTAGTTTTAGTTAAAATTAAAATAAAACAAAATAAGTCCTCAACACTTACTGGGATTGTACTACATGGAACTAATAGAGGAGATAACCATTATCATCCTAACAAGAAGAACATAGCCTGTGTTTATTAAAGCTCTATTACCAATAGCTTTCAAAATAATTCATCCTTAGTCATGTTTTGGAGTAGAAATGTAATCATTCAGAATTTTGGTGTCTGTTTTAGAAGGGATTTTAAAATCACATTAGAGAAGATGAGAAGGAAGGATATAATTAAACAGTAGAAAAAAGGACACTCAGAGTATAGGGGCATTCAAAGAAAACAAACCCATGTTTTATGCTATACCACTTAAGTTCCCCCTCTTCCCTTACTGATGCAAGCATGAGTTTTGTTTTATTTCCTATAAATACAGACTGCTTTGCATTTGTTGAATATTTGTTTTTTGTATGTATGTATGAATGAATATATTAATGTATTAATGTATGAATGTATTGATTGATTGATTGATTGATTGTTCATGCATAGGTATCCAAGCCAGAGCCCTGAAAATATGTATACATGCTAGGTACTCTACCAGTGAGAATCATTCTAAGACGTTGCTAATTATTAAGTTTCACTTGACACAGAGTGGCTACACTAACTATATGAACTAGAAAATAAATAGAATCTTGAACTGACTCTTAAATCTAATTCCATTTGAAAAAGTACTTCCCCAGAAGTCATCACCTTATCACATTTGGGCAAACTTGTTTTGAGAGATGGATAGAGTAAATGAAGTTTGTGGCTTGTTCTCACAGGATAAGGTAGCAATTAATGACCAGACAGAAGACTGGGAAAGAAGACACAAAGGCTGTCAGACTATAAGCTTTCCTAGAAAATTACAGCCTCAAGTACAAGGGATATATATGTAAATTGTCAATATAAATTAAGAGGAGTTACTATTGGCAACTGTTCCTAGGAGAAATGAGACAAAAATAATTATGATGATTAAAATAAAGTATATTTATTGAAATACTGCTCAAAATAATTTACCACTTCACTCCTTCTTTAGTGAATAGATTGCATAGATTTCTATTATCACATGTGAAATGATCTATGGAAATAAATCCTTTGTTCAGTTTTTTAATCCCAAAATGTTAGTAATCACATAATAGAATTTTAGCCTGATTTCTGGTGTCTGATTTATCAAGGGCAAATATTTGTTTTCTTTGTAACAACATATGCCACAACACTTGAAATATTGGGCATTACTTTCTTAGGCAGGTGTCACATTAAAAGTCTCTCTGAGACTGTGGTATTCAGAAGAAAGAGTGAGAGTGCTCACCAGTTCAACCCATGCTACCTGTGGTTTAGATCTTAGCATGCTTGAATGCTACTAGACCTTACCATATTTGGATCATAAGTGCTAAGTCTAATTCAGAATAAATCCTTCTAAGGCCCTGTACTCATTTTTCTAATTTTGCTTAGTATTTGCTTCAGACTGTTACAAGAAATAGCCATCAGGGAATGACTTTATCCTTCATCATAAAGCAGCTTTAAGGAGCATGATGGAATACATTTGTCATACAAGATCCCGGGTAAAACATTGTCTTACAAATTTGTTTTTAGAAAGAACTATTCTTTGACTTGAATGACATATTTTATTCACAATAAAATCCCATTTACCCCTCTGTCTGGCCCTTCTTGCTGGGGCAGACTCATAGCTGGTCTGCTCCTAGGAAAACTCCATATTCAGACCCATCCTAGATGATATGCTGCACACAGACCAGTGGATAAGAACCCTTCTCCACGACCAGAAGTCCCAGGACTGCAGATGGGAGACTAGCAATGGCACACCAGGGACATGTCACCCACCAAACCCAACCCTCCCGAATACCACTCCCCTTCGGCCCCTCCATATGGCCCTTCTTGCTGAGGGAGACTCATAGCTGGTCTGCTCCCAGTAAGACACTGTATTCAGGCCCATTCCAGAAGATCTGCTTTACTCAGAGCAGTAGAGGATCCAAGGCACTCAGAAGAGCTGACTCCTAGCTAGTCTGCTTCCTTGAAGACAACATACCCTGAAGAATTGGCAAGGATTCCTTACGATCTGAGCCCTTGTACTGAGCAGATGTTGTGCACTACATCTGCAACCAATCTCACAATACCCAGAGGAATCTGGACTCCCAGAAGCTTTAACACACCAAATATCATAGGATTACAGGATATCAGAGGTAGCCTGACTCCCAAGAGCTCTGACACCCAGGATCATTGGATCACAGAGACAATGGGACTCTGAGGAGCTTTGACACAACCAAGATGACAGCAAAGACAGTCTCCAGTCAGAGACAGAGAGTGCAGGTAGCACTAAAGATAACCAGATGGTAAAAGGCAAGCACAAGAATATAAGCAACAGAATCCAAAATTACCTGGCATCATCAGAACCCAATTCTCCCACAGTAGCAAGTCTTGGATACCCCATCACAATGGAAGGTAAGATTCAGATTTAAAATCACTTCTGATGATGATGAATGGGAACTTTAAGGACATAAATAATGCCCTTAAAGAAATACAGGAGAACATAGGAAAACACGTAGAAGCCCTTAAAGAGGAAACACAAAAATCCCTTAAAGAATTAAAAGAAAACAACCAAACAGGTGAAGGAAATGAACAAAACCATCCAGGTTCTAAAAATGGAAGTAGAAACAATAAAGAAATCACAAAGGGAGACTACCCTGGAGATAGAAAATCTAGGAAAGAGATCAGAAGTCATTAATGTAAGCATCACCAACAGAATACAAGAGATAGAAGAGAGAATCTCAGGTGCAAACACAAAAAACATTGACACAATGGTCAAAGATAATACTAAATGCAAAAAGCTCCTAACACAAAACATCCAGGAAATCTAGGACACAATGAGAAGATCAAATTTAAGGACAATAGGTATAGATGAGAGAGAAGATTCCCAACTTAAAGGGACAGTAAATACCTTCAAAAAATTATAGATGAAAACTTCCCTAACCTAAAGAAAGAAATGACCATGAACATACAAGAAGCCTACAGAACTCCAAATAGACTATACCAGAAAATAAATTCCCCCAGTCACATAATAATCAAAACATCAAATGTGCAAAACAAAGAAAGGTTATTAAGAGTAGTTAATTATTAAGGAAGAGAAAGTGTGGAACAGCCCAGAGCACATGGGCACAGGGAAAAGCTCCTGAACAGAACACCAATGGCTTATGCTCTAAGATCAAGAATTAACAAATGGGACTTCATAAAATTGCAAAGCTTCTGTAATGCAAAGGATACTGTCAATAGGACAAAATGACAACCAACAGTTTGGGAAAAGATCTTTACCAATCCTACATTTGATAGAAGGCTAATATCCAAATCATACAAGGAAGTAAAAAAAAAATTAGACCCCAGACAATCAATTAACCCTATTAAAAATGAGGTACAGAGGTAAACAAAGAATTCTCAACTGAGGAAACAGAAATAATCGAAAAGCACCTAAAGCAATGCTTAATATCCTTAGTCATCAGGGAAATGAAATTAAAAGCAAACGTGAGGTCTAACCTCACACCAGTCAGAATGGATAAGATCAAAAATTCAGATCATAGCAGATGCTGGCAAGGATGTGGAGAAAGAAGACACTCCTCCATTGTTGGTGGGATTGTAAGCTGATACAACTACTCTGGAAATCAGCCCCATGGTCCCTCAGAAAATTGGACATAGTATTACCTGAGGACCCAGCTATAACCAAGCTCCATACTTGCTCCTGTGAGTACTTTTGAGCAAAGATTGGAGGAGAAGTTGTCTGGAGACTGTCTTACCTGGGTATCCATCCTATGTGCAGTCACTAAAGCAGGCACTGCTGTGGATGCCAGGATGTGCATGCTGACAGGAGCCTGATATACCTGTCTCCTCCTGAGAGGCTCTGACAGATATGGATGCCCACAGCTAACCATTGAACTAATTATGGGGTCCCCAATGGATGAGGTAGAGAGAAGATAGGAGTTGAAGAGGCTTGTGCCCTCATTGGAAGAGTGAAAAATACCAACCAACCAGAGCTCCCAGGGTCTAAAATACCAGCATGGGAACATGCTTGGAGGGACACATGGCTCCAGCTTTATATGTAGTGTAGGATGTCCTTGTCAGGCATTGGTGGGAAAGGAGGTCCTTGGTTCAATGAAGGCTGGATGCCCCAATGTGGGGGAAGACAAGGGCTGGGAGTGGTGAGTGGGTTGATGAGTGGGGGTATACCCTCATAGAAGTAACAGAAGCGGGGACTGAAAAAGGGGTTTCTGGGGAGGGGGTAGATGGGGATTGGTAACAACATCTGTAATGTAAATAAATAAAATATTCAATAAAAATCCCATTTAACAGTTTCCAAGAAAATAAAACTAAATAGCTGTTAGGATTTCTTCTAAAGGCTGATTCTACAGAAGAATGGGTCTACATTCACCAAAAATGGATTCCAGAGTTCAGTTCAGAAGAAGATGCATTCTTGAGTCTGTTTCAATTCAAACTGGATTTTACAGGGGCTGGTTCTACAAGAGAATGGGTTCTAGAGATTTATTTCATAAGAGAATGAACTCTAGAAGCTGATTCTACAAGGGGATGAATTTTAAACCCTGCTTCCACACAAGAAAAATCAAAGGGGCTGGTTCAATATTAATATGGATTCTAGGGTCTAGTTCTGTATTAGAATGCCTTCTAGAAGCTGATCTTACAGTTGAATCCTGATCTTAGAGTGAAGGCTTTGTTTTTCCTTAATCATAAAAGTGTAGTGTCAAATTCTTTCTAATCATACCTTCTACTTGAAGAGTCCATTCACTCTCATCTTTAAAATAAAATAACTTCTAATAGTTTTTTTTTGACTCTACTAGTTAGTGATCAAATAGCAGAACTGTTTTAAATGAAGTTTTCTGTATCTACATCCTTTTCCAATTTTATCTCTCAGAGTATTCCCCTCAAGTTAAGGAATTTGGGTCTAGGAATTCTGCTTCAGATACTAACAAATCAATGTAGTATTGAGATAAACCACTTACATCAATTTATGATTTTAAAATATGAACTTAAGTAGGATGTGGGCAGTGGCTCATGCCTTTAATTCTACTATTAGGGAGGCAGAGGTAAGTGGATCTTAGGGAGTCCCAGGTCAGACAGGGATACATAGTAAGATCTGTCTCAATATAACAAGAAAAACAAATAAACTCCCACATACCTGTATTTACGAGGTAAGCATTATTTAAATTCAGTCACCTACTAGGATTGTATATAGAATATATACACAGTTTTGAGGTCTATGCACAGCCTTTTACACTGTTTCAGACTGCTCAGACTAACTTATTGCTCGATGTATGACATACTTATTGCTATAGTTATATCAGCTTGGAGGAATTTATAGGGTTACATAAATGTCTCTTACATATTAAAAGCTAGTTGTCTGGCACAAAATGAAACTATTGGGCTAATAGATTCCACACTACCTTTTGCTTTCTCTGGCCAGTTAAGTTCATGGACTTAGACTTTGCTTTTATCCCTTTATAATTTGTTGCCTCGTTATAAGCAGTTGTATGCAAATAAGACTAAAATTTCACAACACTGAATTGATAGATTCTACTAATCTAGTAGTGTATTTCACAAGGTGATAAAACAAGTGAAATAATCATTTCCAGTAGGAAACCATTTTTCTACATATGTAAGATGAATTTAAAGTTAACTACTGAAAAGCTAAAGCATTTCCGCTTCTAAATGTTTCATGTGTATTTCCAATTGTTGTCTACAATAATTATTTTACTTTGTTCATATATATATATATATATATATATATATATGTATGTATGTATGTATATATGTGTGTATATATATATATATATATGACTTAGAATAATAAAATGACTTTGCTAGAATAGTATAGTATAATATAGTATAACTATGTAGCATGTGTGCAATAATCTAGTTTGTATATAATATTCTAGCATGTATACAAACCAGGACACCTACGTTAGGCCATGCAAAGATGGGTAGGGAACATGACATATAGACACCAATCAACTGCACAGTAACAAAGAAACTTATTCTATGCTGGCTACATTTTAGAAGGCACTATGGGACTGCTGGAACAGAAATGACATCTGTTGTCTTACCAGCACTGGACAATGCATACTAAAATACTGACCTGTTATGTTCTCACAGTTGCAAGAGTTCCATGATTGTTGTGGGGTAACCAATAGTCTCCTGATTTGATATGAGGCTTGTTCTACATGAGCAGGTACTATAAACTTGGTCAAAAGATTACAGGTAGTCATAGGCTCTAGGATGGGACCTATTATTACTATATTATTAATACATGTATCATCAAACTGCCATATATATATATATATATATATATATATATATATATATATGTTTTAGTATAATATTTTAATTCTTTGAGAGTTATGCATGCATACAATGTATTTTGCTCATATTTAATACCATACTATTTCCACTATAATTATTATGCCCAGGCATAGGTTGCTTTCAGGATTGATCAGAGAGAAGTTTTATTTTATAGTAGGCAACAGTCAATGAAGAGATTCACCATAACTAGTCAAATGGCTACATATAAGTGATTATATATACTCATATCTAAATGGGACATCTTTATCAACTCCCCTTCCAAGTCTCAAGCAATATCACAGAAAAGGAGCAAAAAGAATGTCAGAGCTGGATGGTGGCCAGCAGTGGTTTAAAAAAAGAAATGTTGTCTTCTGGACGTGATGGATGTGGTTAAAACACATATGAACTTACAGAAAATATGACTAACCACACAAGATCTGAACATTATCAGGCCAATCAAAGTTTTGTCAAGATGAAGGAGGAATTCACATGAAGCAAATTCCTCGAGGATGAAAGAATTATTCTTTCAGAGTTGGCCATTGGGACTTTTCTTACCCCAGTGAATGGCCCCAGATCCACACAATTAATGACAAATAATGACAGGACTAATTGAACTTATTGGGGGGAAAAGAAGAAAAGTAGGAGGAGATGGAGGAGGAGAAGAAAGGAAGAGGAGGAGGAAGAGGAGGAGAAGGAGAAAGATGAAGAGGGGAGGAGGGGGAGTGGCACAGCCATATCTAATGGGAATAACAGAAATCATAAAGACAGTACAGCTGTTTGACAAAGATCCAGCAAAGCTGAGCCAAATAATGCAACTGCTGTGATGCATACTTCCAGTTTTGGTCTTTATTTCCATGTGTTGTATGATTAGAGGCCCTTTAATATTTGTACAATTTGAGAATATTGGATTGATGGAAATTTTCTTATGAGTCAGTTTTGCCCTTCTCCCAGGAGTGCTGCTTCTAAACTTCCCCAGAAAGTCCTAAACATACTACCCATCCCGGTTTTAGAAAGAAATACTTATCTAGCCCTACTTGAAGGTCTTCCTTAAAGTCTGCAGGTTGTGACTCAACATAAACAGAGATCTCCTTATGAGGCTCTGACTCCAACTTATTCGTGGAATTATTTGCCCCTCTGCTTGCTCAGGAACAGGATAATCAGAACAAAGTAAACTTTAAAAGTTAAACACATTTGATGGGCTAAAGAAGTTGGCATTAGATCAGATTAAAGCCCCTTCTAACTATACTCCCACGCAATTATGTGACATAAAATATTGGGGGTGGGGTACATATAGTAAGATTCTGCAATAAAGTAAGATTAGCTGGAGTTATCTCTGTCCTACACAGGAGCTTATACTGGCGAATAAAGAATGATGTGGATAAATGATAAAAAAATGAAGCATTAAGACTCCCTTTCTTAGAAATGTTGGCTCAGGTAGGGCCACTGTGACGTTGTATGATCAAGGAACACAAGAATGCCAATATTAAACATATAAATAAATTCTAAAAATATATAATAAATATTAACCATATGAATAAATTCTAAAAATATAAAAATATAAACATTGTATTATGGAAGAAATTGTATCATAACTGCAGCAGCTTTGGCTTGAAGATTTTTCTTGCATCTAAAGACAATTCACACTATGACCATTAATAGATAATAATTAACTGACTGGTACATGACAATCTGTCCAGGCTATCTTGGAGATTTTCTTTCTGTCTAGTGCTCTTGAAACCACAAGATTCTTCAGTATTTTGTTATGGAGTTGATAAAGACAACTGATTATAAAAGGCAACTTTGTTCTGACACGGTTTATCAATGAGGACTAATCTTGTGACCAAGAGGAAGTTAAATCACCTGTTCAGAAAAAAATATATATATATTATATGCATGCTGTATTATATGCATGCTGTATGTTTTGGAACAACATGAATCTATCCTTGCCTACCATATTATGTATAAAAAAGCACTCTGAATGTCAGTCAGGCTGCAAGTGTCCCTCTGATCCTGTTGCCTGATGCATATCCCCTTGCCCACTCCTTATCTCCCTCCCCTGTGGGACATAGTCTTAGCTGGGGCTTGGCCCCTGTCAAAGGAGGAGGAGGAACAGAAACCAGCACACACACACACACACACACACACACACACACATTTTATACGTATGTATGTATGTATGTATGTATGTAATCCTTAAGTAATAAATTATCACAAATAAAAATTAGAAAAAAATGGAGAGACTGACTAGACAAGAGAATGCATTATTCCTTCAGAGGACTTCAATTTGTTTTCTAGCACTCACTTTGACTCACTAACAATGGCCTGTAGGTTCAGGGCACAGGAATATGACATGATCTATTTTTTTAAGATTTATTTATTTTATGTATATGAGTACACTGTCGCTGTCTTCAGATACACCAGACGAGGGCATTGCATTGTGTAACAGATGGTTGTGAGCCACCATGTGATTGCTGGAAATTGAACTCAGGACCTATGGAAGAGTAGTCAGTGCTCTTAACCTCTGAGTCATCTCACCAGCCCCATGACACTATCTTCTGATTTCCCAAGGAACCTGCCCTTGGCATATACATAGACACATACAAATTCATAAACATAAATACAAAACATTATGAGTTAGTTGCTGTAGGTTATGAGCCAAAATCCAGACTCAGATTACCTTAGTGTATAAACTTTAATGGTTCCTAACACAGGTACATCTCCCACCACTTTTCACCTACACTGGCTATGAGATGATCTTGGCAAAAATACTAAGCTTTATGGTAAAGAAAGAAAAACCAGGGGGAAAAAATCATTTATCATCAGCCTCAGACTTCTAAGCATAGGTTAGGTGGACCCTAGAGAACACTGCCCTCCCATCTGATCACTGGGAGTAGATTCCTTAAAAATGTCCAGGTCTGCTTGCACTGTTTATCTTTCTCTGAAGCCCAGTTTGTATTAGCATCTTTGAGGGTGGCTAGAGTGAGGGAGAGGGTATAGCCTGGGACCAACAGAAAATGTTAATCCAATATTTACATTGAGAATCCAATTTCTTGCTCTATTTCACAATTCTTCACATTCTGTTTTGCCTAGCTCTGTCACTCTGGCACCTCAGATTTTATGTATGTAGTGAAATAGATGAGCTTCCTTGCCCTCCTACACCCCTTCTGCTTTCACTATGAGTGGCTGATAATTTCCAAGCTTGCAATCCTCAGGAATCCACTTTTTCACTTGGCTACTGTTTCTTTAGCATTAATATATGCTTTTCCTGTTTTAAAAAGAAATTACTTGTAGTTTTCTTTATCCAATTTGTGTGTTTTTACTGTATTATGGATCCCATTCTGAACTACATCTGTCAGCCATAATACAATTCAAAAATACCTTTTCACTGTATAAAACCTTATGAATATTCCACTTTATTTCAATAACACCTGCATATGTGATATTACAAAGTATACTGCTTCTCTTAATATTTACTGGTTTGTACATACTCTGATACCTCCCTACAGCAGGTACAGCTTAGCTCAGCTCCTTGTGCCCTTACACAGGTTGCCTCTGTCTCTGAAACTCTTATCTGTAAAGTTCTGTTATGAATCTACTCAGACAACCCCAGAAGAAACAGACTTTCACTATTAGGCTCTCTGATACTCACACAGTCAGGTATTTTTCTTTTAATGAAAAGATGCTTTAATTTATATATTTTGAAGTATGTAATCTTCAGAATGCTAAATTCTTTAAAGTTGAAATCATGTCTCACTAACATTCATATCCCAAGAACTTCATAGATTTCCAAGGCCTTTCTCATTTTTCTTCATCGGTTTATATGGGAAAAAACTTTAAAATATAGGTATCTATACATTATTCTATGGCTGAAAACATAATTAAACTTCATTTTTACTAGGACATTCTATTGCCTTTACATGACACAGAAAGTCATTCAGTATTTGTCTCAATAGTGCTGCCTCTATCTCTTTGAACATCAGAAACTGTTTGAACATAGCATATGGTATTTAAAACATATCTCTATGCTTCTTAATATCATTTGTCTTTGTATTGACAACATCTACAATTTAGTTAGAAAAAAAGGACAGAAATAAGCATGTTTAAAATATAAAAATGAATGAAAAATTGAATATATTAACTTGAGTCAGAGTAGAGAGTTATACATGTGAACAATGAATAGCTATAACAATATATTTTCACTTTCAAACTGACAACTTACCACTTCTAAGGAATTGAAATTTTGACAACATAAGATATTCTACCATAGAATTCCATGTAATGAAAAAAAGGTGTATAAATCATGGTTCAAAAATAAAAATAGTTTCCTTGAAGAAACTGTAAGATTCCCTAGTAATTCAGTACTACTTGATTTAGTTTTAAAAGCTAAGTCATCTTTAAGCCTAAAAAAAAAAGTCTCTTATTTGTGGCATGTTATAGATGAAAGACATGTGCTCACATCTTATGTACCAAGTACCACGTAACAGAATAACATACTTTAGCATAGTTTGAATTTGAAGTTATATTCCTATGTAGTTCTACAACATTGCATATATTCATGTCATAGCTTCATATTAATTCACCACAGGGAACATATGCTCTTCCCTGTCCTGAATCCCTTCTGTTTCCAGTCTTTTTATTTTTTCAGGTATAGTGATGAGATTCCCCACCCAACATCACACTCTAACCTGAAGAGTATATCCATGCTGACATGAGTGGCTCATGTTTGGGCTTCAGTATCCTTTCAGTCTACTGAAATACTATTTCAGTATTGCCACTTATTACACACACTTCTGTGTCTTAGTAATCATTTATATATTAAGTTGGTCATGCTTAACTTCTTGTAGCGTAAATTTTTTTCACTTTGAAATATGCTTTGTACTGTCAATGAAAAAGTTAGCTAGAGATATGGTATCAAAGAAATGCCAAGAGTATCTATGCCAGGCTTAAATGATTGTAACATTTTATATGTTTGGTCATATGAATATTTTAAAAATCAAAAAACTTTCCTTTGCATTTATCCATTTAAGATATTCAACCAAAATTTTAAAAAGTTAAATGTATTAATCAAATGATGATAGGTATTAAAAAAGCATAAATATTGAAAATGTTCATTATTGGTCTACATGATATAATAAACAAAATGCAACAAACTAAGAAAAAATAATTTAATATGTATTTATTATTTTAATAACATTAATTCTCTTGTTCCTTTATGAATCATTGATGCTTAATACTGCAATAGTAAATTCTATATGTTTGTGAATTTTCTTGTCTTACCAGTTGCTTATTTCATCCCATTATGGCCTAGAAAGTAATTCAGCATTGGATTTCTATCTTACCCCAAATTAATTTAAACAAATAATTTAAACACATTTGTTGTCTAATGTGACCAACCTCAGAGTACTTCCTTGTGTGGTTAAGAAGAAACTGCATGTTGTAATGTGCTATCTGTTTGGTCTAAACTATTGTTTCATCTCTGTCTGCTGTGTACCATCAGCAAATTCCATTCAACATTGAAAATAATTACATTCTTACTCTAATCTTTTAGATCTATATGATATATTTATATATATATAAATATATATATACATATATATATATTTATATATATATTATATAAAATGTTTATATGTTATGCTGAATTGATTGCATGCCATTGGTTCCTCTATGCATAAGTAAGTATGTTCTCTGTCTATCTTCTGTGAGTCACAATTATACAATTTAGGTTTATCACTCATTTATAATTAGTTAAATTAGAAGAATAAAGACTGTTTTTATTTGGAATTTCTCTTTGTGTGTGGACATCTAACTGCTGATGTCCCACACCATGGGTAGTGATATCATTACATTGTTCCTGTTCTCTTTAGAAAAGCTCTGAGTTTCATATTAATATGTATATTGCTATATCTTTTAAAAGCATTTTGTTTTTATTAAGCTGAAAAAATTACCTGGTATTATAGATAGCTGAGAGTCTCTGGAATGAATCAGCATGGTCTTTTGGCAGATATTCCTTCCAAATGTTCTCATATGATCACATGATATTTATTTTAGTTAACAATGGGATGAATTCCATTAACTGATTTTGAAAATTTGATGCATACTTTCAGATCTGACACAAATCTAATTTGCAACATCTTAACTGTAATGTTAGCTAATGTTTTGGTGAAGAGTTTTTATTTGTGTTCCTGAGAGATATTCTCTTTTTGATCATTATTTATATTTTAATGTAAATTACTTGATTATTTTTGGCACTAACTACAGGTTGAATCCAGAGCACATTTGAAAGCCATATTTTCCTTTTGAGCTACATCTGACAGGACAGACATCCAGGTTTTGGTAAAGATGATATGCAAATTATTAAAATACCACAATCTGAAGATGTAGGTTACTAGTGTCATGTTGCTTACCACTTGTTGAGGTCCTTGGGGTCATTCCTCTGCACCAAAAAAGTAGATAAATAAATATATAAGTAGGATTGAAGATATATTTGATCTGATAAATCAATAGTATAAAATTTAAGATCTCTCATTTTAGATACAGATACACACTTCCCAATAAATATACAAACTGTTATTAAGCCTTTGCCACTTCTTCTTTCTTCCATCTGTAAATCAACTTGTTAGTGTAGAGAAGTTATTTTGTGGTTAGATTCTGTTTTTGGTTTTATTGACTGCTGAAGATTACAATGATACTTTATCTGGTAAATTTGTAGATGAGGGATTTTGAAATATTTTTGAATGAGGGACTTTTTGATCTTCTTTCTTCTGGCAACACATAGTTTAATGCCAATCTGCCTGCTTTCATGGGGTCACTATTCTATTGCCACAGTCGACTCCATAATTCTTAGATCATATTGTGCCCTCAGACCATCTAATACATACCCTTTGGATATTTGTACTTGGTGTTTTTCTTATGCCTCACCTTCCTTACACTTTTCTTTGTTTTTATTCCAAGACAAGATTTCATTGTATAGCTTTGGCTGCTTTAGAACTAGCTCAGTAGACCAACCTGGCCTTGGCACAAACAGAGTTCCACTTTTCCTTTCAAGTGTTGGGATTAAAAGAGTACACCACCATCTCCTGGCTACATTACCTTTTCCTATGAGAATTTCTGGAAAGGAGCTGTAATTACAAAAACAGATTAAAACTATGGAAATGAGAGAGAGATTGGAATGTTCCACAGTTAAATGCTAAATAACTTATCTAGCTGTAGCACCATAGTCATTACTTGCCCGGTTCTATGGAACAAATATTCTGTGTCTAGTAGATAGAATCTGTTGCATTAGCAGAACACTAGCTTCCACCAAACAAGATGCTAAGAATATTATCAAATAGGAAGTGAGGAGTATAGGAAAGGTATATCCATTTTACTTTGACCATTGTTCTGATGTACCCACAAATGCTTAATAACTTATACTGTTAACTTTCCTTGATTTGTGACTCTCTTGTTCTGTACAACTACAACCTTCTTCATGAAATGGATTCCAGATTGGAAAATGGAACGTGAGAAAATGTTAATATATGTTCCCAGGTCATGGTCACTTAAAATGTTTCCGTAACTAACTATCTCTTATTATCTTCAAGAAGATAGCTGTGTCATTTTTTGACTGCCTTAAGAGAGATGTGCTGTCCATATACATATACATGCTATCAAGAAACATCCATTCTTTTCACCTTGTTTTTTTTTTTTTTCAAAAATTATTTCAGCTTCATAAACACATCATACCCTAGGTGTATTCTTTGGGAACGTTATATGCTGAAAATTTGAACAAGAGACATTAACACTCTTCTATAGCAACGTAGGATGTCTCCTATGGACCATATATATCCAAACTTCCCCCGAGATACACCAAAGCTCATAGTCCAATTTCATTTCCTTTTTACCTTTCCCACAAGTGATGATTCTAAATTCTCAACTCTAAATTTGTAAGTACAGTGTTATTTCCCAGATAATGCAAACTGTGGTAGTGTGGTTCACTTTTATGGATAGATGGGATAACAGAATTGAGACAGATATAGGTAGTTGCCCTAAATTTTTCCACAAACTCTTTATATTATATTATTAATAAAATATTAATGTTAGTATAAACTATAAAATTTACAAATGAAAATTTAAACTTATGCTTAATAATTCTATTCACTTACAGGGAAATTTCACAATAAAAAAGTCTTCTGTTTCTAAAATAAACTTAAAATTGGTATGTGCATATGTCTGTGTGCATGTGTGTGTGTGTATATATGTGTTTGTGTACATGAGTGAAGATGTCTAAATGTCAGAAGTCTCAAATCCTCTTGAAATTGGAGTTGCACATTGTTTTTATCTGTTATAGGTACTTGGAAATTAATTTGGGTTCTCTAGCTGTACATGTTCTTAGCCATTGAATCATCTTTCCACAATTTCATGGACTGAGATGAAGAAACAACCTCCTATGGTATTTTTTGGCTTTTACCCAGTGAAAATTACCTTACATATAACAGAATGAGTCACTTTAAATTAAGAAACTGTCAGCATATCCCATGTATTTTTCTGCTAAAACCAATTTTGTTCATTTATCAAATGAAGATAATATATCAAAATATGCCTATGAATTGATGTTATATTAATAAAGTAGAAAAGTGAAGACAGCATTGTTGCTGGAATTGTAAGGGTCCTTGTTAACCCTAGCATTAGTTTCCTGTCCTCTGTAGCTTAATTAAGGAACAATTTGTAATGAACACTAGGAAGAGCAAATGTGTTCAATGTATTCTGCAAATCTATCTTTTATTCATGTGCTGTAACTGTCATATCTAAGACTGATTGCTGAATAAGCTCACCTTTTTTAGTTCCTTCTGAAATTTATCTAGATGGTTCAATTCAACGGTTTTTACTAAAACTCCTCTTCAAGCTGATTGATTCAATCTGGGTTTTCTCCGCTTCTCACCGAATTGCTCTGCTTACACTCAAACTAACTTTGGCAATTTGTTGTAATCATCAGGATTCTTATTCTCTGGCTTCAGCTGCTTCTGCTGACCTGCATTGAACTGCATGAACTCAGGAATGAACTCAACTCCATTGCACTGCACTCACTGCACTGACTTCCAGTAACCAACTGAATTGACTGAACTGTCTTCACTCTCTTTGTACTGTTCTTAATGAGCTTGTCTACAGAGTTGGGCATATTCTATCTCTGACTCATTCTAACAAATCTTTCCTTGATTTTTCACTTTGCCTACCCTCAATTAGACATCATTGTTTGAGGTTGTATAAAAGGATTCCAACACGAGGAATTAAATGTATGTATTAAGATCATGTCTGCATTCCAGCCAGATCACACAGACCTAGAAAGTCTTTGAGGCGATCAGAGCAGCCATGTTGCTGGACTAATGTGGATTTGGTATAATGTTGCTTATATTATGTTGTGGATAGCCCAGGCCTTGTATTTTGATGCTAATTCCACTTTCCTGGGAGGGACTGCAGAGGAGTGAATGAGTACACTGGTGAATTCTAGTGAACCTTCTGCCCACCTTAATTTGTAAAATAAAGGCTAGAGCCAGTGATTGGGCAGTAGAAGGGGAGGTGGAGAAATAAAGGTTTGTGGCAAGAGGGAGAGAGGATGATGGGTGAGGAAGACGATAGAGGAAGACGAAGAGGAAGCCGGAGGTGGAAGGACAAGCATGTGGCTTGGAAAACCTGAAAGGTATAAGGGATCTCATAGCTAGGAAATAGAATAGTGTAGTGGTGAATCTGCTCAATCTAAGCATGCAGCTTATATTCATAATTATTGAGTTGTGTTTTCATTGATTGGTCTTATTTGGGTTGGATATTTACCGCAACAAATTGGCACACAACTTATTGCTTAGAACTCAACTAATCTGAGGTAAAAAACCCCATAAAAAGCTAAGTGAATCTGAGGGGCCTACAAAGAACCTCAGAGAGGCTCCCTCCCCCAACCGCCAAACAGAGAACTAGGGCCAGAGTCAGGAGCAGCACCCAGTATGCAGCTGGGCTTGTAAAAACTGCAGGGAGGAACAGATGATCTTAGAACACCTTATAGGGATTATTTGCTTTTAGAAAAGATTTATAAACAGATTTGTCTGAATTATGTGGGGTTTTTGCCTGCAATTTGGAACTAAGATAGGGAAATTGTCACTGACTTTAGAGTGGAGGCTACTCTGGAGTACAGAAACAAACAGATAGATGGTATAAATGAAAAACTGTTCTAGACAGAGGGCAGAACAGGAAGATAGTGTAAATCAGATGTACTCAGATGATATAAAGCTATATCGCCTCACAGGAGACTTGGGTTCTGTCTAACATGGGTCCCACGGGAATTCTGGGTTCATTTCCCGCTTGGCAAAATAGGGAAGGCCTAAAGAATAGGCACAAACAGTATTTTAGTTATTAAATTGATTATATTTTCAAGATGGTTGTGATTTTCAGTTTTGTGGTTATATTTTTCCTCTGGGAAAGAGGTCAAGATAAACTTTTTTCTGGTTACTGGCTCAAGGACAGTCTAAGTTGGGAAAAAGGTTTTGTCTGTGTATTTTCAGAAGAGACAATTAAGATATTTCTACCTCCCAGAATTATATGGATTAGACATGACAGAGGCAGGCCACCAGAAGACTAGATTCCAGAATACAAACAAAAAATTATCTTGATACTAAAATTTGTTTTTAGAATTATATAATGTAAAAATACACAGTCTTGGTGTATCTACTCAACAAGCAAGCTGAGCAGACATGCTTGAATCTCTGATATCCTGGAATTTCAGCTGGAAGCAGTGAAGACACAGACATCAGAGGCTTATCAATTTATCCTTCCCCCATCCCCTCTTCTAATATCTCATCACCCAAATTCAGCTTGAAGAAGTTAATGAAGAGTAGGCACCCCTATTGCCTGGGCTGGGGGACTGAGGTGACTAATATTGGGCTGTCTTTCTAGGGAAAAGTAATGGTTTTATTGGAACATGAGGAATAGTTAGAATTGATTACTTAGCCATAACCTATTTGGTAGAAATCTGTATAATTGTTATTAAGCTATAGTTATATTTCTTAAATGGTACAAAATTTACTTTGATTTCAAATTTAAGGTTTTCATTGGTATGAGTTTCTTATTGATGTAAAAGTGAGATTAATATTGTCACTTTCATAGGCATTGTGACTATATAACACATTTAGGAATACAAGGCTTAGATCCAGTCCTTCTTCAACTTTTTTTTAACTGGTTTGAGATGGTTAGCCTGTGAGTTAGGGGCCTATAGCAATTGCATGGCTCTGAGTTTATTGTCAGGGTATTTTCTAGATTTTATTAGAAATAGCTGAGAGGAGTTAATGAACAACAGTCCAGATTGCTTTACATAGATAGTTGATTTTTTAAATGTCAGTAGTCCATAGAATTGATGTTACAAGCATTCCTATACAAATTTTCATTTTGATTAGATGCTGTCTGCTCCTGACAGCTCCCTGTCTTGGATTCTAAGAAGAGATTGAGCATCTTTGGAGTTACTCCAGTTGTGGTGAGACAGCCACTAGGCAAGAACTGCCTCTTTTTATCTATAGACAAATTACTGTCCAGAAAAGGATACATTTGCAGAATAGTCAACTGATTTTTATATATATATATATATATATATATATATATATATATATATATATATTTGGGTTGGAGATTTATAACAACAATACTATGTTAATTTTGTCCTCAAAATTGCATGAGAATCTGCAGGCTCACATATAAGATGCTGATTGAACCTGTCCCCAGTTGGTTTTGATTGGTAAATAAAGTTGCCTGCAGCAGAGGCAGGACTTTAGGATTCCCAGGCAAGGGACTGAGGAATGAGCGGAGAGCAGGATATAGCCACCATGCTGGGAAAGAAGAAGTCATGCCTTAGGTGTGCTAGCCAGAAGACATAGTCATCATGAAGGTGCTGGGGAACTCAGTCCAAGAGGACTGTAGGTCTGTGTCTGGGGCAGCCAAGATGGAATATAGGTTTTTTTAGTAAGGAATAACTCAAGAATATCTGAACGGAGTATGTTAGCCACGTGGAAGTTTGGAAGTGGTCCAGCCATTGAGCTATTTTAGGCATATTAAAATATAAGACTGTGTGTGTTTGTGTGTTTCATTTGGGAACTCAGAACATTGGGATGGTTTGTGAGGGGCACCACTGTCACCACTTGAGCAATTTGAGTAGAGTTAATTGGTTCAACTAGAGACTCTATAGTAGTCACAAGAGAGAGATGAACAAAGAAGTTTAGTGACTACCAATAAATTCATTTTTACAGTTATGATCTGAGATTTAGATTTCAATGGATGAAAGAGTTATACAGGACTAAGAATAAGGAGTAGTCTTGGCTATGTAATCCTGCCCCCACCATTGTCTCAGCTCTAGGCTCATCCTGCAAGATTATTTGGTAAGTTGTAAGATCTATGTGGAATTTCATTTCTGGAGATAAGTCACCATTTTGACTGTCACCAGGCCTCAGGTATTTTCTGCTCCCAACATGAGATCATGATATTACTGGGGAAATTAACTCATAGATGTAACATATATATTGCAGTTCTTTATAACAAAACTATGTTGAGGATTAGAAAGATTAATGCAAAATTTATAACAAAAATAATAGACTGGCCTAGGCCTAGTTTTCTTTTCTTTTTCTTTCTTTTTTTTTTCTTTTTTTTCTTTTGTTTTGCTACTGAATGACAAAGTCTAACTCAAATAATTTCAAATTCCCTAAGCCTTAAGAACTTTCCTTCTTCTTCTTCTTCTTCTTCTTCTTCTTCTTCTTCTTCTTCTTCTTCTTCTTCTTCTTCTTCTTCTTCCTCTTCCTCTTCCTCTTCCTCTTCCTCTTCCTCTTCTTCCTCTTCTTTTACTTCTGTATGCTTGTATCCATTGCAATAAGTTCATGTCTGAATATGAATGTTAGTGAGCAATTCACAACATTTATCTCTGTGTAAGGAAATAACAATCAAACAAGCAAATGAAACACCAGAATATGAATGGGAAATAACTCAGTGCTTATCTTCTAATTGATAGCCTCTGAAGAAGATGGCTGTGGACAAATCTAAAAATGGCTTTAGGTTAGAAAGTAAGTAATTTAAGTTGGCTATAAAGAACATTACCCTAGAGGAGCAATAGTTATTAAATACTGAAATGAGTTTTCTAAAATGTCATTGTGAAGCGGAGCAGAAATTATCATTAAATATTGCCTAGAAAATATTCAAACATATTCACTGAAAAACAGTTATACCTAAACTAAAATGACAAAGACAGAAAAAGATAGAAATCAAGAGCATGTATGCACACTGGTAAATACAGAACAACAAAGCACAAGAGTCTTATTCATCCGTTTCATGTCTTCTGAAATTCAGGCCATGTTCTTAGAAAAAAATGAAAAATGAACTCTGCAATAAACATTCACTGGGATCATTTAATGTTGTTTAGGTTTTTTTAAAAGTTTTATTGTCATATCTAAAATATCACTCATTGTAATATCACTCATTATATTTTGAGAATGTACTGGTTAGTTTTATATCAACTTGACACAAGTTAGAGTCATCAGTGATGAGGGAGCCTCAGTTCTGAAAAAAATCTCCATAAGATTTGGTTGCAGGCAAGCTTGAAGGACATTTTCTTGATTAGTGATTAAAAGAGAGGTCCCAGAATATAGTTGGTGGCACCCCTGGTCTTGTGATCCTGTCTTCTACAAGAAAATAGGCTAAGAAATCTATGAAGGGCAAACCAGTAAGGAGCCCTTCTCAATGGCTTCTGCATCAGCTCTTGCCTCCAGATTCTTGTATTGCTTGAATTATAATATTGACTTCTTTGATGATGAATCATGATGTAAAAGCATAAGTTAAATAAACCCTTTCTGCCCCAAGATGCTTCTGTTCTATGTTCATCATGGCAATAGTAACCCTTACAACAGAGACTGGTAGCCTTAATTTGCTATCAAGTGTAAGCAAAACTATGGTTGTTCCTTCTTTTTATATTTTGGCAGAGTGCATTGCCTACTTGCCTTTAACTTTGAGCTCAGTCTCCCATATAACGCCCAGAGTGTTGGCTCTTATAGACTGTGTCACAATGAATAAGCGATGGCTTTGTAAGAATACTCTGTTGTCAGGTATAAAGGAAATCCATATTCCCAAATTCCTAAGGCAGTCCAGACATTGTATGTATATTTATGGCATTTTTTAAAATTATTTTATTTATTTATATTCCAGTCATTGCTCTCCCCTCAATGTTCCCTTCTACTATTCCTCATTCCATTCTTCCTCTTCCTTGACTCTGAGAAGGTATTCCTTGCCCATGAGAACTCCTCCATTCCCTGGGGCCTCAAGTCTCAAGGATTAAGTGCAACTTCTCCCATTGAGGCCAGACCAGGCATACCTCTGCTATGTATGTATCAGAGGCCTCAGACCAGCCTGTGTATGCTCCTGGTTGGTGGCTCAGTCTCTGGGAGCTCCCTAGGATCTGTGTCAGTTGAGACTGCTGGTCTTCCTATGAAGTATCTTTCCCCTTCAGGTTCTTCAATTCTTCCCCAAACATATGGGTCCCTGACTTCAGTCCAAAGGTCAGCTGTAAATATCTGTCTCAGTCAGCTGGTGGTAGGGCCTCTCAGAGGTCAGCCATGCCAGGGTCCTGTCTGTAAGCACATCATAACATCAGCGACTTCAGCATCCCACCTCCATGTGATAGATCCCATGTTGGGCCAGTCACTGGACTGCCTTTCCTTCAGTTTCTTCTCCATTCTTACCCTTGCAGTTTTTTAGATAGAACCAATTGTGGGTGAGAAATTTTGACTGTGACTAGTAACCCAGTCCCTCTACTTGAGGCCCTATATATCTACTAGAAGTAGACTCTTTGAGTTCCCTTTCCCAAATGTTGGGCATTTTGGCTACAGTCACCCCCATTGAGTCCTGAGATTCTCTTACCTCCCTGGTCTCTGGTACTTTGTAGAGGATCCCCCTACCTTCAAACCCTAGAAGCTGCTTATTTCCATTCATTCCCTTGGCCATCTAGGCTTCTTTCCTGTCCCACCCCCGCACCTGATCCTGTTCCCTTTTTCCCTTCCTCCTCCCCTCTCTGACTCAGGCCTCTCCCTCCCTCTGCCTCCTATGATTCTTTCCTTCCCCCTGTTAAGTGAGATTGACGTATCTTCACTTGGGCCTTTCTGCTTGTTTCACATCTTACAGTCAGTCTGTATGTAGATTGTGTCCTAGGTATTCTCTACATTTTGGTTAATATTGACTTATCAGTGAGTTCATACCATTGATGTCCTTTTGGATCTGAGTTACCAGGCAGCTATTAAAGGTCAGCATTCCTTGGGAGTTGGTGCAGCTGATTCCTCTCTATTAAAAAGAGCCTTTTCCCTTACTTCCAGTAGAAGGGACATGAAACTGCCTGTGGGATAAGATTCCTTCAATATTACAAGTACTTGATAACATTTCAAAATCCATGCATATATCCTAGTCCTTCTCACCCTACCTTACCCTAAACTCACTCCAGCTCTCAGGCTTTCTTGCTCACAGGTACTCATTCTCCTTACCACCTAGCTATTCACACACTGTGTTCTTCTCTCTCTGCTCTGCTCCTGCTTCTCTCACGATGTGTTTTCTATTCACTATCTCCTGCTATTCTACTCCCTCTTACAGATAGCCCTGCTGAAGTCCAGTCTACTAGACATGTTCAGTTTACTTCTTTCTCTCTCTGCTCTGGAGTCTTCCAGATGCCTCTGGCTGTTTTCTCTCTGTGTCTCTGTCTCTGTCTGTCTGTCTGTCTCTCACTCACTCTCTTATTCTCTCTCTCTCTCTCTCTCTCTCTCTCTCTCTCTCTCTCTCTCTCCTCTCTCTTCTCTTCTCTCTCTCTTCTCTCTTTCTGTCCTCCCTCGTTCTCTGACTCTCTTCCATATCTACAATTAAAAAACCCTACCTACCCTTTAACCATACCACGAAGCAGCTATGTTATAAGTTTATAAATTAGTTTATTTTCAAACTTAAGGGTCACAACCTAAGTGCCTAACTACTGTCCTTAATAAGCTTACTTTAAAAATTGAATTAAAAGTAGAAGCAGAAAAAGAAGGTTTATTTAATGTGGGTACAAGGGAAGAGGGTACAAAGAGGCTCAGAAAAGGCCTCAAGTCCATCTTTACATCCTGAAATAACTAAAATTAAAAAACATGTTCAAGGATATGAATATGTACATATTCTAGTCAACACCTATGATCCTGCCACTAGCCTTTCATTGTCTAGACTTCTGTCTCATATTTCATTTGAAGAGAGAGATCTTTCTTTCTCTGGGAAATTTTACTTCTTCAAAAACAATATTGGAAAAATTCCCATTTTGTTGGGTCCCTTGTTTCAATTATCTGACAATCAATTTGAGACACATATCTATTTCTTTAATATATTTTCAATTCTGCCAGGTCAGTTACTAGTCTACTTTGGACTGACTGTGACAGCATATGTATGAGGCAACATTACTTATGACAAAAAAGGGACTCACAGCACATTTGGGAGACTGAAAGTTTAGACAATATGGCTGTAAGATCTGTTGAGGATTTGCTTTGGTTTAGTCACATAATGAAATGTGACAGCATGGTGGCACTTTGTGGAACAGTTTAATGTCATGTGTTCACAAGCATCACATCCAGTAGAAAGGTCTTATTATTTTATAATCATCTTCTCAAGAAATTCAAAGTGCTCTTCCACAACAATTACCTCAATTTCTTCCAAGGATAATGATCATATTGGCCTATTAATCTCCAGTCTGCAAGGATCCATCCATTTTCAGGTTGCCCATACTAAATACCAAGCCTATTGCACATGAAGAAAATGGAAACACACTTTATAAAGCCTATGAATTTAAAAAATGCAGTTTTCCCTCAATCTGTATCTATAATGGATGCAGCTTAAGTGTAGCTGGGATGAAAAGTCAGCTAATTAAAACATAAAACAGGTTTAAGATTTTTTTTTTTCACAAGATTGATCCTTTTTGGAACCAGGTGGCAAACAATTTGAGAAGCATATGCTACAACTTGTCACTAACAGCTACCTGTGGCCCATTCTCTATAATCCTGTCTCTCTCAGGAAGCATAACCAACTAGATGAATATTTTATGGCAATCTTAGTGACTGACATGCACCGACATGGGCATTAATAGTTTTAAAGTACATTATAACTAAAAAAAAAAATAATGAACAATTAAATTTTGAGAAAATGCTATTGTTCTGAATAGCAATACAATATCATTCAATTGAGTAAGTACAAGTGAATTTTCCATGAAATATCAACATTGAGATAGATTTCTAAGAAGGGAAGAATATACAGAAAGCCGTTACAACTACTTAAAACTTATTAATCCACTATAATAAATTCTAAAGTTTGAAGCATATTGAAATTTAATTATCTAAGCAAAAATTTACATCTGGGAAACTGGAGGTAAACATATTTTCTTTTTTCTTTTATTTATTTATTTATTTATTTATTTATTTATTTATCTATTTATTTTGCTAAAGCAACAATATCCTGCTACTGCAAACCAGCCAGGCCACCAGTTCTCTGAGGAAAGTAGCAATGGACAGCAGTGAGAGCACACATTATTTATTTTTGGTAATATTTACCTTTCTTTAACTCTTTCCTATTCTAAGACAAGAGGCTCCTAGCTTTTGGTAATTAATTCCTACTGTCAAGCAGCCAGGATTAAAAGGAAAAGGGCTTAATTACTAGACTTTTGTCTCTGCCTCAGGGAACTCTCACTGGCCAGGCAAGAAGCTTGAAATTTGTTAATTCTTTGTGAGCCACATAGAAAAGAATAGAAGTGAAAGAAAATATGAAAGATAAAAGATAAAATAATTCATACATTCAGAAAACTCTCATACAATCTGGATGAAGCTGAAGAAATTTGCACCACTGTTAATTTCTAGTTCTTGTTTCTTGTACTATGTTGGGATAACAAATCACATAATTTTCCAAGTATCTTTATATTGCAGATGTTCATAGCATTTTCAAGGTGATTGTTTATGTCTAAAATGACAAAGAGTTACAGAAATAATGCTTTCGTGTCTTTCCATAAGACTAGTTTCTGACTAAACATTCACTATCTATCATCTAAGACCTTTAAGTTCATTATAAGTTTAAAGCAATAGTTTTTATAAGTCAGTATGGTTTTGTCAATAGACAAATTTTATCTCTAGCTTGTTATTATTTTGAAGGTTAATATAAATAAACCACTCAATATATTTTTCTTTTCTTGCTCCTACAATAAATTGTTCATTCTCAGTTTATGATATTTAGTTACTAGATAATATTCTCATGGCTAACCTAAAAGGAATGGTTTCATTGATCATAAATTTGTTCCAAGTCTTCTTTCTTATCCTAGTGCAATTAGCCTGTGACATAAGATTTGCACAGCCCTATTTGAAACTTTTAGAGGGCCCAAAATTACTTGTATGAATTTCAGAGTTTTATAAAATCATTATTAGGAATTATGCAATCCTCATTTGTCTACACAAAATAGCTACATTTATTGTTTATCTTCTTGTTAATTGACAGAATCAGTCCAGTATGGTGAACTAATGCCCAGAAATCATTAGGCTATATAATAGTGACAGAAAAAAGACATCAGCAACAAGAGGCAATCCTGACTCAAAGTCTCTGGGGATCTTGCCTCAGAACTTCCCCATTGCAGGGCATGCAAAAATTCTGTGTCATCTCCAGAATAGTTACTTGCATGCCTTTAGTCTTTCCTAGGTAACTTCTGATATCATACTGTCCTGTAAACACGAATCTCTAGACTCATAGTTTAGTGCAGTCTCAGTGTCATCAGAGAAGCTTCTTTGTGCTGTGGACAAAAGTTAATGTAAGACATTATAATTGATTAACAAACAATGATGGAATGTATGTTTAAAGCTAAGCTGGAAATGGGACCTCTGAATTATACCCTATATCCAAAGGCTTAGCGATCACTGCAGATGAGGACACAGAAAGACTTTCAGAGCAGACGACCATGTAGGAACTATATAAAACCCAAGTGTCTTCTGTACATGACTCTTGCACTCATGAAGTCCAAGCAGCTGTGGATGTCTTCTCAAGAGTTGTACAAGTCAAGCCAGGAAGCATTCCTGGCCAAATGGAGGAGACAGAAGGAGCAACTTATGATTGCTAAGAAAGATGGTGCCAGATTAAGAACCTGATCTCTGGTTGGTAAACAATGCTTCAGGAGATGGCCTCCTATTTATGATTGTATAAGCATCATTAATCAGCTTTGGTGGGTTTGTAAAAATTAAAAGACATGAAGCAGAAGGGAAATAGGGATAGGGATAAAGGGTATGGGTATAAAGGTTAAATCTAAGAGGAGATAATAGGAGGATAGTGAATCAATGTCATCAAAATGTAAGGCACATTTGCATGAAAAACTCAAAAATAAATTAAAATATTTAATTAAATATGAATATTACTGGCTAAAGTTATCCAATGCACAGTGGTATGAGGTATAACACTGTTCACCATCCCAGCATTCTGGAGGCTCAGCAACAATACAGAAGCCATATAGAATATGGGTTTATATAGTGTCTGCCCCCAACATGAAGACAAATTAAAGTCACCAAAACCTGAACTAAATAAACAAAATAAGCCCAAAAAAAAAAAAAAAACACATTTTTTAACACACGGGTAGAATCTTCTTTTTTTCCTGAAATTAGAACAAAGTTTATCAAATTAAAAGGATATCAAAATGGCCACTAAGAAAGGTATGGAGCTAGAGAATTAAGGAGCTTCCTGGAGTTCACTGAAGCAGGGCAATAGTCCAGCTGAGCCAACAACCATGGAGGGGAGATGGTAAAAAGCTCCATGGAGGGAAATGTTCCAGTGAAGAAGACCAAAGCATCCCTGCAGAGACCAAGCTCTCTCAGGGAGTTTCAGCAAGAAGCAAGGTGCTGAACAAGTGAGGTGCTTGCTAGGTGCTTTTTGTTTGTTGCATGTTTGTTTGATTGATTGATTTGGTTTTATTTATTTTTGGTTTGTTTTGCTTTCCCTTTTGAGACAGGATTTTTCTGTGTAGCCCTGGCTATCCTGGAACTTGATTAGTAGAACAGGCTGTCCTTGAACTCAGATATCTAACTGATATGCTCTAACTGATAATTTTTTCCCAATATGTTGGAGTAACTTTAAAAATATCATGATCTTTTTCCTGTGGTTATATTGACTTAAACTGAGTGCACTGTATGTATTGCCATGTGGGGAAACTATGTATATAGGAAAAGAGAAAAATGATGATTTCTCCCTCCATTTACCAGGAACCTGAATGAATAACCAGGTATAGAAAAATAGTATATATTTAAATATGCACTTTAAATTTGAAAGGAAAAAAACATTGATATTTATTTTAAAACTCAATGGAATCTACTTAGTCATTACACATAATCTTTAAAATTGTAAACATTAACTAGTCAAACTATACCACATATTTAGTTATGTATTTCACTATGAATATATTCTTTTAGTTCTTTGATGAAATTTACATTGCCTGCTTCCTGCTATTCACCCTACCAATGAAGTAAAGAGCAACACATTGCCAAGTGATGTACAATTTGTTTCAGGTAGTTATCTTGAGAATAAATAATTAAGAGTAAATCCATAAATTTGATCAAAATCGTCATTCCAATGGCCCTATGCATATGAATGATGTACAGAATCAACCTGTGACATCTCCCATTCCTTGAAGTTTCTTCTAAAATCAATAACATGTACAAGCCTTTTCCCTACTCATTTCTTTACAGTGATAACGTTGTTTGATCATTTCTCTACATCAAAGGTATTCTTTGCTTAAACCAACTATTCTTGTGCTACCAGTACACTGATACCTAGCACAATCTGGTTGAGTTCCTGTATTCATTTCAGTAGATTTTATTGAATATATCTGAAGCTGCAGGAGATTTTCTAGAGATGCAGCAGGGCTGAGATTAGAGCTGGGACTTATTTAACTCCCAATTCTTTTTCAAAGCTTAGGGTCTGGTATGTGAAAAAGAAAGGTCAATAGGAAGTCCGGAAATGTAGGGATAATGACAAGCACAGGTATGTAAGAAATGGTTAAAGGGAAAAAAAAGAACAGAAAGAAATCAGGCCATATCCTGGAAACTGAATTAAGATGATATGAAGAACCACTCAGAAGAAATAAAATATATTGTGCTGGAAGCCATGGTTCAAGGAAGCAGACATTGGCTTTCTAGTGGGATGAAATTGTGTCAATCAATGGTTGGCATAATCTGAAGCAGAATTGGTTTCTGTTTTTTTGCTGGGAACCAAGTGTACTTCACCAATGACATAGTCGACTGGGAAGTACACAAATGACACAAAGAGCTCTAAATAGGTATCCAAGACTGATTCTTGCTACGGATGTGCTGTGGATCTAATTAGTAGTCATTAGTAGATTATGCTGTGTAATAGAGTATCCATAACCCTCCCATTCCCTCCCTTCTTCTCCTTTTTAGTCTCTTCCTCTCTCTCCACATACTTGCTTTTGCAAGGGTACAAGCATAAAAAAAGTGTCTCCCCTGCTGGGAATAAATTAACACATACATTTATGTCTTTAGAAAAGAAAGTGTGCCATTTTAAAATACTGATTTTGAAGACAGTGTATATATTGCAAACATTTCATAGCCTCAACTAAAATCCAGACACAAATAGTGTTTCTGGAAACATAACTTCTGTCATTTTACATGCAACTACAGAGCTAATGTGTTTGCCAGGGCTATCCTGTGAAGAATGTTTCTCAGCACTGAGCAAACCTAAGTGGGTTTTTACAGGTAGATAGATTGTTGGCTTCCCAGCCAGCTTGTCAGGTTGAATGATATTTTAAGTGTGACAATCAACCGTGAAGTTGTTCACATTACCAGCTTCACTCCTTGGCTATAATTTTCACAAGACAAAGTCAATGAACCAGATAAATGAAAATGTGGTAAGTGTGTTTACATAGCCCTGCCGTTAGTAACCTCTCCTCCTGGATACTGCTCTCTAGTTGCTTTGTCTTCCCTGAATTAGTGCTAAACACCAACCAGACAGAGCACTGCTTTCTCATTACACCTTAGCTTGACTACAAATTAGATTTTGAAGGAGAAAAGGACATTTTCAAGTGCTTTCAGAAGATTCTTGTGTTGAAGGCTTAAAGATTTTTTGTTTTCAAAGGTGTTCAGTAAATTCTAAGCTGGACAGCTGGTTGAAAATATCTGCCTTGTGGAACATCATGTCTATTTCAGGCAAATTTAACTGTGTTCTTGCATGCTGATTAAACAATGTAGAGACTGCTTGTCATGGGTTACAATAATTTGTAAGGCTTAATTAATTGTTACAACAACTGATAGCCCTGTCAAATTGGCAAGTAAGTTCATTGATCTTAAAATTCAGCTGAGCTAAAGAGAAAGACTGACGAAATAATTTGTAGATTGTGACAGAGGAGACAGCTGGAGTTAAGTAACGAGTGTGAAGGTAGAGGAGAGAATGTACCACCAGAAGAGATAAAAAAGGGGGTGGTGCTTTCAAAGAAATTGTGTGCCTGCATTTCTACAAAGACAGGACCCCAGGTATGAGAGATCTGTTCTACTCGTGTATTGTACCTAATGTGTTTTTTAATATACTTTTAATAACCTCCCATTTTTCAGTTTATACTGTGCCCATGATAAATAGACAGATTGTATGCCAATCTCATTGAATCACTAACTTTGAAAGGAGAAATATCCACATGTCTGGATGGTGTACAAAAGATGAATACCATATTTTATAAGAACTGCTGATCTTGCTGCCATGTAATTGTTCCAATCAGGAAATAGCCTGCTGCATTCTCTTTTTCTGTTGAGGCCAAATGCATCTGTTTTACACTCTAGCCTTAAGAACCTTTAACAGCCATAGGAGTCCATGGAAGCTAAACAGCAGCACAACCCTCATCAGGGGCCACAAAACCTTACTTTACATAATTCATCTCAGAGGAGAAATTTCTATCTTGTAAAATACTAGTGAGAAAACCTGTCCTAAAAATTAAGTGACTGAATTGTGACACATCTGTTCCCATCTCTGCTGTATTCCATCTAACCCCACATCAATAGCAATTTTAATAGTCAGGTTATGAGAAATATATAATCTCAACAGAGTAATTGATCTTATCAATAGTGTCACAGTTTGAGATTGGCAATGACATGTGAGAATGGACATTGTCATGAACCTAAAATCAGGAACTGGAAAGAGATGGAAGTGTAACTTTACTGAGTTAGTTTCAGAAAAAAAAATGTTAAAATTTATGTTGCTTTACCAGATGGTCATCCCAGCCTCATCTGTTTTTCTCCCCTGGACATCTGATAGTATTATATATTCTAGCTCTAGGTGCAGAACTAGTGATCCCTGAGTGAATTCTCCCTCCATCCAAAGTCTGTCTATAGACAAAAATTCTCCTGTAAATTTAGAATATATTCATGAAATACTAATCAAGACTTTGTGACACCAATTATTAGTCCATTAATTGACTTTTATTCTCATCCTGATTATGGAATTATACTGCTCTGTGAAATAGTCACCTATAAATCTTGACTTACCAGTCACCATTGCTTTAAACTGTACTCCATACCATTCCCCAACAGATTAATTCAATCTGGAGTTACATCAACATTCCACATTATCAAACGTCAACCTAAAAACTGAAGTGATGTAGTCAATGTCCCAGTTTTATGGAAGGATGATTTTGACCTGAATTAGCATAATAACTAAATCTATCCTCTTTTGATCCATTCAATGAAACAATCTGAAGTCTTCAATCAATAACCAACCTGCAGACTTGCAATCCACTTTACAAAACTGGAGAGTTCTCGTTTAGCCAGCAGAAGTGCTTGCTAGTTCACTGGCTTACTAACAACTAAACTCATCAAGATGTTTGACAGCCTTATGTGGGGATTTTTTTCTTTGATACTTTGCATAAAACATAAATCATAGGTAATCCTGAAGCGAGAACCAATGATCTGAATTTGATTCACAGAAATCATGTAATAAGAGAGAATTGACGTCTGGCTTCCAAATACTCTTCATGTTGTATGTATGTGTGTGTGTGTGTGTGTGTGTGTGTGTGTGTGTGTGAATGTGTGTGTGTGTGTGTGTGTATACAAATAAATATGTTAATAATATTTTAAAAATATTAAAAGGAAATAATTTTATATAAAAGTGAACTAGCATGATGCTAATAGTAAATAAAAAGTAAAATACTCTAACTTATTTAGCCTAAAACTAATGTGTCTGTCCTTCACAAGATAATTAGGAGGCACTCAGGAGTTATGAAGTCCTCATATATTTAATTATGCTTAATATATTTGGAGGAGATTCATTATACTATTAGTTTTTAAAGAAATTATATAGAAAAGTATACATTTATAAAGTTTGATATGGCTAGGGACTTTTATTTTAACCTCATTGTGGGCATTCATTGTGCTTTTGCTTTTGACTAGGAAAACTTGGTTTTAGTGACTATGTTCATATCCGTAGCTGTAGCTATTAACAGCTTCACTTGTTAGAAGCTCCAGGGAATGCTATTATCTCCTCTCTCCATTTCTCACATGCTTGATTTCAGGTCTACCTGAAGAATTCTTTCCACTGATGTGCATCTGAAGACTTGAGATCTCATATGATCTGGCAGAATACTACTTTTCTTCATGAACAGCTTTCCAGTGATGTACTTTAAATTCTCTAAGATAGAGGGAAAAAAATCTTGGAAAAATTAATGAACTGAATACTTCTAAGTTTTTGTGTGAACATATCTAAGTTCAATAAAAGCTCTAAATTTAAAGAAGATATTATCACTGAACTAAGGAAAATTCATGACATTCACAAACATTTCAGTGTCTGTTATTTCCTGGTCCTTGACAAATCTTCAAAGATGTAGTTAAGCTCCGTAGAGAGCAACACATTGAATTATAGGCTTAGATAAGTCCATGAACAAAACACATATCATTATAAAATTGTTCTATTTGTTTGTTTTAACTTTATGAAATTAGTGGGATAAAACTTTTGATATGTAGGATCTTTAATAATAAGTAAGGAAAATATAATGTTTCAAATGATATATTGCTTCTTTAATATTTGAGGTTTAATTAACAATGTTTTCTTTCACTCTTTTATCAAAAAAGAACCCTTAATTACAAATATATTTTGTATTATAGTTATAAAACTTAATAGTTTTATTTTTAAACTCCCAGATATCTAGTTCTATACTGAATCATTACAAAGTAAATTAAAAATCATTTGTTATAATCAATTTTATGAATATTTTGTGAGGAACATCATATCACAAAGTTGAATCACTTATATTGGGTATCGTATGACAGCGGGCTGGGAGTTAAGATGTCTCTGTGTCTATACATTTTAACATTTAAGGATGAAAGAAACATAAACCCGAGGTAAGCTAATTAATATTCTTCAGTCAATAAATGTAAAACAAAGAATGCTTGGGCAAAAGGACTGTCTCAATTAGGGTTTCCACAGCTGTGAAGAGACATCATGATCATGGTTAACTCATAAAAATAACAATTAATTAAGGCTGGCTTCCAATTTCAGAGTTTTAGTCCATTATCACCAGGTTGGGAAGCATGGCAGACTGCACACAGACAGGGTGCTGGAGAAGCTAAGAGTTCTACATCTTGATCCACGGGCGGCAGCAGGAGATGTTAGTTCCTGTAGGCAGTCAGGGCAGAGGCTGAGCATAGGAGACCTCAATGCCCACCTACACAGTGATACACTTTCCCCAAAGAAGGCCTCACCTTCTTCAATAAGCCCACACCTAATAGTGTCACTACCTATGACCAAACATTCTCACACATGAGTCTATGGAGGACAAACCTATTCAAACAACACACAAGGGGTAAATTATGAGTTTATTTTTATTCTGTGGAATTTGAGATATGTTCAAAAATAATGTGGATATGTCTAAAAATTAAGTTGAATGCATTATTTGGGATTTAGGAGAGAAATCGAATCTGTGATATATACTTATGTGTCATTTACATAAAAGTGATAATTAAAATTTTTAAAATGAGTGTTTCCTAGATGGAGATAAAAATGAAATACTTCATCCTTGAGTGAAGAATGGAGTACTTCAATGCTGCATTTGACCATTTAGGAAAGCAAAGAACACCATGGAAGAATACTAGGAAGGAGTAAGTCCATTGTTAACACTGCCAGTGATGACGGTGTCCACACAGGATTGGATACTAAGTGTGTCCTGGAGAATGAATTAATGATTTACATTAATCTTTTCATCATAAGTTGAACAAATATATAATTACAATTTGTTTTTAAACATAAGTGAACTAGAATTCAGAAATGTTAGTCAATTCACACAGAGCAGTCAGGATAAGATACATCTTTTCCAAAAAAATGACTATGGATTTAGATACTCATGTTTGTCATTTTTTCATCATTAAGGGAGGACTGTATCCAACTGTTATGAATCTGGGCTACCTTTGATGGCTTTTCTCTACAAAAAAAGCAAGCTAGATAAGACACTGTGATTTTGAAGACTAAGGGAACAATGTATCATGTACTTGCTTCTCTGTCTTTTGAAATGACACATTTATCAACCATCTCTGCACAGTGAGACTGCCTAAGCAGTAGGTTCCTATGTGGAACAAAATGTAATCTGGTCAACAAAGAACCCACATGAAAAGCAGCACCTAAGAATCAGGCATGGTAAGAATTACTGTTTTGAGTCAGTAGGTTTTGCATTAGGAAATGCAGTTATAGATGAAGATATAGATTTGAGTAAATCTATAGGTTGGCAACAGATGCAAAAACATTTAAAATAGGCAACTTGGCTTTAGAATTGAGCAATAATTAAAAACTAAAAATGTTCTTAAGTATCCTCACAGAAAAAAATGAAAGGACACATGGTGGGCTATGAATAAGAAGGGACAAATGTGGAAACTGTGACCAAGCTGAGGGAAAGGGATAATTGTGAAGCTTGAATTCCAAGAGTTCTGTTTATAACCCGAGCAGATTCTTTGAGAAGTCAACAGCCTTTTCTATTCAGTTCCTCACTGGTGACTTTCAAAGAATGGGGTTCTCCATCTTGATGAATTAAGACATCTGTTGATTTTACTTTGTATGCATTTGAGCTGCACTGAATCCTAAGAAACTGTTGCCTTATATTAAATTATAAATTTCCACCTTCATTTTCTTTTAAAAATTTTAAGTTTTGCCTTTTATTTTTGAGTTTAAACTTTATAGGAATTATATGTGCATGGTGTAGCAGACTGGTATATCCATACTTTATTTTGTTTAAATTGCATATTCAGAAGTATTGTTAGTATTTCTTTAAAAGGCTGCCTTTCCTTCATTGAATTGCCTTTGTATACTTATTTAAAATCAACTGATCATGAATGACATACTTCTGTACTCATATTCTTCTTCATTTATACATTTTCTGTCTCACCCATGTCACTCCATTTCATAGCTTCAGCTTTAGACAGAAAGAAAAGTAGTGAGATTCTTGTGAACTTCGTACAACTTTATTCTTACTTGTATATTTTTACATTTTTCCATACAAAATTTCAGAGCACCAAGTCCTTACTTTGAATTGCTCTGGGTCATGATTCTAGGAAACATAAGCAAGAGAATTCTGCTTCAAATGTCTCATATGCTTGAATGTGTTACAAGACTTTTTTGGCTGTATTCATTCCAAGGGGGTTACTGGAAGAAGCCCTCTATTTCTTAATGTGTAATGGCAGGCAGTATTAATGTCTAGCCACATGGCTCTTTTTAAAAGCTAATTATGTTTGGCTATCCTTATTGCAAGGAAACATCTTACAGGGCAAGTGCTACAAGGTAGAGAGGAGAATACAGCAATTCTTTCATTTTTTATCTCCCTTCTAAACTTGTATTGATATTATTTTTTGAAATTTTTCTCTTTAAGCAAATTGATCAACATTTCTGGATGCCTTCAAAAATGACACATGTGTGTTCCTTACTTTATCTGATATAAATTCATTCTTCTCAGTTTAGTTTGAATAAAAATGGCCCTCATAGGCTCATATGTTTTAATGCTTGGTCCCCAGCATGCAGAACTCTTTGGGAAAGATTAGGAAGTACAATCTTGTAGAAGGATGTATGTTATTGGTGGTAGGCTTTGAGGTTTCAAAACTTCAAGCCATTCCAGTGATTCCAGTGAGTTCTCTCTCTCTCTCTCTCTCTCTCTCTCTCTCTCTCTCTCTCTCTCTCTCTTCTCTCTCTCTTCTCTCTTTCTCTCTCTCTCTCTTTCTCTCTCTCTCTCCATCCATCTCTCTAGGTTGGAATTGTGAATCAGTTGTAAACTTTCAACTATACCTTGAGGGACATGACAGGCTACCTGCTGCCATGGTCTCTACCATAATATAGTCATGTACTCTCTAATGTTGGTCTTTGACTCACTCTCAAAAAACAGAAAACAAATCATAAATTAAATGCTTTCTTTTGTAAATGTCTTTGGTCATTGTATCTCTTTTCTGCAAGAGAAAAGCAGAATAGGTAATATCTTTCCATTGCCCTATTTTAATATGATCAGATTTTCTATAAATTGAACAAATATTATTGATTTGTGTAATGACTTTATTTTTTAGCAATTTTATACTTAAGCTTATTTTTAGTACTTGCTTTTTCAATATTTTATTTTATTTTATTTTTACAGTCTCACATTGATTGTCCCATCATTCTTTTTGTTTGTTTCCATTGTAAAATTGTACATTTGACCACCAGAATAAATCTATTAAAAATTTTTAGTATATACATTTGTAATAAATGTATTTTTAGATCATATGTATTAGCATTGTATCTATATCACATGAATGTTGATATTTACTTATTATTATTTCATTTAAATTCTTTCTAACTTTTCTTGTTTTTCCAATGATCATGGGTTGCTTAAAAATATATTTCATTTCCTTATTTTAGAAAATTTAAAATACCTTCTGTTATTCATTTTGACTATATATATCTTTTCCAACATAAAAGATACTTTGTACAGTTTGAGTCGTTTTAAATTTACTGAGTACAATTTTATCACTCAGAACATGGTGTGTCCTAGTAAAACTTTTATATGTGGCCTTAAAAAGAATGTTAATTCTACACAGTTGCAGGACACATTTCATAGATAGCAATGAGTTTAGGTGTGTAGTAATCTACTGGAAAGTTTTATTCTCATAGCATTCCTGTCTATGTTATCTGTTTGTTACTAGAGGGGTGCTACTTTCAACTCTAATGAAGATTTATAGCTATTCCCTGCTCTATTTGTATTCACAATACCATTGTTAAGTATATAAACAGGCAGCTAACAATAAACGTATTTCCCTGGATTTGTTTTCAGCACTTGAATGTATGCTTCACTGGATAGTTGTATAAGTTTTCTTGCTTGATTCCTCTTATTATTTTCCTGTTCAGCATCTCTGAATGTATAAAATATAAGTCACTGAGATGGTTATTGTTAAAAGTAAGAGCTTAAGAGTACCATCTACTAAGACTGCAATAAACATTTTAAGTAAATTGTGGACACTTCTTTACTTTTAGTATTCTCCAGTGTTTCTAAAACGATGAAGCTCAGTAAGTGTGAAGCTGCAAGAGTTACCTATGACTGAGATAAACACCAAGGTAATCATCTATGCTGTATTATTCAGGCATTTATCCTAAACTACATAGCATCATGACCTGGCTGACAAAAGATGACTACACTGAGAATCCTGTTACTTAGAGTCACTGCATTTCAGCAGCAGTAAAGGCACATTAAGGGAGCCCATTTTCTTCAGAGTAGGAGAATGAAATATCTGGCCTGGGTGGAGACCAGACATTCCAGGTAGACCATTCCTCAGGAAGGTCAATTGACAATAAAAACAAGCTAAATAGATAAGAGAAATGATGTTCCTTCTTTTAAATAAAATGAACTGTTCTTCCCAGAACATCTCCTCCCTACCTCTAAACACTTACAGTGTCTTATAAAACTGCAATTGCCACAGTTTCTTCTGTCTGCTGAAATCCTTGAATTAATTATCTGCTTTCCCTTCTTACCTCTCTTCTAAGCTTTATTTTCTAATAATTTGGGCCTCACTTTTTCTCTAAAGCACCCTCATCCCAGCACTCGACTGGTTGGTCTGTGTGGCTAACATCTATATCATGCCTGACAGCATGAATCTTTCCTTCCTTCCTTCCTTCCTTCCTTCCTTCCCTTCCTTCCTTCCTTCCTTCCTTCCTTCCTTCCTTCCTTCCTTCTTTCCTTCTTTCCTCCATCCCTCCTTCCCTCCTTCCCTCCATATCTCTCTCTCTCTCTCTCTCTCTCTCTCTCTCTCTCTCTCTCTCTCTCTCTCTCTCTCTCTTTCTTTCCTCCATCCTCTCTTCTGGATAGCTATGAAGATGTAAATTAGTCCTACTGTAAAATTCTTCCTTTAACTCTATTAAAATTGTCTGAGTGGCCTGGCAGTGGTGGCACACGCCTTTAATCACACTTGGGAGACAGAGGCAGGTGGATTTCTGAGTTCGAGGCCAGCCTGGTCTACAGAGTGAGTCCTAGGATGGCCAGGGCTACACAGAGAAACCCTGTCTCCAAAAACAAAAAAAAACAAAAAAAAAAATTGTCTGAGTTTATTGTTTATTTTTTAAATCCTATCTTTAATTCTTTTAACAAAGTAAGAATCCTAGGTGTGGAACCTTGATTTACCTGGTAATATGTAGCCAGTCTACTGAGACTTTGAACAAATTCAAATAAAAAGAGGATCCAATAAGCTGCCTGATTGTGATTAGGGTGAACATGTAATCATTCAGCATATACATATACATATACAAAGCGTTCCTTTTGTATAACTAGAATTTAATAGGGTGTCTTCATTCACTTGCATGTATATCTTACAATTTTATTTTCTCAACTAAGCAGAAAGTTCTGTATTTCTTGATCTTTTCTTGGCAAAGAAAAATAAACCATAACAAATTAGTGGTGATGATTCACTAAAGTTGTCAAATGCTTTTCAGACTGGTTGTTAAATGTTGTGATAATCCTGCTGTCCAGCAATGTATCTTCTATTCAAAGACTTTATGGAAACAACCAGTACTGCCTGTTGTGTTAAATCTTTTACTTGGTCACTATTAGTAATTTTATTCTTTGTAATACTAGAAATTACTATTCCAAGTTCTAAACATGTTTACAGAAGAATCTGTGTTTAACTTCTTGGGTTATAAATTTTTTAGTAATAACTAATAACTAATAAATATACATTTAATATTTTTGTCATTGTTGTTGCAAAGCTCTTAACTCTGAAGGCTCTTGCTCCTCATATGTGCCTATTTGATATTCCAGAATTGACAGATGTCAGAAAGGCAATTTGGCTGGAAGATCATCCTCTGGAAAAGTCCATTTTCATTGGTGTGATGATGAATCTGTTTGAATTTATCATAGTAGCTTCTATTTGGGGGTTATTCTTGGCAGAATTACAGGCTTAGTTTTGGATTAAAGGATTAGATACTTCACAAAGCAGTGTTTTATCTTAGAAAAGAGGAAAACATGTTCATTTAGATTGTTTTTGTCAGTAGTGAATGGCTAGTCTTTGCAAGCATGCTCCGCTCCTCCGCCCATTACAGCTTAGATAACAATGCATTCATATTATTTTTTTCTTGTCTTTGACTGTGTTGATCCCTGTTCATCTTTCAAATGCTTGAATCTGCCTCAAGGGCTGTAAGAAGTACATTACAATTGGGTTAAGCTCTGCAGTTCCTGGATCATAATTTTTTAGGCTTCATTGCTGAAAACCAGTAAACTCTGGTAGCAAAGCAAAAACAATTTAATATGCATGTAAAAATAACCTTAAATACTTTGATTTTTCAGGGAAAATAAACACAATTGTTTTCATAGAGTTATATTTTTAGCATAATTATTTGATCAAAGCATAGATTTATATAAACAATTTTGACTTTTGGCAATGATAGCCATAATTAACTGCATGCTTCTCTCTTTTGAGCTACCAATCACACTTTTCCATGGTGACTCTTTTTTTTTTTTTGCCACTTTACAAGCAGGAGGCTAATGGATGTTGTACAAACTAGAACATTCTAAAATTGTGTAATTTTACTAAGAATCAGACTAGATCTATGAATCTTTGAAAAATTCTTAATAATTTTTAGATCTGATCAATTTAAATCATCTTTAATTTTTTTATTCTGTCATTTGTCACTCACTCTTGGACTTCTTTTCTCAAACATGGTATGTCAAAGTTATTTATTCGTTGCCTTATGTAACTCCTACTCTGTTATTTCACTTCAAATTTCAACTCTAAGCCCACAATGAGCTAGTATCTGCCTATTGACTCCTACCTACTTACATCCATTAATTTGCCTGGTAAGACAGATAACTTCCTAAGAAAAATCATGTTGTTACAGAAAAAAAAAAACAATATAGTTACTGAAATCACAATAAAATATCAATGTTTAATTATTTCAGCAATCTTATTACCAAAGAATCTGCTCTTTCATAATGTTAGGCAATATTTATTAAGCAAATTGATTTATTAGGTTTACAAATGGCTACCTATGTGTCTTAAATGTTATGTACAACTCTGTCCCTTGGTTTCCTATTTTTTATTTTTTTGTTTTGTTTGATTATAATGTAATTTGCAATGGAAAGAGAGACAAAGAGAGAAATAGACATGACATTTATTTCTCAAAATTCTTTTAATATGACTTTATGATTATTAATTTTAACTGAAACCTAAAGGTTAGAGTTTTTCCTTAGATATTGCTGTTGTAACTTTTGTTAAATTATGAAAACATTTACTTTAGAGGGTTTTTTTTTTATTAATAATTCTATTTATTTAAAGCCAAATGTTTCTTCCCCTCCCAGTCTATACTAGAAGAGTTTGTCTCCCCATTACCTCTCCCCTTCACCTCTGAGAACGTACTCCCAGTATCTCCCCACCCTGGGCTATCAAGACTCTACAGGATTAGCAACAACTTTGCCCACTGAGGCCAGACAGGGCAGTTCTCTGCTACATAAGTGCTAGGGCCACCAGACCAATTCATGCATGCTCTTTGGTTGGTGTCTTAGTCTCTGGGTGCTCCTAAGTGTCCAGGCTAGTTGACATTGTTGGCCTTCCTATGGGGTTGACATCCCTTTAATTCCATCTATCCTTCCCCTAACTCTTCCATAGGGGTCTCAGATTTCCATCCAATGATTGCTTGTGAGAATCTCCATCTGTTTCAGCCAGCTACTAGGCAGAGCCTCTCAGAAGCTAGCCATGCTAGGTACACCATAGCATCAGTAATAGTGTCAAGGATTGGTGCCTACCCATGGGATGAAGTCCACCTTGGGATGGATGGTCACTAGTCAGCCAGTCCTTCAGTCTCTGCTCCAGTTTTGTCCCTGCATTTCTTTTAGGCAGAACTAAATTGAGGTTGTGAATTTTGAAGGTGGGCTGGTGTCCTCAATCTTTTACTGGAGGCCCTGTCTGTCTACTGGAGGTGGTATCTCAAGGTTCCATATCTCACTGTTGGACACTTATGTTAAAGTCACCCACACTGAGTCCTGAGAGCAACCCCCACCTGAGGTCTCTGAAACTTCCTAGATATTTCCCCCATTCCCAGCCTTAAACCTGGAATATGTCAATTCATGCCCCTGGTCCTCTTGTTCAACCTCCTATCTTTCCCCATACCGAATTATGACCCGTATTACTCTCCGCCTCTTCTCTCTCATCCAGGTCTCTCCTTCTCATGATTATCCTGTTCCCCCCTCTAAGAAGTATTGATCCTCACTTGGACTTTCCTTCTTGTTGAACTTCATACGGTCTGTGTTTTATCATGGGTACTTGGTCTCTCCTTCCCATGATTATCCTGTTCCCCCTTCTAAGAAGGATTGATCCTCACTTGGGCTTTCCTTCATGTTGAACGTCAAACAGACCATATTTTATCATGGGCAAAATTTTTTTACTAATATTCATTCATCAGTAAGTACATACTATACATGTCCTATTGGGTTTGAGTTACCACAATCAAGGTGATATTTTCTAGTTCCAACCATTTGCCTGCAAAATTCATGGTATCTTTGTTTTTAATAGCTGAATAGTATCTTACTGTATAAATGAACCACATTTTCTATATTCATTCTTCAGTTGAGGGACATCTGGGTTGATTCTAGTTTCTGGCTATTACAAATAAAGCTGCTATGAACATACTGAAGTACTTACTCTTGTGATAGGGTAGAAGATCTTTTGGATATATGCACAGGAGCTGTATACCTAGGTTTTCAGGAAGAAATATTTCCAGTTTTCTGAGAAGCAACCAGATTGATTTCCAGAGTAGTTTTACAAGTTTGCAATTCCATCAGCATGAAGGAGTGTTCCTTTTTCTCTACATCCTTGACATTATATGCTATCACTTGAGATTTTGATCTTAGCCATTCTGATTTGTGCAAGGTGAAATCTCAGATGCCAGGCAGTGGTGGCGCATGACTTTAATCCCAGCATTTGGGAGGCAGAGGCAGGTGGATTTCTGAGTTCGAGGCCAGCCTGGTCTACAGAGTAAGTTCCAGGACAGCCAGGGCTACACAGAGAAACTCTGTCACGGAAAACCTAAAAAAAAAAAAAGGTGAAATCTCAGATTTGTTTTGATTTGTATTTTCCTGATGATGACCAGGGATGTTGAACATTTCTTTAAGTGCTTCTCACTCATTCAAGACTCCTCTGTGACGAATTCTCTGTTTAACTCTGTGTTCCATTTTTTAAATTGGGTTATTTGGTTTTTGAGGAGTCTAGCTACCTTCCTGAGTTCTTTATATATTTTGAATATTAGCCCTCTATCAAATGTAGTGTTGGTAAAGTTTTTTTCCCAATCTGTTAGCCACAGTTTTGTCCTATTGACAGTGTCTTTTGTCTTACAGAAGCTTTTAAGTTTCATGAGGTTGAATTATCAAATGTTAATCTTAAAGACTTAGCCATTGCTGATGTATTCAGTAAACTTTCTCCTCTGCCAATGCATTCACAGCTACTTCTCACTTTAGGTACTATTAGATTCACTCTATCCAATTTTATGTTGAGGTCCTTGATCCACGTGCACTTGAGCTTTGTATACAGTGATAAATGTGGATCAATTTACATTCTTCTATATGCAGACTACCAGTTAGATCAGCAGCATTTTTTTAAAGATGCTTTTTTTCTTCCACTGTATGGTTTTGACATCTTTGTCACAAATCAAGTCTCTGTATGTGTATAGCTTTATTTCTGGGTCTTCAATTCTATTTCATTGATCAACTAGTCTGTTTCCTTATCAGTATCATGGGGTTTTTATTACTGTTGCTTGGTACCACAGCTTGAAGTTAAGAATGGTGATTCTCCATGAAGTTTTTAATTGTTCAGAATAGTTTTGGCTATCTTGGCTTTTTTGATTTTCCATATGAAGCTGATAATTGCTCTTTCAAAGTCTGTAAAAAAACTGTGTAGGAATTTTTATGGGGATTGCATTGAATCTGTAGATTGCTTTGATAAGATGGTCGTTTCCACTATGTTAATCCTACCTATGTATGAGGATGGGAGATCTTTCCATTTTCTTATGTCTTCCATTTCTTTCATCAGGGACTTGAAATTCTTGTCATACAGATTTCACTTGTTTGGTTAAAGTCACTTCAAGATATTTTATATTATTTATGGCTATTGTGAATGCTGTTCTTTCCCTAATTTCTTTCTCTGCCTGTTTATCATTATCAATAAGGGAGATCTACTGACTTTTTTAGGTAAATTTTATATCCAGCCACTTTCCTGAACTTTTTGGTATCTGTAGGAGTTCTCTGGTAGAAATTTGGGGGGTGCTTGTATATACTATCATATTATACTCAAGAATGGTGATACCTTGACTTCTTCCTTTCCAATTTCTATACCCTTGATCTTTTGTCTTACTGCTCTAGCTAGAACTTCAAGTACTATATTGAATAGATAGGGAGAGAGTAGGCAGCCTTGACTTGCCTCTTATTTTAGTGATATTGCTTCAAGTTTTGTCTATTGAATTTAATGTTGGCTACTGACTTGCTGTGTATTACTTTTATCATATTTATGTATGTGCCTTGAATTTCTGATCTAAAATTGTTAATATCAAGTAGTGCTGGATTTTGTCAAAATCTTTTTCAGCATCTAATCAGATGATCATGTGATTTATTTGGGGGGTTGTTTATATAGTGGATTAAGTTGATAGATTTCTGTATATTGAACCATCTCTGCATCTCTGGAATGAGGCATACTTGATTGAGGTGAATGTATTTGATGTGTTCTTGGATTTGGTTTGTGAGAATTTTATTGAGTATTTTTGCATCAACATTCATAAGCAAAATTCATCTGAAATTCTCTTTCTTTGTTGAGTCTTTGTATGGTTTATTGTGGGACAAAACGCGGGTGGACGGGGGGGCCCACAGTCCCAGGCTTCCCCAGGTGGTGGCGGAAGAGGCCCGTGACTGCAGTGGGGTCTAGCATGCAGGATTAGGGCCAGAGGTGGAGTCTGAGTCCTAAGGGCTAAAGCAGCGGCCTGGGTCGGAGCACTTCCCTCTGCGTTGGTTCCCACATGGTTGAGACGGTCACAGTTGTAGAAGTAGGCCCATAAAGACATGCAGACTGGACTTCCATGAAGTAGTTTTATTGACGAGAATGGTGAATCTGGTACGCTCCCCCCGAAAAGCCAGGAGCAATTTCCTTATATTGAGAAGGGGCTGAGTAATATTCCATTGTATAAATGTACCACATTTTTGTATCCATTCCTCTATTGAAGGGCATCTGGGTTCTTTCCAGTTTCTGGCTATTATAAATAAAGCTGCTATGAACATAGTGGAGCATATGTCCTTATTATGTGTTAGAGCATTTTCTGGGTATATGCCCTGGAGTGGTATAGCTGGGTCCTCAGGTAGTGATATGTCCAATTTTCTGAGGAACTGCCAGACTGTTTTCCATAGTGGTTGCACCATCTTGCAATCCCACCAACAATGGAGTAGTGTTCCTCTTTCTCCACATCCTCGCCAGCATCTGCTATCACCTGCGTTTTTGATTTTAGCCATTCTGACTGGTGTGAGGTTGTTTTGATTTCCATTTCCCTGATGACCAAGGATGCTGAACATTTCTTTAGGTACTTCTCGGTCATTCGCATTTCCTCGGTTGAGAATTCTTTGTTTAGCTCCGTACCCCATTTTTAATAGGGTTATTTGGTTGTCTAGAGTCTAATTTCTTGAGTTCTTTGTATATATTGGATATTAATCCTCTATTGGATGTGGGATTGCTAAAGATCTTTTCCCAATCTATTGGTTGCCGTTTTGTCCTATTGACAGTGTCCTTTGCCTTACAGAAACTTTGCAATTTTATGAAGTCCCATTTGTCAATTCTTGATCTTAGAGCATAGGCCATTGGTGTTCTGTTCAGGAACTTTTCCCCTGTGCCTAGGTATTCGAGGGTCTTCCCTACTTTCTCTTCTATTAGTTTCAGTGTGTCTGGTTTTATGTGGAGGTCCTTTATCCACTTGGACTTGAGCTTTGTACAAAGAGATAAGAATGGATCGATTTGGGACTAGGGAGGAGACTTAATTACCTATGTCCCCCAGCCTCATTAATATGCAAATCTCAAGGCAGAGGGCTCTTAGGCACTCCCCTTACCCGTATCTTACGTGACTTAAGATTACAGGTGAAATGGAGAGGGCCCCTGTTCTGGGGGTATGGCCACACCTGCAATCTCAGGGTTCCAGGCCAATGGCAACCGTTCCATGGTCCAACAATTCATTATACTACATATGAATAAATTTAAACTTTTTGTTAATTTTTCTTAATGTCCACAAATTTTCAAAAAAGTAAAGGTATGAAATAGAAGGGATTCTGCCATTTTTATCAATGATTGTCTTTATTAAGAGGTAGTTGGAGATACTATTGTAATCTATATTTTGTTATTGAACCATATCAACCTTAAGTCAACTTCTTTCCTTTCCTATCTTCACCTGTCTTGAGAACTATCTTACAATTTGTATGCAGTTCCATGAGCCAGGTTCTTGGCTTACTGCAGTTCTTTATGGTGGAAGGGGAAAGTTCACCAACATTTTCACTAAGTTGGTTGATGTAATTCAATTGCTATTATTAATATTTTAATTAAAGTTTTAAATATCCACTTATAATCAAGAAATATTTTAGTGTTCCTTTCTAAAATTACTCATTATTTTTCCATTATATCATTAACTCCATATGAAGACATTAAGACTATTAATAAAGGAATTTTAATGTCTATTTTACCAATTCTAGTTAAATATGTTAGAGGATATAATAGAAAGATACAAAGTATAAAGTTTCAACATTACTGAAAAGAAATTCAAAGTTTTAAGGAAATTTTAGAAAAATGTGAAAGACATATTGTAACAATGCTTTCAAGTTCCTTTCGATCAATATACTTAGAATTTCCAGATGCATGATCTCCATTTACCTCTTCCTGGGTTATAACTAACAGCAACTTCACTGTAAAATGACCAGTTTTAACCAATAGTGCACACTGTGTGTGGGTATAAGTCAGAAGACTACCCAGTGACTCACTGACTTAAAAGCCTCTGTACTTGAAAACTGCCACTTTTCTGCATTGTGTATGATTCACTATCGATTTTCATAAGCTCATGTGCACAGCTAAACCTAAATAATACTGTGATGTACTTGGCATTACCAATCTCTCTCTCTCTCTCTGTCTCTCTCTGTCTGTCTCTGTATCTCTCTGTCTCTGTCTGTCTCTGTATCTCTCTGTCTCTCTCTGTCTGTCTCTGTATCTCTCTGTCTCTCTCTATCTCTTTCTCCTGCATATATGTGTGGGGGTGGGAATGGGTAGGTGTTGGGGCTATGCAGTATAAAAGCATAATCTGATTTTGATCCCTGAACCCCACTGTGGAAGAAAACTGACTCCTGAATTTGATATTCTGAGTGTGTACATTTTTAGGCAGCTGTGTGAATACAAGTAAAGTCCATAATTTAATACTGAATCTCTTTCTCTGTCATCCATCAATTTACTTTTGAGACAAGATATCTTGTTCACTGATATGGCAAGAATACTTTGCCAGCAAGCCCGGCCCTCCTCCTCTCCATTTCTTTAATTCTAGCATTACAGGCACATATTACCACATCCAGTTTTTACATTGGTGCTTAGCATTCAAATTTAGGTCCCTATGCTATTGCATCAAAGCTCTTTACTGATTGAACCTTCTTCCCAGCCCTGTACATCTCATCTGTGCTTCCCCTCTTTGCCTTCATAGACCACTGCTTCAATCTTTTATTGTCGCTCCTTGGTAATGCTTGGGCACCTTTTAAAACATTCTTCATCTCACTGTCTGCTTTGGGGCAGCCAACTCAAATTTAAGTCAAGCTGTATTTAGTTCTATCAATAAAGAAATCAGCTAGCATTTGGGAGTGATTAATAATGAACAACTAATTATGAAATAAGAGTAAATATCTTAAATTTTGGAGGCACTCTATGAAACAAGGCTATTGCAACATGCTTAAGATGATTGGTAGATCCAATCAGAAAGGTAGTAGTTGACCCATAATCACAATAACATTATTGCAAAAGGGGGATAACTTGCAGGGAGGTAGGTACTGTAGCATGTAGGCTTTAGTGCTGAGTCACCAATTTCTTAATCTTCTAACAGCTTCCATAACACCTTTAGCATCATGGAAGCTAATTAGTAGGAAAAGAGTGTATTGGTTAAATTATGATCCATTTATAATGTCCTGCTACCAAAGCATGTGGCATATTCAAATGTATGGTCACATCAGTCAGTTGTAGCAGGAAAGAAGAGCAATTGCAATGGTCTATATTTTTTTGAGTAGGTACCTTGTGGCCCCTTGAACAATAACTCCTAGCAAGGTATACACTGATATTTTCAACAAATTACCAATATCTTTGTAAGCAACACTTAATACCTCAGCAGGACATTTTTAGTCAAACTCCCTTTTATTTTATATTTAGAAATTAATTTACAAACTAGTAGATTTCCTTAAGACCTCTTCATATATTCTTAGATAATGACCTTGCTGGCCCCCTATCTCTTTCCACATCCCAGTTTAATATTGTGAATTCTATACCCCTGTTCTTTCATGTCACCAGTTCTACTTTAAATACATTTTTTTTTAAAACTTGGCATATAATTCCTTGAATTTCTATGTAGCTTTTTGATGCATTTTCACTTTTGTCAAGCTTTCCCTTGCCATTTCATTTTTCATCCATCATCTCTTTCATGATTGAGTCCCCAAGTATGACCACTTTATTTTTACCTGTATCTTACTATATCCCTTTCCATAATGCAATCTTTTCATATGGCCATTTTCTAATGGTCCAACTGCCAAACATTCTCTAAACAAAATAAAGACTCAAAGATAGAACCCAGATATGAGCCAGATCACACCCAGGAGTTGTGATCTTTTTCTTTCTGCATGACCTTATTCAGGTCATTTTTCCACTTCTACCCATTTATTTGCAAATTTCATACTTACATTTTTCTTTATAGATGAATAATATTCTACTTTGAATATGAACCACATTTTCATTATCCATTCATCAATTAATAGACATATTAGCCTATTAGGTATAATTTCTTGATTTTTATGAATAGAGCAGCAATGAAGAGAGTTGTAGAAGTATTTATATAGTACAATACAGTGTCCTCTGATTTTACTTCCAGGAATAGTATAGAACTGGGTTTTACAGTAGTTCTACAATTAGTTATTTTCTAGAAACTTCCAAACTTATTTTGAAAATAACTGAACAATACTGCACTCCCACCAACAGTTTATAGGAGTACCCTTCTCCCCACCTTAGTTAACATTCATTGTCCTTTGAAGTCCTTATGGCAATTCTTATTGAGATGATATGAAATAGACTATAATTTGCATTTTCCTGATAGCCAAGGATGTTGACTATGTATTAAAGATTTTTGTCAGCTATTTTATATTTTTGTTTTAAAAAACTTTTATTCATTTTTCTTTTTTTTTTCTTTAATCTTTTTTTTTACAGTCCAGACTTTATCCCCTACTCTCTGACTGTTCGACATCCCATACATCCTCCCCCATCTCCATGATGATGTCTCCACCCTCCACCCAACCAGTCATCCCCACTCCCTGGAGTCCTAAGTCTCACAAGGGTTAGGTACATCTTATTTGACTGAGTCCAGACCAGGCAGTCCTCTGCTGTATATGTGTTGGGGGTCTCATATCAGCTGGTGTATGCTGTTTAGTTGGTGGTTCAACAGCTGAGATATCCCAGGGGTTCAGGTTCATTGCAACTGCTGGTCTTCCTATAGGGTTGTTTTCTTCTAGCTTTTCCATAATTCAACTACAGGGGTCAGCAGCTTCTGTCAACTGATTGGGTGTAAATATCTGCATCTGACTCTTTCAGCTGCTTGTTCTTTTGTGGGACTTTTGTTCATTTTTACAACCAAATTTTTTAATTCAGTTGTTTGTGAGTTCTGCGCATATTTTTAACAGAATGATTTAGCTGTACTGCAGAAAAAGATTTCCTTCCATTCTCCAGGTTGCCTCACCACTCCAAATGACAATTTTTCTTTAGTGTAAAAAAAGTTTTATTATTTAATACAGTCCCATTTTCAATTGTTACTCTTAGTTTCTGTCCTATAGGAGATATTTTGGTAAGAATTTCAGGAAAGATTTACAATATTAGGAAAATTGAAAAAATGTCAGAAAAAAAGAAATATAATTCTATTAAAACTCAGCACTTTAATAAAAAACAAACAAACAACAACAAGAACAACAAAAACCTCAAGGTCTTTCTATTAAGAAGAAAGATAAAAAAGCAAAACCTGCTTTAAGGTATCGTATCCTTCAACTACACAAAACCATTAGTGAAAGAGAATGAGAAAGGAGGAATGGGAAATAAGGAAAAGAGGAGGATAAAGAGAAAGAGACAGTAGAGAGGGCATATCTTAAGAATATCCAGAAGGAAGAAAGGAAAAGCCACATGGTTATGAAAAAGAAAATCTGCAGTCATTTTTAGTTTCACAATACAGTTTCACATATGCAAGGACACAAATAGATACATTCTATGGTTCCCTAGTGGAAAATTGGCTGGCAAGCCTTAAAAAAATAATCTAATATAGAACCTTACAACTTACAAAGTTGGAAGACTACACTCTGGTAAAGTAAAAGTAATTGAAAATTAGGTTGGGGTAAATAGAATGTATGAACAGCATAAGGAGACAGAGTTCATGAAGATTTTAAGGTACTTGGGCAAAGATGCAAAGTAACTGGGACAAGAGTTTGGGGAAAATCCTGGATGAAATGCATTCTAGTTAGTAGTTTGGATTCCAGAGATAAAAATTGGCATGGCTTGTCAGAAACAAAACAAAAACAAAATGAAAACAAACAAACAGAGAAAAAGATCAGACAGTGAGGTGAAGATGATGAACTGGGCTGGTGATGAAGTGATGCAGTCAGCGCTGTGCCATTTGGTTCTATCAGCACTTAGAATAAACATTGGAATTGAGTATGAGTATATTACTCAAATTCAAATCTGCTGATTTTGAGCTTCAAATTAGTATGATATGGTATACAGTTTTGAACCCAACAGGATGGAAAATTGAAGGTAGAAAATCAGACCTGTAAACAATGTGTCAAATAGGCTTTCTGCAATATTTTCTTAATATTTTTAATATTTTTGTGATCCCTTCATTATTCTCAAAATAATAAATTTCAATGATCTCTTTGATGTACCTTCTATACTTGTTTTGGAGCATTTTGATAATATAGGTATAAATATAGTCCTGTATTTGACAGGAGACAATAAAAGACCAAATATGTAGGGATTATTCCCTGAGAACTTTGTTTCCATGTGCTAAGGGTATTGTTTACAGGGGATTCACAGAAAGAATAGGAGACTAATTTATTGATATGACAAATAACCAGTTCTAAAATGTATTAGCATGGTGATGCTCTCAGGCAATTACAGGACTTGGTAGGCAGAATAAAGAGAGTATGAGTGTGATGTGTGAATTTACTATGGGAGTCTCTTACATATATACATTCTCTCTGTCTCTCTCTGTCTTTGTCTCTATCTGTCTCTCTCTCACTCATACATACATACACACACACACACACACACACACACACACACACACACTCTAACAGAATGGTTAAAAGATTTTCAGACCACATGGACAGATATATTTTGTGTCTCTCTGAAGTAGAGAAAAATAATGAATCAATCTCATCTTTTACATGTTTCTACTTTTAGCTTTAATGGTAAGAAAGTATCAAATAGCATCACCTTGAAATATTAGCACATTAGCAAGGAAAGCTAACTTGGTGGTGTAATTAAATATTGTAAGAATCACTGGCCATTTGTTATTTTGTCAATTGTTTTTCTTTTTCTTTCCCTTTCTCTTTTCCACTTCTTGGTTGATGTATTTATTTAATTTTTCCATTAGGTAAGCAAAAATTATTCATTAGTTAATGAAGTGAAGTATGTATTTCTTAAGTAGAAAGAGTGCCTGTTTTAATGCAGCCACCACTAATTAAATTTACCCCAGGACATATGTTAAAAATGGAAGCTAGTATCATAATGTGCTTCTGATCCTTTGGGAAACCTTTTTAATTCGACAAGCTATGAAGATCATCATAAATCCTTAGACAGTAATCCAGAAACTGCTAATCATTGCATTCTTGCATGTTAAAAATATATGCAGGGTCAGCATAGAACTGTTAACGACAAGTCAGAAGAAGATGGAAATCATGAGCTGTGTGCACAGGGAATCTTACATGCAGAGGATGCTTTTCAAGCTTGAGAATTGTCAAGAATCTCCATTGCCATGTCTTCCAAATGATGCCCTGATTAAGAAAGGTCAGTGTGTCTTCTGGGAAGTTGACAGTAGTGATATAGTAACTATGCAAAGCTGCAAGTCTCTAGAGTAGTATTTGTGTCTAATCTATACGGTCACAGGAAATATAACTGCCAAGAATGCCATATTCATCATCTTGAGTGGTTTTATCAGCACTGCCTGATGTCGCACTCAAAAGAAAAATCACCAAAAATTTGCTTGGCCATTCAATCATGCATCCTTTGTGAAATGTGCTTGGGGAAAATTGCATCCCTTCCTTATAAAGTAAAGATATGATGCTGTCCTTTTCCTCCTTGTGTCAGAAAAGTGAGAGAAAAAATACATAAAGAAATATTGTTATTCAATGTGCTAATTAATAATTAGAAGTAAAAGCAAATTATTGGGGAAGTTTTTAAATGGGTCACAATTGTATGTATATCTGTAAGTTAAGAACATAGTGGAGCAAAACAGTGATAACTTACACCTTCTCAAAATTCTTTAGAATAAAACAATAACACGAAAATCCGATTTCTAATACATTAGTTTTTTCTACTACATGACATGAGCAAAGGTCATTCTTTACTAACGTATATATCATAGAAAAGTAGGATATATGCTTAATACATATTATTTCCTTTTCTTGATTTTGTCAATAACAGTGATAAAAAGCAGGAGTACTTTTCTGTGATGTAAGTTACATTCTGCAAGCACAGGAAAATACCATTCAAGTGTATATAAAAATGAAATTTAAGTTTAATTCCTAAGCTATAATGTATACAGACAGCATCAACACACCATTCCAACCCTAGCCATTAACTACAGCCATTAACTGCAGTAAATACAGAAACCATTCAAAGGTTTTGTAGGGTGAAATATGCAAGCAGAGTTTAAAGTCGAATCATGTGGACTGCATTTTCTATGTATAGCGTTTTAGCCTGAGGACAGTCCAGTGCTGACTTTAGGGCAGCTCAATCATTAAAAAATGCTGTGACCAATCTAGCTCACAGAATTATAAAGAAGGCCTTGAGGGCCATATTTCCAAGATGGTTAAAGACATTCAAGAGTGAGAAACCTCGGTTCTCGGTGTTAACTTGGGCCTAGTAGCCTGGTAAGTATTGAATAATGAAATATTTTTCATGAAATGAAAGTACATGACAAAGAACTAATTTTCCATTTTAGTTAAGATGCAGTTTTGTATTTTCTGTCTAATCAAAGTTACCACCTTGATTTTAAAAAAGATTACATTTTTATAAAGTTATTCCTTTCAAAGGGTTATATGAAAACCATTAGTTTTTATAATATAATGTTCAAAATGTTCAGAATAAAAAAAAATATGATCTATTATATACAGTACCAGAAATATGATGTACAATTTCAGTAATTAAGGTCAGAGGCCAATACTGACATGACAGATGCTATAGTTAACCAAACACGCTGGGTTCACCTCTGGTGAGCATAAAACCAAAAGACAAAGCTTTCCAAGAAAACATAGTGAAAAAATAACCATTTTTCTATGTCAGGTATGGACCCAATGCAAGTTATTTCCATAGTAATGGCATTTTCAAATAAAGGAAGTTTAGAACTTTGCTTTAGGAACCTGTGTATATTCATATACATAACACTTAAAGGCAGGTACAGTCCTGAGCATTGTCACTTTAAGACCATAGTTCAAGAATTGAAAATGGCCAATGAATTTGGGGCATCTTTAACTCAGGATCATGGAACACACCTATGATCATATTCAAATAATTAAAAATCAATAATAATATCAGATAATTCTATCACAGGTATAATTCTAGTTTAGTGGCTACAAATAGATCAATATTTTCAGAGATAGGGTTACTATCATTAATTAATGAATAATGAATAAATGAGTAAATTAAAGACTCCAGTATATAAGATGAAATATTTCAAAACAGAAATAAAATATTTAAAAATAAATTTGTGAATTTTTGAGAATTAAAAAGTATAAGTTGCCGGATATGAAGAGTGGGTGGAATCAGCCCAACAGAAGAGAAAAATGTCAGTGAACTAGGACATGGAACGGGAGAGCTTATATGCTCTCAAGGACATGAGGTCTCAAGAAAGAAACAAAGGAACAGATGACAAATGGCACTATAAAGACACAACAGCTAATTTGAGAAACACACATGAAAATTCAAAACATCATTGGGTCCTATGATCTCATATGAAAAGTCTATGAATTCACAACCCTAGTTCTATGGAGGAGACATGAACACAACTAATTTTGAAAGCATGTAGGACAAAACAGCAAAATGCTATTTGAAGAGAAATATGTCAGAGTGACTATAAATTTATCAGGTGAAAGCATGAAGGTCATAATACATCCGTCAAGCACTTTGAAGAGTAGAATATAACAACAAAACAAAACAACAGAAAGCCTGTCAAACAGGATCTCCATATCCAGTGGCATTCCCTGTCTTTCAAAACTAAAGGTAAGCTGGATAAGTTAGGTAAACAATTATTAAGAACTACTTAAAATTCCTTTCAGGAAATGCAAGCAAATTTAATTTCTTACTTCATAGTCAAGCAATATTCTTTACAGATATGAAAAGTTGAACATATTTAAACCACGAGTATGATTTCACTTAAAATCAGAAGAGAAGCCACATCAGTTTCATTTCTGGTTGCTGTTATAAAATGATCTGATCCAAAAAACTTGAGGGAAAAAGGGTTGATTTTAGCACATGGTTCCATTTATAGACCATTTTGGCTAGAAGTCAAGGCAGCAAAGGCTAGAATCTGCTGGACACATCACACAGCAAATCAGGAACAGAAAGCAATGAATGAATTATGCTACTGTTCAATTTATTATCTACAATTTATAGTGCAAGATCGCTTTACCAGGGAATGGTCCCTTCTGAAGTTAAGATAGGTTTGACTTTATCAAACAACATAATCTACCAGAAATCCATCTTCCAGATGGTTCTAGATTATATCAAGTTGACAGATACAGATAAAACAATTAAATTTTTTACGATTAAATTGTGATAAGCATTCAAAGCACATTAGTGATATAGTTAGTTTTACTTATCCTAATGATAGTGTCTAAGAAAATCCTCCAGCCAATACTCATACTTAATAGTAGCACATTAAATGTGTTTTTAGGTAATCATCACTGTGATGAAGTAACTATCTGAAACTGATTAAAGGAGAAAGAACTTACTTTGCTAAAGGTTTTAGAAACTTCTAGCTGACATGGTGAAAGGACACTCAGACTGTGGTGAAAGGCAAACAGAATAGTGGTTCACATGTTCAACCGTACTTGTCTTAGAAGTTTATTCCATCTTGATCCATCTCAATTAGCCTAACTGGAAAATTCCTTCATCTATATATGCAGAGGTTTGTCTTGATTACATCAAGTAGATAAACAATATAAACCACCCCAGGTCTTCCCTTGTCAACTTGACATTCAAATGTGTCATTTTAAAGCCACAACTTTATACCTTTGTCCCTATAAGCTTATAGCCATATCATAATAAAAAAAATCATTATTTCAATCTTCAAAAGGCCTCATAATCAGATCTGGACAGATGGGTCTGTGATTAAAATATTGTCTGTTTACATGTGTCTCACAATTTATTTTAGATCAAGTTCCAATGTATTCAAATTGCTTTTCTAAACTGTGAAGGCATCAGTCAAGTACATTTTGCACATATAAATAAATAAATAAATAAATAAATAAATAAATAATATGAAAATCCCCATAGTCTTTAATTTTTCCTAAGAATTTTTAATGTGCTAAATCTAAGTCTTTCTGAAACATAACACAATTTCTTAGCTGTGATTGTCTAAATCCCAAACAAAATATACAGTTCCAATATACAAAGGCACATAGCAAACATTTCTATTTCAAAGGAAAGAATGAAGGTATAGAAATAAAATATAAAACCAAAGAAAGACTGAATGCAAACAGAAAAAGATTACAACAACTCAATGTGTGGCACCTGGGACATGTGATAGAAATATTGGATTCCAAAGGATATGAGTAGAGCCAGCCTTTAGGCTCTACTGTTTTCCACACATATTATCTGTCTCTAGGCAACTGTATAAGCAACTTTCTCAGTTTTTATCCCATGATCTTAGGATCTCTTACATCAGAAGTTTCCATTTCAACTTATTTTCTTTTCTTGGCTACATATAATAATTTCTTGAGTCTCCTTAAAAGGAATCTGACCCTCTCACATGTTGCTTAGCCTCACTGGCTTTCTGAATCTATGGCACCAGATTCTAGGACTCCCTCAATTTTCATCTTCCATGCCTACAGTATTAATACTCTCCATGCCAAAAGATGTAGTTGACAACCCAAGATATATTGATTCCTTGAACCACAGTTATATTGGCTCTTGAATGAATTTCTTGCCAACTCTGGAGAAATAATTCAATAAGTGTGTTTTTAAAACATGAAATCTCTTCAATGATATTTCCATTTTAGGTTCATTTTTTTCTTCAAAATAATTTGAATTTTCATTAGATGGTATCTTTAGTGGTAGTGTCTTTGTCACATGAAAGTATGGCAGTAAAGAGGTATTTCTATAATGTCATCAATCTCTTTTGACATCCTAGATGCTTTCCTTTTTAAAAAGATTTTTATTTATTTTATGTATGTGAGTACTCTGTGGCTATATTTAGACAAACCAGAAGAGAGCATGTGATCCCATTACAGATGGTTGTGCTCTTAACCACTGAACTATCTCTCCAGCCCCTGCATGCTTTCTTATATTAGCATAACCTGTAGCTTTTGTTTCTTTCTTTCATCTGAGAGAAAGACATTTTCATGTCCTTTGTTACTGTTTTCTTTCACTATAGACCTGAAAAAGCACTTAGCAATAACAATGACAGCCTGAATTCTATATTGCTAGAGGTTTAGTCTACAAAATAAATTACTTCATTTACATATTTTCAGTATAAAAAATTACTTATTGTAATGAATACACATGAAAAACACACACACGAATCACAGGCTAGATTTCAGTAGTCACTTCCAAAAGATACTTCCCCAGTCTCAAACTTTATGTATCTCAGTTAACTTCTGTAAGTTGACAAGAGCCATTTTTTTTTTCCACAGAGCTTTGCACAGAGTTTACACGTTCACTGTCAATAAAAATTCATAGATATGGATGTGCAAAGATATTTAGCTTTATGATAGGATATGAAATTTTCTGAATGTATATCCTTGTGTTGGATAGTTTTTCATCAACTTGACATAAGCTTATACATTTGAGAGGAAAGACCTTAAATAAGAAAATACCTTCATAAGATAGGGATGTAGGCAAGTCTGGAGGACATTTTCTTAATTAGTGATTGACTGAGAAGGGCCCAGCCCATTGTGAGTAACCCAATCCTGTGGGTACTAGATTTTATAAGAAAGCAGGCTGAGCAAGCCATGGAGAGCAAGCTAGTAAGCTTCACCCTCTTCATGGCCACTGTGTTAGCTCCTGTGTCCAGGTTCTTGTCCTATTTGAGTTCCTGTCCCGACTTTCTTTAATGATGAATAGTGATGTGGAAGTGTAAGCCAAATAAACCCTTTCCTCCCTGATTTGCCTTTGATCATGGTTTTCATCACAGCACTAGAAACCCCATCTATGACAGTCTTGTCTATTTTTAAAATTCATCCTCCTTCTCAAGACAGAAGAACATGAACTAAAATTCTTTGCTAGAGTACACCTCAGAAGCCCTCTATGCCAGCTCCTGATACAGTTCCTGTTTTATCTGAAACCTCATACACTAGGCATCCATTCTCTACAGATCTGTTCACATTCTAAAAATCACTATCCACTTAGATCATATTACAGAATTCTTGTGTTCATCTAACCCAAATTTCACAATTTCTTTCCCCAAACCAGTGTGTAATCACTAAGAAACAAATAGTCAAATTTATCACAGTAAATATCCTCAATCTTGGTATTGATTACCTGTATTAATATTTTTCTTATTTCTGTGTCAAAATCCATGACAGGGGAAAGTGAAGGAACACAGTTTTATCTTGGTGTTCAGGTAAAAGGGACACTCTCCATTGTGGTTTGGAATGTATTGTAGCAGAAATATGAAGTAGCTTATCACACTACATCTAAAATATAATCAGGAAGAAGAGAGTGGTTAATATTGGTGCTGAGTTGACTTTATGTAGAGTCTAGGGTGGTAGCTGTGGGGCTGTGGTTTGTTTATAAAGTGGTATAAAGTCATTGAGGAGAGAAGACAGATGAAAGGATAAATGATTCAATGACAGCATTGGCTTTACTCAGAAAAACACTTGTTGGGTGTCTCTAGTTTAAGAACCAGCTCTGAATCAGATGACTGGCTCTAATTTGTACAGTGAAGATCCCTCTGTAGTGTATTTCTGAACATAACATATTATAGGGTGGGAAAAGTAGAGAGAAAGAATGCCCAAATAACATTCCTCTTTTAGCTCAAAGTTTACTGTTGCTAAGGGGAGCTAGGGAAATATACTGTGTTATAAAATGTCAAACAACCAATCAACATATTTGGTGGCTAGCTATTACAAAGAGTCAATGGGTCATGGAAGGCAAGACTCTAAAAGAAAATGCCTGTTAACTAAAAGGGAGAAGTTTTACTAAATGCTGTGACCATGGCTAATAGGTATGTCTTTTCTGCTCAATTAACCCAATCTACAAAATCCTCCACAAATATGTCAAAATATTTGTCTTCAGTGTTATACTGTAAATCCTGTCAAAGTGACAATTGACATAAATCATCACAGCAGGCCTATTAGGAAAAGATCACTAGGTCTCTATACGAGTATTTATATGAAATAATTGGAAACTAAAATAAACAATTCCACCTACAATGTTGTCAAACATTTTGGAATTGATTATGGTCTATATGAAAGGTTCTTACTGAAAATTACAAAGCACCCCGAGAAGTTTTAAAGAAAGAATCTCCTGATGATGAATGGGATGTGTCAATGCTGTTGTCTTATTCATTTGTCCTCTAATTAATATCCTGATTTCAGCAAGCTTCAATTAAAACACTCACATATTTATTTTAGAAGTTGACAAGCTGATTCCAATATTATTTTAAAAATATTTTACTGCAATCAGTACAAAAATTAATTCCATAGAGGTAACTACTTTAGCCACAAACTATAAGCAATCAAGGATTGCTGAGAGCAGGAGAGTCTTCCATAGTAAAGACCACACCAATGGGTTATCAAATACTAAATAAATCATACTTGAAAACATAAATATATAAGTAACATTGAGCAGACTGAGCAAGTTGAATTTATAAATTAGGAATTGTCGTAGGGTTCTCTAGAGTCACAGAACTTTTGGATTATGTCTCTATATTGAGGTAATTTGTTGTGATAACTTACAGTCTATAGTCTAACTAACCCAACAATGGGCAGCTGTGATGGGGAGTCCAAGAATCAAGTAATTGCTCAGTCCCACAAGGATAATTGTTTAAGCTGGTCATCTGTTGGAGTAGATTCTAACAAATGTGCTAGCAAATAAGTGCAAGCAGTCAAAGAAGAGTGAATTTTCCTTCTTCCAATGGCTTTCTGTAGGCCTCCAGCAGAAGGTGTGGTCCAGATTAAAAATGTGGACCACCATGACTGGATCTGAGACTTGCTTTATCCCAGGTTGACCTTGAACCCAGAGATCTCCTTGCCTCAGTCTCCTGGGATTAAAGCCATGGACTACCTTGCCTAGGCCTGAGCTTTTCATGGTCACTATGCCTCAAGAACTACGTATCAAGATCGAGATCAGAAACTTGTGTCTTCCAGCCTCAAAATCTGGATCACAGGTGTGCCCTCTAATTCCACATTGTCGTTCATTCCAAATATATTCAAGTTGACAACGAAGAATAGCCATTTACAGGAATTCACACATACAGACACACCCAGAGGCATAAGTTTGTGTGTATGTGTTGTTTTTTTTTTAATTAATTTTTATTGGATATTTTATTTACATTTCAGATGTTATCCCCTTTCCCCATTTTGTCCCCACCCAGAAACCCCCTATCCCATTCCCCCTACTCCTGCTTCTATGAGGATGTGCCCCTACCACGCACACACTGCCACTCCCCTGCCCTTGAATGCCCCCACCCTGGAGCATCCAACCTTCATGGGAACAAAGGCTTCCTCTCCCAACTATGAGCCAAGGCCATCCTTCCCTACATATAGAGCTGGAGCCATGAATCCCCCCTATGTGCTCCTAGGCTGGTGATTTAGACCCTGGGAGCTCTGGTTGGTTGGTATTTTTGCTCTCCCCATGGAGCCACAAACCCCTTCAGCTCCTTCAGTTGTCTTTCTACTCCACTGGGAACCCCATGACCAGTTCAATGGTTAGCTGTGAGCATCCACCTCTGTATATATCAGACTCTGGCAGACCTTTAAGGAGGCAGCTCTATCAGGCTCCTGTCAGTCTGCACTTCCTGGCATCCACATCAGTGTTTGCCTTTGGTGACTGCATGTGGGATGGATACCCAGGTGGAACAGTCTCCAGAAGGCCCCTCCTTCAGTTTCTGTCCCACACTTTGCCACCATATTTGCTCCAATGATTATTTTGTTACTCCTTCTAAGAAGGGCCGAAGCACCCACACTTTAGTCTTCCTTCTTCATGAGATTCATGTGGTGTGTTTGCTTTTATGTAGCAAAATATATGTACATGTGTTTGTTTGTATGTAACAAAAGTTAAGAAAGAAGATGCCATAAACTTGTAAAGAAGAAGGCTGGAGTGTTGGTACATGGGATGGTTTGAAGGGAGGAAATGGTAGGTATGATAATGAGCTTACTTTCAAAATTTAGGAAGAACATCAACATTCCATCATAAAATATCAATGTGCTAACAAAAATGTGGTGGATGTGATATGAAACAGAAATTTATCAAAATAACTCAATAGAAAAAAATCCTTCTAAAAACCAAGAAAAATAAGGTCCATGTAGTTGACATATAACATAATTTTGTTTTAGCGCAATGTGAACAAAAACCTCAAGACAGCAATGATATTTCATAAGAGTGATTTTGAATAAAAAGAAAAATATTTAGTATTGATGAATAGATTTATTAACAAATTCATATATATCCTTGGTATAATCTAGTAGTTCAATCACATTGGTAAATGAAGTCAAAAAGATTTTTATCTTAGATAGGATATCAATTGCTATAGAAAAATACCAACATCACAAGCAATATGAGGAGAAAACTGATTATTTTGGCTTAAATTTCTGTATCACAATCCACAATTCTGGTCATCAAAGGAAGTCAGAAAAGGAACTGGAGAGGGCAGTAACCTAAAATTAAGAACTGAAGCAGGAGCCACAAAGGAGGTTCTGCTTCATGGTTTTTTACCCATGGTTTCTCAGTTGTGTTCTTATGCCATCCAGAGCTTGGTCCACATCAATTAATAGTGAACAAAATGCACAGCAGTAAATCTGATGGAGGCATTTTCTCAATTGAAGTTTATTTCTTCCTTAAATGTTACAATTTGTGCTAAGTTGCCATAAAAATAGCCAGCATAATCTCTACAAACATATAAGCAAAGCCAGTTATGGAAGAAAAAAAATAGACACAGTTATTCATAATTAAGAACCATGGTCTCTAAATCAGTTTGACAAAGCACTATTGTAAAACCATTTTAAAATACATTTTATTAATTCTTTGTGAGTGTCACATTGTGTACTCCAGTCCTGCTCATCTTTCCTCATATCCACCCCTTGCTCTTGCAATCTTTCCCTTGCTCTCCTGTTTCAGCCAGTGAGGGCCAGTTAACTTCCTGCTCCTCCCTGGCAGGAAAGCCATTGTTAACTAAGCACATACTATTATTTCCAACTGAAAGCAATCTAGCTAAATGTCTATGAATTATAAAGTTTTGTATCTGCACACTATGTACTGTCAGAAAATTGTGTCAAAAATACAGCAAGTAGCCTCACTTGGAAAGTGATTTGCATGCAAAAATAAAGAAATATTAGAAGTTCATGAGTATGTACATTATGTTGAGAAAGGCAATATGGGAAATCAGTAACAAGCTTTGGGTGGAAAAAATTGTTCTTAGCTGGGGAAATGGAAGACATTTACTCAGGATACAACTCTTGATGTGTCCAAAGCCCAAAATCACCAATCTACCATGGTAACAAACAATTATGGCAACCTTATGAGATAAGAAATTCAAATATTCAAAGAAATTCAAAATATTTATTTCAGGTACAATTTATTAAGGAACTACATAAAATGAGTATAGTCATAATAATTTATTAAAGAAATAAGTAGTATAGTGAGATTAACGAAGGTTACTAGCAAAATTGGAATAAATCAGATCTACAATCAGAAATATAAGAAACTGACATAGAATGTAGGAAGAGAGAGAAGGGGGGGGCATAGATGGAACAATAAGGTCAGAAAAGAAGAGGAGGAAGAAAAGGAAAAGGCAAGGAGAGGTCTCTGTTCAAAGAAATTATCTGACTAGCAATCAAAAAAAAAAGAAAAAGAAAAAGTTATGGTATTTTATTTATATTTTAAATTATAAATGCACTACTATGTACTTTCGAAGTTTTGCAATTTACTTAGGAAAAAAGAATCATATAAAGAGTTTGTCTTAATCAGTTTTCTGCTGCTGTGATGAGCACCAAGACCATGGGAACTTAAAAAAAAAAAAAATGGTTACAACCAGACTTGTTGAATAGATTAAGCTGTCACTTCTCTGGGAAACTTCCATATGCAGCCCTTCAGTCTTTGGTGACACTGATAACTTCCATTCCATGTGCAGTCACCAAAGGTAGATGCTGATGTGGATGTCAGGAGGTGCATGCTGACAGGAGCCTGACATAGCTGTCTCCTTAGAGGTCTGCAAGAGTCTGATATATTCAGAGGCAGATGCTCACAGCTAACCATTAAACTGATCATGGGGTTCCCAATGGAGGAGTTAGAGTGAAGACTGAAGGAGTTTGCAACCCCATGAGGAGAGCAACAATACCAACCAACCAGAGCCCTCAGAGTCTAAACCACCATCCTGGGAGCTCTTATGGAGGGACCCATGGCTCCAGCTATTTATGCAAGGGAGGTGTAGGTGGGAGAAAAGATCCTTGGTCCCATGAAGGCTGGACACTGTGTGTGGGGGAATTTGAGGGTGGGGAGGTGAGGTGGAGGGTAGGTGGGGGCACACTCTCATAGGAGGAGGGGGATAGGATAGGGTGTTCCTGGGAGGGAGGGGAGAAAATGGGGTAAGGGAGAACATCTAAAATGTAAATATAATATCCAATTAATAAAAAAAGAGAGAACTCTAGAAGAACGTGTAAATCCTGAAGTAAAGAACAGGAAAAAATTCTTGCATTCCTCCTGAAGTCCACCTCTCCAGGTCTGTGGATTGTAGCATGATCATTCTTTACTTTTGAAAGTATGACATAAACCCCATTTGTCTCCATTAAAGGACCAGGACTGATTTCTAAAAGAAGGCCATAAGGAACTAACTTCAGGTTCATAAAAACCAGAAACAAGGTCATAAAACCCCTCATAATGAACAGCTTAGGGATAACCACAAAAATGTGGAAACATTTTATCTCAAGAATGGGCCATCTGTGCTGAGAAGCTTTATCTCATCCTATGGTTAAACGTTCATCACATAGGAATGAAGACCAGTGACCTCTAGAAACAACCAATGAAATTTTAGATAACCTAATGCTTCTAGAGAGTTCTCCCATTTTCCTATAAGAATGCCTGTGTGCCTTTGTCTGGGATTGCCATTTGGAGAACGGTTGACTCCTGAATGCTGGTTGTTTCTTTAAATAAACACTCTTTGCATGTAATCTGAGTCTAGAGTCTTTCTTCAGCGATTTTTGAACCCTCACAATTTACAGCTAATATTCACTTACAAGTAAATATATACCACGTTTGTCTTTCTGAGTCTAGGTTACCTTATTTGGGTTGATTTTTTTTTCATAGTTACATCCATTTGCCTTCAATTTTTTTTTTTTTTTTTTTTTTGCTTTTCTAGACAGAGTTTCTCTGTATAGTCCTGGATGTCCTGGAACTCACTCTGTAGACCAGGCTGGCTTTGAACTCAGAAATCCGCCTGCCTCTGCTTCCCAAGTGCTGGGATTAAAGGCATGCACCACCACTGCCCGGCTCCTACAAAATTTATATCATTGTTTTATAGCTGTTGACTAACACACCATTGTGTAAATGCATCACGTTTTCTTTATCCATTCTTCTGTTTAGGGATACAACAATTCCTCTGATAATGGGGAGTAGAATAGATTTTGAGTGTGAACTGGGAATGAGTGGCTGTGGGATAGATAGATTAGGTTGGGAGGGAGAGAAAATATTAGGAGAAATGACTAGATTTGGGGGGATTTTGAGAGCAAGGTAATAACCTATAGAATCTATAAAAGTAACACTAGAAAAGAATTCTAGTAATTGTGGGGTGGTGGGCTGTGAGAGGCAGCTGGGTACCTGGTCAAGCACAAGCCACAAGCTCTGAAAACTCTAAAGAGATGGTAGGAGTTCAGCCTTGCTCCTGGGCCCTAATTCCTTTCACTTAGCTTCAGCCATCCACAGACCCTCCCAAAGAAAAGTTTGTGGCCTTAGGTCATGTAACACAGGTAGCAGGGCATGACTACAGGCCACAGAGCCTCAAGAGATCTCCATATTCATGAGATACCTAAAGGCCAGAGGGCCAATTAATCATTCCTTCCCAGCTCCTCTTCCTTGCCAAAGGTATTTAACCTCAGGCCTGCCTTGAGAGCACAGGGGTACAGCGTCATCCACTTTCTACCATGACAATAAATCTTTTAAATCCATGGACCTCCTCTTGTACTTGAGGCACACCATGGAGAACCATAGTGGGGACCTTCAACTAATAAGCAGCCGCCTAATCTCCTGCTGGAGGACCTCTCTGTCCTGGTGGCTACCAACTCAACCAAGCTAGGTGAACAAGCCATGATGCAGCCAAGCGAGTCACCATGACCAAGAGCTTTGCCCTATCAGGTCTCAGACTGACATCTTTGCCAGGAGTGGAGCTTGGTGGCTTCTTAAAGCCCAGCATCCTCTTGGCGCCGTGTGGAATAAACTCAGTCAAATTCCTGGCTTCTGGCCCCCTGGGCCATGGTTCCAGACACCTGGGGTGGCAGACGCACTGGAATCACAACACAGCCCAACAGAACCCACACCCATCTCGGGCACCATAGATCTATAACTGGTGGAGGATGTAGACAAAAACCAGCTTCAAGAGTACCCCAGCTAGTGCCCACGAAGAACCACTCCATGGAACAGAATGACAGTGAGTAACTCCCAGTCTACTCCAAAAGCCTAGGCCTCTCTGTCTCTGTCTGTCTCTGTCTGTCTCTTAGTCTGTCTCTCTCTCTCTCTCCACATGCTCCTGGCCAGTTACTTCCTTTGATCTTTAGCTACAGCCTCCAACTCAAGGGCAAGATGACAGTGACTCCCTAGCCTCCTCTCTCTGACCATTTCCCTGCCCCACGGAGAGGGCTCCTTCACAGCTAACAGCTGCCTTTCAGGCCAAAGCACCTGCCATGACCCTCTTTCTAAGACTTTCCCTTGGGTGAGACATTCCCTTTCCTTTTGAGACAGTTTCCTTCTCTCTGTGAGAATCCCAGGTTGGGCCTGGACAGATTGTTCTTTCTCTCTCTCTCTCTCTCTCTCTCTCTCTCTCTCTCTCTCTCTCTCTCTCTCTCTCAAGAGCAGCAGCTCCAAGCTATAGTCCCCAGCATGTCTCCCCCAAAGGTCAGTCTTTTTGCATATTTCTTGCTAGTGTTAGCCTCTCTCCATCCTCCTCTGTCATTTGTGATCAGCTGCAGCCACTTAGTTCAGGACTCTTCCCCTTGGATAAGACTTACCCCTTTCCTTTTGAGATAGTTTCTTTCTCAGGCTGAGAACCCCAGGCCTGGCCTAGAGGAACTGCTCTCAGAAGTGCTGGCTCCAACTCAGCTTCCACGTGTCTCCACCATAGGTCAGTCTTTTCCAAGCCTTTCGCCCCTTCTGGCTCTGACTCTCCTGTCAAGCCTCTATGCTGCTTCTTCCTTTAAGCTTTCTTCAAGGTTGGCCTTTCTCCTTCTCTACAATTAGGATTTGCTGGCTAAGAAAAACAAATGTGGAATACAGGAGACCTCTCTGCTAGAGCACCCAGCCACCACATGGCAGAATAGCCACCAAATGACAGAGCAGGCCCCTCCCCAATTTCTTCTAAACCAGCCAAGAACAACAGAAGCACACCTGAGACCCTTAACCCAGGTATTTTAATGCTTTTTCTCCCTAACAGGAATACCTGAAACAATGTTCATGCTTTTCAACCCAAAATTTTCTTGCTTTTTATTTAAATGTTTCTTTTTCTCCCTAACATTTGTGATATATGTCCAAATTTTTTTCAACTTGTTTGAGATTTCTTTAAGGTTCAAACATCACCTAATCTACTTCCACAGATCAAACCAACTATTCTGATCACCATTTTTCAATCCTTTATTAACAATCAGTTTCCTTACATAATTACCATGATGTTTTTCTTCCTCAGCCATCCAAAACAGACTCCAAGGTGCCTTCTAGGACTAAATTTTCTCAAACACCCTTGCTTTTCTGGGATTATAATGGTAAGCCATGATGTGCTTGCTCCCAAGTAACTTAATACTGGCTAGCCATCCTTTGCAGACATCCCCCTGCTGGGATTCTGCTCCCCCATTGTGATTATCCTACAGGTGCTCCCACAAATCCAGTGGAGACAACATCACCTCCTGGAACCTGCCTGGGACACCAATCTGCCTTCTTCCAGACACCTCATCTGACTGAAGACTCCCAAAACACACACTGAGATCCAGACACACATGCTGAGTCCTACAGAAGACAGATCTTCTATCTATAGATGTACTCTGTTGCCAATGCCAAATGGCTACTGAACTTGGGAAAGTTACATGTTAGTAAGGAAAACATAATGTCTATCTAAATTAATCAGATGTTATTACCCTCAAACTATACAACCTGTAAAACAGTTCATTGGTTCAATGATCCCTTGCCTTCCCAACCCCCACCCTCAACCTCCTTACCCTGTGACTTAATTGTGCTACCCCTATAGCCTGTGTAGTGTTTTCTTTTGACTTCCACTTCGAAATTTTCACTACAAATGACACAGTCACTCCAGTGATGCCCCTCCTTTTAAAAAAGAAAAAGGAGGAACTAACCATGACCCAACCAAGTGAATCACCTCGACCGAGAGTCTTACTACTCCATAGGGCACTGCAGGAGTTACTCTCCCTTGTCCCCCTCAGCTGTGGGCCAGTATAGCCCGTATGCCTCCAGTCTAAACTCGTTTGTGGCTCCCAGAATATCCTGGGAGCCCAGGAGTCTGAGACCAGTCAATTCCTGCACACCTTCTTGCCTGGGGGTTCCCACCCAAAAGCTCTGCTCCTGAGGGTCTCAGACTGAGATCTCCCCACGCCCAGAGTGAAGCTTAGTGGCTTCTCATAGCTCAGCATCCTCCCATCACCATGTGGAGTAAACTCAGTCAAATTCCGTGCTTCTATCCCCCTGAGCTGCGGCTCCAGACAACTGGGGCAGCAGACACTCAGGAACCACAAGCAGCCTAACAGAACCCATGCCCCATGAGCAGGCACCTCAGACTCACACATAATGGAGTTACAGAGCCTGAACTAGTCATCTTCTGTAATAGGGCAAGATTTTAAAATGGAGAGATTGGGATACAAGACCATTTATTAAACCTACCTACATTTGTCATGGTATAGAATGTTCTAGGACTGGGGCTTAGCAGAATCTTCATCTAAGAGACCAGAAAGACTTCATGAAGCAACTGATATTATAAGATGTCCTGTCCCACAGACAAACCTTAGGAAGCACATGGGGAGACCTGCAAAAGAGGGAAAGAAAGGAGACAAGGAGCTAGAAGGGTCAGGGATAACACAAAAACACAGCCAACAAAATCAACTGCTCAGGACTTATGGCAGCTCACAGAGATCAGGGAGCCTGTAGGGATCTGACCTAGGACTTCTACATATATTGTATTGCTGAGTAGATTGGTGTTGTTATGGTAATCCTAACAGTGGGAGCAGGAGCTGTTTTTGACTCTTTTGCCTGCCCATAGACCCTTTACCTTCTCTTGGGTTCCTTTCTCCAGCCTTGATGTGATGGTATGTACCTGGTCTTATTGTAGGTTGTTATGTTCTATTTGGTGATGTTTCTGGGTGGAGATGAGAAGAGAAAACTGAACTCTGAGTTAATATATGAGAGAAGAATAAAAGTTTAAAAGCAAACCAAATCAAAACAAAACAAAACAAAACAAAACCAATAACTAAAAACAGAGAATGCACATGTGGTTGCTTATTCAGAAGTCTATTCTAAAGGCCTGTTCAGTCTTGTGGAAAACTCTCTATTTTACCCTGTTACAAACACTCCATGAATATGTAATTTTCTGGCATGAGGAATTAGATATTGTTCTCACTTAATATGGTTAAATTTATCAGTTAGTGGGCAAAGTGAGAACTTTGATAAATTAAGAAGAATTGTACTTTTGTGTAGTCGAATAATTTGGAAGCAGAATCAGGGAGGAAGTTGCAAGAGAACATAAAAGAAAGAGAAAACAGAAGCATAGGAAATTAACAGAGAAAATCTGTAGCCTTATCTAAAACTCTTCACTAAATGTGCTGTATGGAGTGGCACAGTATATAGGTGTCTAAACCGTCAAACTTTCCTCCTAGTGTGGCAAATGGATTACCATGCACTGTTTTCAAAATTCTAGATGCCAACAGAAGCATATCTCTCTCTCTCTCTCTCTCTCTCTCTCTCTCTCTCTCTCTCTCTCTCTCTCTCTCTCTCTCTCTCTCGTGTGTGTGTGTGTGTGTGTGTGTGTATGTGTGTCGGTTTTCGGTTTTAATTTTTTTATTTTGTTATTTATTTATTATTATTCATTTATTATTATTCATTCATTCATTTACATCCTGATCACAGCTCCCCTTCCCTGCATATATGCAGCAGATGTGCAGCTTGGTCTTCATGCAGGTCCCCTAACAACTAGAACAAAGGCTTACCCTGGCTCTGTTGCTTCCTGAGAATCCTGCTCACCTAACTGGGCTGTCTGGTCTGGCCTCAGAAGGAGAGGAAGTACTAGTCCTGCAGTGACTTGAGGTGCCAGGGTGGGTTGGTTCCCTGGGAGGGACCCCCATCCTTCTCATAGGTGAAAGGAGGCAGGGTGTTTGTATCTGTTAGCCTGGATTCATAGTCAGGAGCCTAGCATAACTGTCCTCAGAGATTTCACCAGTGAGACCCACAGCCAAAGATTAGATGGAGCTTAGATAGTCTCTTGGAAGAGTTGGGGGATGGATTGAGACACCAGGAGGAGATAGAATATCTCTGTGTTTCATGAGACACACATTTTCTAATTGTGTTTAGAACTCCTGGTCTATGGTTTGAAAGATGGAATTCTTAGATAGTTCAGATGTAAGCCATGACTCTACAACCTTTAAGACTGTAGTTAATTGAGCAATAATCTGCCCTCTGTATAGATTGCATGCTGCTAAGATTATGAAATATAAATAACTTAGAACAAAAACTATATTTAAATGATAGATAAAAGAATATGTGCTTGCTAACCAAAGGCAGATATCGGACACATAAAGTAGCTTGAATACACTTGCTTACCTCTAATCTTACTAGTAGTTTTTGCTCTCAAGAGCTTCTAAGCTATTGAAGTCAACATTAGTGAGATAGAGCTATAAGAATTTTAATTTCTAAAAATGAATAATCTGAGTTATCTCAGGAAAATGTGACACTCAACTTTCATATTCAGATATTGGAACAATGAATGAATCATGGCAATATGGGGGATATTGGAGTATATTTGGAAATAATAGATATATTCTGTTATTGGTTGTTAGGGTCCTCAAAATCTTGAGGACCAGCAAAGTTAACCTGAACTAGTGGCTTTCAAGATCTTATGAAATGGATGCAAAAAAATTATTTATAGACAACAGAAAGTTTATTTTAAACAGAATTGTACTACAGATTAAGAGACAGGAGATAAAGAGGAAGTGGGACACAGCAGATGTGAGGAGGGAGAGAAGGAGAGGGATGGAGGGAGAGGGAGGGGAGAGAGGGAGATAGAGAGAGAGAAAACTCAGAACTCCAGAATTGCAGGAAGGCTCCTAGAAAACAGGATAGGATCAGCTATTGTTTTTCACCTGTGATAGTGAATCGGAGTGAGTTATGGGAGGTGGGGGGTGGGGAATGATGTGGTCAGCCAAGGACCATCATAACAGGTGTCCAGTTTTCTCTTCTCAGTTTCATTCTAGTGCAGCCTCAAGGCAGAGGTGAACATGGAGCACAAAAATAAAGGAGGAAACTAAGGGCCATCAGCAAGATGACCTTCAACAAGAGCATTCTTATAGCTGCTATTTTGAAGTCTTTGGCAGACATGTTGTTTCTAGCTTGTGCTCTATTATATTTTTGGTTGTGACCCTAGCCTTTAACAGCTGAACCATCCCAGCTATTGCTCTCAATCATGGGAAATTTATTTTCAAATCAACTGCCATCATCTACAATAAAGGGTTGCATGAACTTTAAATACAGGAGTATTTAATTTTTATTATATTTGTATGCATTTGCCCATCGTTAGGAAAAGTTATTGCCCTATAGTGAGGATGACATTACTCATACCATTTTAAGGCCTGTGTTTCTTTAACATTCTACCTACTAGCTTTGACATTCTATACTTTGTGTAGAGAATTCTAAGGGAATGAATTAAATACTGCATTTAACTGTTTGGACTAATGTTCATAATGTAGAGAACAGCTAAACTTAAATCATCTCTTTTAAAGTAGAATCTCCAGACCAAAAGCCATCAGATATTCATATGTTCAAAGATACACCGGGACCTGCAGGAAAGTGAAAATATTTGTTGGTCAAAGTCCAGTCACTGACACATATAGGACAACACAACAATGTATGATGTGTTAGAGTATAATCAGAGATTTTAACAATTACATGTAACACATTTATTACTACAACATTAAATTGCATATTTTGTTTCCATTAAATGAATAGCAACATGCAAATTGTGCATCAGAAATGCATTTTATCTATAAAATGCTGGATAAGAATCTTGAAATGCCAAGGCACAAGCAGATTGTTAAACACTTTTCCAAGACTGATTAATTCTTCACTATTTTACGTTCTGGATTCAGGCCACTTTTATCATAGTCTTTAAATTCAAAGATTAGGAGCATGAATCAAAATGCCAAGGGTACTCATGACTGAGTAAGAAATGGTGCATTGTGTCAATATTACGTTGGTGACAAGCAGTAACAAGCCTATGTGAGGATCGATTCTACAAGTAGTGCCCCTTTACATGTCAATTATTATTGAAATACTTACATTTTATTCCAATAGCAAATCATATAATACTCACAGGATTTACATTTTAATTTTAATTAAGATATTTATCAGTGGATTACTATTAAAAATTAAAGTTTTTATTTATAGTTTACAAAATGTCTTTGCATTTTATAAAGGAATGGAGTCTTTATGATACATAGACACTATTGGTGTATGATGGGATTTTTGTTATTTTTTGTTTTTATTGATTATTTTTTATTTATATTTCAAATATTTTCCTATTTCCCAATCTCCCCTCCAAAAAGCCCCTATCACATCCCACCTCCACTTTGCCTCTAAGAGGGGTGCACCCCACCCACCTACCCACTCTGCCCCACCCCTCTAGTATCATCCTTCACAGCCCCTCCCACAGAGAGGTCTATGGCCATCAGTCACCAGGAACAGTGCCTCAGGCTCTCCCACATGTAGATGAGGTATTTCCAAACTCTCATACCAAGCCAATAGGTTTATCTGCTGCCAGACCTTAACCCATTATGAAACTGTATATAAGAGCTCTATTCAGGAGAAGTAAAAGGTGTGTGTGAGAATCATCCTGGTGTCTGAGAGTTTCTGTCACAAGAGCTGTAACACTTGGGAAGAGATCTGCTCTCCTGGAACCTGTCTGGGACACCAAGCTGCCTCCTTGCCAGCTAGCCAGCTTCTTATCAGCCTAGCTGGGGCTAGCTCAGCATGTAGAGACAGGTGGGGCACATGGAGTGACTGGGCAGCAACAGCAGAGACTTAAACAGAGGCAGCAAAGGCAGGCTATCTCCCCTCCCTGCTCACACTTTGTTCCCTTGGCCCAGACCCCCTCACCATGCTGGACCAAAGAACATCTTGAGATACCCTCTGGAACAGGGACCCACAGTGGGACATCTGGTTGTTTTCAGCTTCTGACTATCACAAATAAGGCTGCTATGAACATTGTGGAACACCTGCACCTGTGGCATGGTGTGGCATCTTTTTATATTCCCAAGAGTGGTGTTGCTGAGTCTTCAGGTAGATCTATTTCGAGTTTTCTAAGGAGTCTCCAGATTGGTTTCCAGAGTAGTTATACCAGTTTGCAATCTCACCAGCAATGGAGGAGTGTTCCTCTTTCTCCACATCCTCACCAACATGTGTTGTCACCTGAGGTTTTGATAATAGTCAATTTGATTGGTGTAAGGCCGAATCTCAGGGTCGTTTTGATTTTCATTTCTCTGATCACTGAGGACTTTGAACATTTCTTTAGGTGCTTCTCAGCAATTCAAGACTTCTCTGTTGTGAATTCTCAGTTTAGTTCTATACTCCATTTTTTGATTGGGTTGTTTGATATTTTGGTGGTTAGCTTTTTGTGTTCTTTATATATTTTGGATATTACCTTTCTATATGAAATGGGATTAGTGAAGATTATTTTCCAATTTGTAGGTTGCTGATTTGTCTTATTGATTATGTCCTTTGCCTTACAGAAGCTTTCCAGTTTTATGAGGTCCTGTTTATCAATTCTTGATCTTAGAGCATGAGCCATTGAGTTCTGTTTAGGAAATTTCCCCCTGTGCCAATGAGTTCAAGGATCTTTCCCACTTTCTCTTGTATTAGAATCAGTGTATTTGGTTTTATGTTGAGGTCCTAGAGCCACTTGAACTTGAGCTTTGTGCCAGGGGACAAATTTGGGTCTATTTTCAATTTTTTATGTACAGAGAGCCAGTTAGACCAGCACCATTTATTGAAGATTTTTTTTCCCATTATATATTTTTGGCTTCTTTGTCAAACATCAAGTGTTCTTAAGTGTATGGTTTTATTTCTGGGTCTTCAATTCTCTTTCATTGATCAGCATGTCTGTCACTGATTCCATGCAGTTTTTATTACTATTGCTCTGTAGTAAAGCTTGAGGGCAGGGACTGTGATTCCCCCAGTCTTTCTTTTATTGTTGGTGCCCACCCCTGCAGCCTTGAGCAGGTCTGAAAGATCTAGTTTACCACAATAGACCAAAATAATAGGACCTAGGTGGAGTCACCCACCTTGGCTTCACATACAGCCTGCTACAGGAACTTAGAAGAATAGAATGCCCACTGAGCTTGCCTTGAGATATACCACCTGTGACTAAGGATGGGTTCTCCTACCCATCTCCGGCTGAAACAAGAAGGGGTTCCGTGGGGCTTTCCCTTTAAATTGAAAAGCCAAATATTAAACTTTGAGCCTTGATCAGAGAACTTTGTCTTAGCTTTGTCTTTCTCTTGGCCTCCATCCCTTTCTTCATTTCCAGATCCCCTTTCAGGTGATCCCAGTTGGTCAGTGGCCACAGGCAGCTACAAATGTTAAGAATCGTTTTCACTATTCTGGGTTTTTTTGACTTTCCAGATGAATTTGAGAATTGTTCCTTCCATGTCTTTGAAGAATTGTGTTGGGATTTTGATGGAGATTGCATTGAATCTGTAGATTGCCTTTGTTAAGTTGGCCATTTTTACTATATTAATTTTGCCAATCCATGAGATGAGAGATCTCTCCATTTTTTGAGATATTCTTTGATTTCTTTCTTGAAAGACTTGAAGTTATTGTCATACAGTCTTTATTTTGTTTGATTAGAGTTACCCCAAGATATTTTATATCATTTGTGGCTATTGTGAAGGCAATTGTTTCCCTAATTTCTTTCTCAACCTGTTTATCATTTGTATAAAGGAAGGCTAATGATTTATTAGAGTTAATCTTATATCTGGTCACTTTGCTGAAGATGTTTATGAGTTGGAGAAGTTCTCTGGCATAATTTTTGGTGTTGTTTATGTATACTATCATATCATCTACAAATAGTGATACCTTTATTTCTTCTTTGCCATTTTGTATCCCCTTGATGTCTTTTTGTTGTCTTATTGTTCTATCTAGCACTTCAAGTACTATATTGACTAGATATGGGGAGAGTGGGCATCCTATTCTTGTCCTCAATTTTAGTGGTATTGCTTCAAGTATAATTCCACTTAATTTGATATTAGCTGTGGGTTTTCAGTAAATTAGTTTTATTATGTTGATGTATGGCCCTTGAATTCCTGATCCAATATTATTAACATGAAGGGGTGTTATATATTTTTTCTAATGCCTTTTCTGCATCTAAGGAGATATGATGTTTTTAGTTTGTTTATATAGTTATATAGTTTGTTATATAGTGGATTATGTTTATATAGTGGATTGTGTATACTGAACCAACCTTGCATCCCTAGGATGAGGCCTACTTGATCGTGGTGAATGATGGTTTTGGTGTATTCTTAGATTTGGTTTTGAATAATTTTATTGAGTATTTTTGCATCAATATTCGTAATTGAGATTGGTCTAAAGTTCTCTTTTTGGTTGGGTCCTTGTGTGGTTTAGGTATCAGAGTAATTGTGGCTTCATGGAATGAGTTAAGTAGTGTTCCTTCTGTTTCTATTTTATCGAATATTTCAGGAATATTGTTATCATGTCTTCTTTGAAGGTCTGGTAGTATTCTGCACTATATCCATCTGGACTTTGGATCTTTCTTGTTGGGAGGTTTTTAATAAACTTCTTCCAATTCCTTGTGCAATATGGGCCTATTTCAATATTTTACTTGCTCTTGATTTAACTTTGGTATATGGTATCTGTCTAGAAAACCATCTATTTCATCTAGATTTTCCAATTATGCTGAATATAGGCTTTTATAGTTAGAACTAATGATTTTTTGAATTTCCTCCATTTCTGTTGTTGTTTCCCTTTTCATTTCTGATTTTGTTAATTTGGATACTGACTCTGGGCCCTTTATTTAGTGTGGCTACAGGTTTATCTATCTTATTGATTCTCTCAAATAACCAGCTTTTGGTTTTGTTGATTATTTGTATTGTTCTCTTTGTTTCTGGTTGACGTTGGCCCTGAGTTTGACTATTTCTTGCCATCTACTCCTCTTGGGTGAGTTTGCTTCTTTTTCTTCTATAGCTCTCAGGTATGCTGTTAAGTTGTTAATATAAGATCTCTCCATTTTCTTTACCAGGCCACTTCATGCTATGAATTTTCCTCTTAGCACTGCTCTCATTGTGTCCCATAATTTGGTTATGATGTGTTAAAATTTTCATTAAATTCTAAAAAGTTTCTAATACCTTTATTTCTTCCCTGACCCAGTTATCATTGAGTAGAGAGTTGATCAGTTTCCTCATGTATGTGTTGTTTTTGTGGTTATTGAAGACCAGCCTTAGGCCATGGTGATCTGATAGGATGCATGAAATTATTTCAATCTTCTTGTATCAGTTGAGGGTTGTTTTATGACCAATTATGTGGTCAGTTTTGGAGAAGGTATCATGAGGTCTGAGAAGGTGTATTCTTTTGATTTAGGGTGAAATGTTCTGTAGATATCTGTTAAATCCATTTGCTTCACTATCTCTATTAGTTTCACTGTGTCTCTTTTATTTTCTGTCCATTGGTGAGAGTGGGGTGTTGAAGTTTCCTACTAATATTGTGTGTGTGGTTTAATGTGGGTTTTGAGCTTCAGTAAAGTTTCTTTTATGAATGTGGGTGCCCTTGCATTTGGAGCATAGGTGTTTAGAATTGAGATGTACTCTGGTAGGGTTTTCCTCTTGATGAATATGAAGTGTCCTTCCTCATCACACTTGATAACTTTGGTTGAAAGTCTATTTCATTGGATATTAGGACGGTAACTCCAGCTTGTTTCCTGGGACCATTTGCTAGGAAGATCTTTTTCTCCTCATTTACTCTGAGATAGTGTCTGTCTTTGTCATTGATGTGTGTTTCTTGTATGCAGCAAAATGTGGGATCTTGTTTTTGTATCTAGTCTGTTAACTTATGTCTTTATAGGTGAGTTAAGTCCATTAATATTGAGAGATATTAAAGACAAATGACCGTTGGTTCCTGATATGTTTGTTTTTGTAGGTGGTTTTATGTGCTTGTGGTTCTCTGCTCTTGGCATTGTTGTGAGATGCATAATATCTTGTCCTTTCTTCCTTGTGTTGGAGTTTTCCTTCTAGGATCATCTGTAGGGCTGGATTGACAGATAGATATTGTTTGAATTTGGTTTTGTTCTAGAATATTTTGGTTTCCCCATCTATGGTGATTAAGAGTTTTGCTGGATATAATAGCTTGGGCCGGCATTTGTGTTCTCTTAGAGTCTGCATGACCTTTGACCAGGCTCTTCTGGCTTTCATAGTCTCTGTTGAGAAGCCTGTTATAATTCTGATAGGGCTACCTTTGTATGTTACTTGGCCCTTTTCCCTTGCAGCTTTTAATATTCTTTCTTTATTCTGTGTGGTAAGTGTTTTGATTATTATGTGATGAGAGGATTTTCTTTTCTGGTCCTATTTATTTGGTGTTCTATAGGCTTCTTGTACATTATGGCCATCTCATTCTTTATGGAAATTTTCTTCTTTGAGTTTGTTGAAGACATTTTCAGGTCCTTTGAGCTGGGAATCTTTGTTCTCCTCTATTCAGCTTATTCTTAGATTTGGTCTTTTCATTGTGTCCTGAGTTTCCTGGATGCTTTGGCTTAGGATTTATTTACATTTTGAATTTCTTTGACAGTTGTGTCAATCTCTTCTATGATATCTTCTACACCTAAGATTCTCTCTTCTATCTCTTGTATTCTGTTGGTGATACTTACATTTGTAATTCTTGGCCTCTTTCCTAGGTTTTCCATTTCCAGATTTGCATTTGTTTGTGTTTCTTTATTGTTTCTACTTCCCCTTTTAGGTCTTGAATCACTTTATTCAATTCCTTCACCTGTTTACCTTTGTTTTCCTGTAGTTCTTTCAGTGGGTTATTGATATTCTCCTTAAAAGACTCTATTATCTTCATGAGATAGGATTTTAAGGCAGATTCCTGATTTTCCAGAGTGTTGGTGTATTCAGGGCTTGCTGTTGTGAAGAACTGAGTTCTGACGATGACTACATATATTGGCTTTTATTTCTTAGGGTCTTGTCCTTGTCTCTCACCATCTGGATATCCCTGGTGTTTGTTGATCTGGGTGACTATGTCTGAAGTCTGCCACTTTTGTCCCTGGATTGCTTCAGTTCTCCCAGTAGGCTTGAGGGCCTGACTGTAGCAGATCTTCTGTGGGGCCTTCCAACTGGGGGCTGAGAAGTTGCTGTTCTGTTGCCCTAGCTGCTGTAGATCTCATGGAAGGCCTTCAGACTGTTGGTATTCAGTGAAGCAGTCAAGCTGTTATCCTGTATGGAGATGTTCTCCAAGGTGGGTGGGCTACAGATTGTGGTTTCTGTTTCCCTGAGTGCTGCAGAACTCTGTTGAATTATTTGAAAAATGGCCGCAGGTCATGCCGACGATCTAAGCTGCAGTAGCTCTGCCTAGGCCAGCTGCCATGTTTCTCGGCCAGAGGCCACGTGCGTGCTGCAGCTAGAAATGGCCAACTAGAAACCAGCATTGCCACCCACAAGATGTCAGCATGGGAGATGGCTCAATCTCCCACACTGTCTTTGCAAGGTTGGGCATTGCCCAGGCAATCCTGCCATCCATGTGGGTTCAGTAGAAAGATGAGACTCTAATGCTTAAAGATTAATCAAAGGCTTATATGTTTGATAATGATCAGTAACAAGATACCCATACAATCAGAAGTATAACCCAATACACAACCTAGATATACCAACTACCTTTGACTGCTACAGACACATGAACATCCACCTTCATCTCCTCTCTCTTGTTCTGTCTCTCTCTTCCAGCTCCTCCTCTTCCTTTTCCTCTTCTTCTCCTAGCTCCTCCTCTTCCTTTTCCTCTCCTAACTCCTCCCACCTTAGCTTCTCCTACAGAACTCTAGGGAGGCTTTCAGTCTATTGGGTCACTTGCCTTGCATGCCTTCAAGCTGTGGTATCAGAGTGCAGTGGATCCTCTAGGATTGGTCAGGTTATAGTGTCTTCATGGGAGTAGACCAGCTAGGAGAGTCTGTCCCAGCAGAAAGGACCAGGCAGAATGGGCAGAAGGTGAGTGGAATTCCATGGGGAGCAAGTGGGGGTGTGTTGGTGGGTGATGGGTCCCAAGTCCACCAGTCTCCCAGCAGCAGTTCTGGGACTTAGGGCGTGGGGGTTCTTCATAACCTCTCTGAGTGTAGTGGATCCGCTAGGATGGGTCAGGATATGATGTCTTGACAGGAGCACACCAGCTAGGAGCCTGCCCCAACAGAAAGGACTGGGTAGAACAGGATAATATTTTTAATTCCATCCATTTGCCTCCAAAATTTGTGAAGTTGTCCTTTTTAATAACTGAGTAGTAATCCATTGTATAAATGTACCACATTTTCTGTATTCATTCTTTCATTGAGGGACATCTGGGTTGTTTATAGCATCTGGCTATTATAAACAAGATTGCTATGAGCATAGTATACCATGTGTCCTTGCAATATGGTAGAGCATTTCTTGAGTATATGCCTAGAAGTGGTATAGCTGCGTCTTCAGGTAGAACTATTGCCCAATTTCTGAGGAACCACCAGATTGATTTCAAAAGTGGTTGTATGAGCTGACATCCCACCAGCAATGGAGGAGTGTTTTTCTTTCCTCACATCCTCGCCAGCATCTGCTGTTTCCTGAGATTTTTTTTTTGTTTGTTTGTTTTAGCTGTTGTAATTGGTGTAATGTAGAATCTCAGTATAATTTGACTTGCATTTCCCTGATGGTGAAATATGTTGAAAATTTCTGAGATCCCTCAGTTGAGAATTCTTTCTTTAACTCTGTACCCCATTTTAATAGGGTTATTTTTTGGGAGAGGGGTCTAACTTCTTGAATCTTTGTATATTTTGGATAAAATGGATGGGATTATTTCAATCTTCTTTTATTTGTTGAGACTTGTTTTATGTCTAATAATATGGTTAATTTGGAGAAGGTACCAGGAGGTACTAAGAAGGTATATTCTTTTGTTTTAGGGTGGAATGTTCTGTAGATACCTGTTAAATCCATGTGGTTCATAATTTCTGTTAGTTTCACTGTGTCTCTGCTTATTTTCTAGCTCCATGATCTGTCCATTGATGAGAGTCATGTGTTGAAGTCTCCCACTGTTGTCTGAGGCTCAATGTGTGTTTTGAGATTTAGTAACATTTATTTTACAAATGTGGGTGCTTTTGTATTTGCGGTGTAGATTTTCAGAATTGAGAGTTTATCTTGGTGGATTTTTTTCCTTTGATGAGTATGAAGTGTCCTTCCCTAATTCTTTTGATAACTTTTGGTTGAAAGTCTACTTTATTGCATATTTGAATGGCTACTACATCTTGTCTCTTGGGACCATTTGCTTGGAAAAAAATTTTCTAGTCTCTGTCACTGATGTGTGTTTCCTGTATGAAGCAATATGCTGGGTCATGTTTATGTAGCCATCTGTTAGCCTATGTCTTTTTATTTGGGAATTGAGTCCATTGATGTTGAAAGATATTAAATACTAATGATTGTTGGTTGCTGTTATTTTTGTTGTTAGAAGTGGTATTATATTTGTTTGGTTCTGTTCTTTTGAGTTTGTTTTGAGATGATTAATTTCTTGGTTTTTCATTGGTGTAGTTTCCCTCCTTGTGGTGTTTTCCTTCTATTATTCTATATAGGTCTAGATTAGTGGAAAAATATTGCTTTAAAATTGATTTTGCTATGGAATATCTTGTTTTCTCCATCTATGGTGATTAAGAATTTTACTGGTTATAGTAGCCTGAGCTAGCATTTTTGTTCTCTTATGGTCTGCATTACATCTGTCCAAGATTGTCTGGCTTTTAGTCTCTGTTGAATAGTCTTGTATAATTCTTATAGGTATGTCTTTATATGTATCAAGCCTTTTTCCCTTACTGCTTTTAATATTCTTTCTTTGTTCTGTGTATTTAGTGTTTTGATTATTATGTAATAGTAGGAAATTCTTTTCTGGTCCAATCTATTTGGCTTCTGTAAACCTCTTTACGTTTATGGCCATTTCTTTCTTTATGTTAAGGAAGTTTTCTTGTATAATTTTGTTGATATTGGGAATTTCCACTCCGTTCTATATGTATCATTCTCCAGTTTGTTCTTTTCATTGTGTCATAAATTTCCTGGATTAGTTAGGAACATTTTGGATTTTTTATTTTCTTTGCCTATTGTGTCAGTAACTTCAATGATATCTTCTATGTCTGAGATTCTCTCTCTTCTCTCTCTTATATTCTGTTGGTGATGCTCACATTTGTAGCTCCTGCTCTCCTTCCTAGGTTTTCCATCTCCAGTGTTGCTTCCCTTTGTAATTTCATTATTTTTTCTATTTCAAGTTTTAGATACTGGATGGTTTTATTCAATACCTTCATCTATTTGAATTTGTTTTCCTGTATTTCTTTAAGGGATTTATGTGTTTCTTCTTCAAGTGCTTCTACCTATTTACCTGTGTTCTCCTGTATTTCCTTAAGGGAGTTATTTATGTCCTCCTTAAGTTTCTCTATCATCTTCATGAGATGAAATTTTTAGGTCTTAATCTTGCTTTTCAGGATTGGTAGGCTATCCAGGGATTGTTGTGTTGGGAGTAATGGGTTCTGTCAGTACCAAGTGGCAATGGTTTCTCTTACTTATGTTCTTCAGCTTGCTGCTTGCCATCTGGTTATTTCTGGCTTTAATTAGCCTTGGTCTCTCTGACTTGAGCCTGTCATTCCTGTAAGCCAATAGTCTGGTAGAGATGGACCTCTTGGGAGTCAAGATGTCTCTGGGTGTGGTTGGGTGGTAGTGGGGCTGGATCACATGATCTCTTCTGAGTGCAGTATTAGACAGGAAAGAAGCAGTATATGATGTTAAAATGCACAAGCAAATGTAAAAAATACAAATTTATTATACTAGGAAATTAATAGAGAGAAATTCTAACTATAAATTATATTTGAATGTTCAGAAAGACATTACCTGATAAAAATAAACAAATGTCTAATAGAAAAACAAAACTCTGAAAATAACATAGCATGTAAATATTGTGAAAAAAAAAAGAGATTCGTAATCAAAACTCACATAGTACCTATTTGATAAATAAACACATATGGAAACATATTAAACCTGTTTCTGATGAGATAAAGAACTATTTCTTTAGCATGTGCATATCATAGATCATGGCCCTTACATAGCTGGAAGATAATCATTTGCTATTCTTCTTATTTATTAGTGAATTCAGTTTGAAATTTTACTAGCTGCCTGTAAATTTAATAGCCATAAAGGACTCAGAGTACCTTCAATCCTTCTCCTAACTCTTCCCTGGGGTTCCTGATCTTAGTCCAATGGTTGGCTATAAGTATTTGCATCTGTCTCAGTGAGCTATTGATAGAGCCTCTCAGACAACAGCCATGCTAGGCTCCTGTCTGCATGAACAACATAGCATCTGTAATAGTGTCAGGGTTTGGTGCCTACTCATAAGATTGATTCAAATTTCAGCCTTTCCTTTAGTCTCTGCTTCATTTTTATTACTGAATTTTTTTAGACAGGAACAATTCTGAATTAAGAATGTTGAAGATGGGTGGGTGGCTCCATGCTTCAACTGGGGGCCATATCTATCTATTGAAGGTGGTTTCTTCAGGTTTCATCTACCTACTGTTGGGCACTTCAGCTAAGGTTACCTCCATTGAGTCTTGGGAGCCTCTCACATTCCAGGTCTCTGGGATTTTTTTTTGGAGGTTCCTCCAACCTACCACCGCTTGCAGCTGCATATTTCCATTCATTCTTCTAGCCCAGGCTTCTCTAAGATCTCTCTAGTGGACTTCCTTTTCTGGATTCTGTGGGAGAGGATGAATCTAATTTAGTAAAGACTTGATGCCCCAGGAAAGAAGCATTAGGGGAGGGGTAGTGCACACGCTCAGAGGCAAAGGGGAGGGGAGATGGGGTGAGAAACTCTGGGAGGGGGACCAGAAGGAGAGAAACATTGGGATGTAAATAAATAAAATAGTTAATTAAAAAAAAAGATTAAATGAGAAATAAACAGCTTGAAAAAAACCCTCAGAAAAGCACGTTACTTATTCCTGCCAAGTCATCCAGCTTATTGCAATATGGAGAGTAGTCAGCATAGTATGTGGTGCTTCACAAGCATTGTACAGGACCATTGTACAAGACTGTACGTTAGAGAAATACATTTTGGCTTAAGTTGAATTCACTTTTTTTCTTCTTTCTGATACAAATTATGGAGACCTGCTCAGTTGCTGTTGATGTTACCAGTTCCTTTCAGTCCCTTCCAATTACACTCTGTATAATCATTACTTTGCCTGACAAACTTGCCTGTACTTTGGACCAGGTCTTATGGCTGAGGCTGGATTTTTCTGGCAGACATTAATGGGGCCTATAAGAAGTACCATCAGAAATGGTACAGTGCTCATGAAGAAAGCACAAGTACATGTGCAGGCTAGACATAAACCTGAGGTGATGAGCAGTTTAGATGTCAGTCATAGAAAGAAAATAATGTTTCTCAAATGAGAAAAACAGAGGAGAGTTCTGAGGCTTTCAACAAGCATGTAAATCCATATATACCTTTCCAGTTGTCTCTTCAATTCTGCCGGTGTTCCCAACTGAACTATTATTTTTTTATGAGTATGGTAGAAGACTCAGTTCCTAAAGTAATGTAAGAGAATATCATGTAGAAACATATGAGTTTTCAATACTCTCATCTGTGCACATGATTTATAATGTCTAGGGAAGCTATACTATTTTTGTTTTGTTACAGTAAAAGCTGACATACTTAAAAACATGATGATTTCTCTAAGAGAGTCTAAGGGAAGTCAAGGTTATGAAACATAATCAGCATGGTGAAAATACACATAGATCTAGAATAATAAAGTAAAGCTATGGGGAAATTCATGAGGATAATGAATACTATTATGTTAAACTGAGGATAATTTCCTACAGTGGGACAATCACTATTTTACATATAACGCCACAAGGAATATTATGACTCATATATATATGTGTTGTATGCAATATAGAAATATATACACATGCATATGTGTTTTCACAAACATGCCAGTACATTTTTAATATAATAGAGTCTCTGTTGTGTTGTTGGGAATTCCAGTAAATGGTTGGCTTAATAGGAGTGCAGACACAAGAGAAATAACAAGAAGGAATTATACTTACACTTTGTCTCCTGACTTTAGTTTTAGTCATAGATACCAAAGTAATAATGAAACTTAGAACTTCATTACACATTATGTATTTATAATACCATAAAAATGCTTTCCATAGTTAAAAACAAACAGCAAGATTCTGTGTTGAATATGCAGGGCTTATTTAGATAAAGAGGGGCAAAGGATTTGGGGGCCTGAACAGAGATCTCAGCTGTGCAAGTGTCGTGAAAGCTTAAGGCCCCTAGTACAGATTCTGGGCAAGAACTTTAAACAAACACACAAATGAACAAACAAAAAGCATTTAAAGTGGTATATATCTGTAAACTCAACACAGTGTGACGACAGAGTGAGGCAAACTTCAGATGTTTGCTAGCCAGCTAGTCTAATCAGATCAGTCATTCTTCCAGGTTCTGTTGAAAGATCCTATCTCAGACAAAGTGAGGAATAAGAAAAATATTTGACAGAATGAGCCAGAGGTAGGCTATGCCCAATTCTTAAGAACAGCGTGAGAAAAAGAAGTTATTTAAGAGCAGTGTGTGCACATGTGCACACACACAGAAAGAGAGAGAGACAGAGACAGAGATAGACAGAAATAGAGAGACAGAGAAACAGAGAGTATATGTCTGCAGGAAGTCAGTGCAATGAGTACAGTGCAGTGGAGTTAAGCCAGTTGAAATCAGAGAATTAGAAGGAGCTAGAAGACTAGAAAAGACTGCCAGAACTAGTTTGAGGCCAAGCAGAGCAATTCAGCAAGAAGCCAATAGAAGTCAGATTGAATCAGTCAGCTTGGAGAGGTGTTTGAGCAAGAAGCACTGAGCTGAACCAGCCAGCCAGAGCCCAAAAAGAACTAAAATGGGCAAGCTTACCCAGCAGTAAGCCTTAGAGACAGCAGTTACAATTAGGCAAATATAAGTTAATTTTACATAATCCGAACATAGACACACATACAATTTTTAAAATTTAGAAATTTACACGAACTTCCAAACAAGGAATAAAGCATTTATTTAGTCAAGGTTTTTGCAGAATAACTTTTGGACATGTTCCATCTTACTTGCATGTAGATGCAGTGCCTCTCACACTCCCTATAATGTGGTCTATTTAGTCCTTACATCCACAGTACTACCTGCAAATATCAAAGTGTGATGGGCACTTACCATGATTTTAGGGTTTTAGTGGCCTGGGTCAAGGAACTGGACTAGGAGAAATGAGTGCTCAGTAGTAGAAACAAAGACATTTTAAAAACTTACAAAGAGGCAAAATGGGCTGTAGTTGGAAAGTATTTTTAAATATAGTTTTAAATGTAGTTTAAATGTAGTTTTATGGCCACATGTTAAGAGGGCTTTTGACATGCCCCCTCCCACAAGTTATTTGCCCGAAGTTAATTTTCTTGAACATTTGCATACTCTGGGGATTTTTTCTTGATGTTATGCTACCTTTTGAACTTCCAAGCTTAGGAGTTTTTATTATTCCTCTATGTCAACTGGCTTCTTCAATGTGATAATTTCCAGTCCTGTACCCTCATTGCTGCTCCACACTTTTACGCTAAGAGCTATTATGTCTCTGGAAATCTTTTGTGGGAGCCAAAAGATGACAATATGTCTTCTCTTACAATCTCTATGCTGATGATGAGTGTAGCCCTTGTGAACTCTCTCCCCAGTCTATCCAGTGGCAGAATAGAAAAACTTAGTTCTTTTCTAATAGAAGTTGCTGGGATACCTGCATTGCAAAAAGTTTCTCGTTGGTCCTAGACTAAAGTGTTCAGAAAGTAACTCTCTAGAGGAAAATTTTCAGTTCTTTACTCTCCACACTCCCATGATGATCCTAAAGACGTACAATTTTACAAGGATATTAAAAATTGAAGGTTTAAAGAAGAGGGTCATAATTATCCTAATTAATACTCACAGAAAAAGGGAAAGTGACCTAGAACAACAGGCTATTCTTCAGTGACAGAGTCTCAAGTGAGAGGGCCAGGAGATGGGAAGATAAAGAAGATAGGAAAAGTTTGGGATCAGGAGGTTTTGCACAAGCTTATGACCCATGAGAGCAAGCTGATTAAGTACAGCATCTTACATACTATTTCTAAGAGAGAAATGTGACATTGTTAGTAAAGAACTATCATACAATGGGACAGAATCAGCAGGAAGCTAAAAGGAACACAAACAACATTACAAACCAAGCAGACTACAGCCAACCAAAATTAGGTCTGCTAAAGCCTATCTGGTGTGGAAGCAAAAGCCAAATTCTTAGGAACCAACCAAAACCTTAACTTCTTCAAGGCCTTGGCCACCACTTCCACTAGACATTGCCAAGTCTATCCCTAGGTGAGAACACGACACAGAACTAGGTTCCCTGTATCCTTTATCACTAAGAAAGCCTTGATTTGGCCTTGATCTCAATCAAAGGAACCAACAAGACAAGGACCAGTTACTCATAGGGAGTTTTTTTTTTTGGGTAGCTTACTACTGGAGAAAAGATCGCAACTGAGCACTTAAAACGTAATGTTGTTTATATCCTGAGAACTGGATAAAGCAATTTTAAGAAAGAATCTAGTGGTAGAGTATATTAAAATGGAAACAGTATAAAGTCACTGGAATTGAACAAACATTAAACCAACAATATGAAAAAATGTAGAAAACCAAAACCTAATGTGATGATTGTTTGTGAATAAAGCTTGCCTTTACATCTGAGAAGCTATGAACTCCTATTGTTTCTTTAACAAGATGACATAGGTGACCTTGTCTTTAATATGCTATTGTGACCATGGAGATTCCAAAGGGAAAAAGCTTCATTCTGGGAAATAATTGTGAATTCTTTTAGAGTGCGTGAGATTGGCCTTTATCCACCTGAGCAGGTGTCAGTAGCATCAGAAGATGTTAATATACTTCAAAGGCTCACATTTAAAGCATTGCATTAGCTTTGTAAGTGATATTTATTGTTTGCAAGTGGCATTTACTGTTACAGAGTAGAGGGAGAATTACAAGTATGTCCCCCAACTTTTAGGTGAGGACTTCCCAGTGACATGTCTTGTCATCAAGCCACATATAGGAGAATTTCTAAGGCTGAGATTGATGAAAATAATTCCTTTAGTTTTGGCACATTTCCATCAGCGCTGCCTGAAAATCCAGTTGATTTAGTGAGAATTCTTAAATAAACCTGGGTTATCAATGAAATCAGAGAACTGGTATCCAATATCAGAAATTAAACAACTTTCATGTATCTCATCAGAAGTTGTCTGTAATACATGAGTTGTTCCCAGCAATGTCTTGAATAGTACCTTTATCAGGGAAAAATGGACAATCACCATTAATCCAGAGGCCTTTCAGCTCTTTAGTGACAAGGGTATTCTGCCTTACAGTTTTTCAGAGGGGAAACACTGTAATCTTTTACAGGACAATTCATCTCCATTCTCTTGGTTTCCCAAAGCTATGGCAAACAAAGCCATTTTTATCATTGTGCTCATCAATGTGGCCTGCACAGTTTAGGTCTAGAAATCTGTCAAGAACAATGAAAGGATGGAGGAAGGAAAGTATACTTACAGAAAAGCAAGGGTCAGGGGGATTGGGTAAACAGTGTTTTAATGGAACTAGCTACTGCAACAACCAGAACCTCAGCATGTTCCATAGGTGCAGCGCAGATGGCCAGTTATCTTGTCTCAGTGGGAGTTCTCCTGAGGTGTGGCAATTTGTAAATTGTGCAATTTGTGTAAATCTGGGAGGAGGAGGTTGGTTGGTAGTTATTCACACACTGACAGCATTCATAGTCAGAATTGAGGTCAGTTTTGTCAATTCAGAGCCTGACTGCATGGATAGACTGCCAAATCCCTATGGGTTTAAGGCATTGGCCTTTGACATGGTCATGCTCATGTCAACAATATATATTCAGGCAGCACTTCATTCACTCCCTCCATTTTCACTTGGCTTTCTTAGCTCCCCAAGCTTATGACCTAATAGTCAAATTTAAAAGTTAGCTTATATGTAAACTCCCATTGCCTCCTTTTGCCTAGAGGCAATTTGATTGGTGAAATTACTAACCAGCAAAAACATGATTTTAGGAAAAAATGTTTTTGTAATAAATATAATCATATACACATTTGTATTATAGATACAATTGTATCTATAATTGTATCTATAATTGTATATATAATATATGGTTCATTTCATCTTTAATAATTTTTCCTGGCTTAATCTGACCTCTTTCTGAAACTGTCCTTACTTCTTTAAACCACCGTTTAATTTGTGGCTGAAACTACCAACTGTGCATCTGTGTCCTTCTAAAAATATTTCCATTTTTCTTGTTAAGTTTCTTTATCAAAAATATATTTCAAATTTCTAATTTTGTAAACTTGTATATTTACTGATGGCTTATTTTTATAAACATTTCCTTTTAAACAGAATAACTGAGTTCCAAAATTCTGTGTCTAAACACAGACAAAACATGATAGTCCTGAAAACATTTCAATATTTCTTTTATTTATTTATTTATTTTAGCCAGAAAAAAATGTAAGCTAACGATTTGTCATAAATCCAAGACATTTCAATAATGCTTTTGTCAAAAAGCACTTATTTTTTATTTGTGTCCATAAATTAATCCAAACCAAAATAAAAGTTGCTTTTTCTTAGTTTTATGTTTCCATCTTCTTACAAGTTACCTGAATCTGTGTATACAATAGTGATGAGGAAACGTATACTAAGTTGCTTTCCCATTATTGGGCTCCAGAACAGCAGAGTCTTTCAGTCCATCCTCACAATATGAGCAGTATATGTACGGGCTTGACTGTGTCCTGGAGGAGGTACAGTCAGCTCCTGAGAACCAGTCACTGCCTTAAACAGTAAGGTCTCTTTGGACCAAAATTAGAGCAGCAGAATCAAGAAAATAGTCGAGGAGTCCAAATCTTGACATTTTGAGAAAATATGAGAAAATTTCAAAAGTGTTAAAAGTCTCAGCACAGTTAGCTGGAAACAAACTCTATTATTTTAACAAAACACAAAACATTGTTCTTAAGTCATTTTTTTTTTCATTTCAGTAATGTTTTCAAGAGAAAAAAAAACTATTGGAGAAAGCTATTCTTTCATGCTGAATCAGTTATTGACACTGGAAAACTCTTAAGATAATATACATTTTAGAATGTTTTATAATGAAAATTATTGTCACTGACCACGTATAAACTGATCACTTAGTGTGAAAGTAGATCTCACATGTGTTGGCTTTATTTAACCAGAACTATGAACCGATTATTAAAAAATTTTTGCCTAAAAGGAAATTTACATGTGATATAACCCTGTTTAAAGCATAACAAAATCAATAGAAAACCAGTTATTATATTTTTGTATTTTAAGGAGGCTTTATTTTTTTAAACAAAATTAGATCTACATTTTGAGAATTTCTAATTTGTTGAATATATATTAATGTACTAAATCTGATATAAATTATTGGATATAGGTTACTCTGGTTATTTTTTATAATGTTCATTAATTTATTTCTAAACTCAGACAAATTATAGAAGGCATATGAAAAATAGCTACTATATAAACATTAAGACCTTATCTAAAAGCCACAGATAATGATCAAATTTATAATAGCATTGGATTATGTTGTATCTATCAGAGGTGTTTTTAAAATGATGTTAGCTTATGTAGTAATTATGTAATTACAATATGTAGTCATATATGTGGCAGCATATATGCTGCCATGCATATCCTTTGGTCACTTTTTGTTACAAATACACTGATTGTGGTCTAATGACTAGAGCATCTCCATTGAAGATTGCTTTGTTGAATGATACCAGTTCTATCTTATTAACTGTGAGAGTTTAGCCTTTTTGAAGCAGGAATCATTGATGATACAAACCTGGGTATTTCTGTAAAAGAGTTTCTTAAGTAGGTTAATTGAGGTAGAAAAACTCACCAAAACATTATTGGCACCTTCATTCCAATTTCAGCTCAAATATGAACAAGTCTGAGGGAACAGCTTTTGCTTGTTGTTTGATTGTCTTAATTTAATGTTGGCAAGTTCATCTACTCTGATGTTGCCATTGTTTACTGTATTAGAACCAAGCTCATCTGATTTCTCTTATGGACTGAAAATTAGTGGCTCTCCAGGAATCATTTATACCTTCATCATCAGACAGAGAATACTGAAGTGTTCAGTGATAACTTCTGTGACATTCACCAGTTTTTGGTCAACCTTTCCAGTGTGAAGATAGCCACTGTTGGACTACCTAAACAATATCATGTTAGTTGAGTAAATCTTCCTTTAATATGTAATCCATTCCATTGGTTGTGTTCCTCTAGGGAACATTTCCATACAGATTAACTATTTTAAAATGTGTTTTTAAGATGGAATAAACTATGGTGATGACTTCACACCAACTGTAAAAATCAGTCAAATGTAACATTGACAAAAGATATGTATATTTTATGAGAAGCAAAATCTTGCAAAAATATTTTTACATGTAGGTCCATACTAAAATTAAACTTTTAGGCTCACAGTTTAAGTTTAGTAAACACAATGCAGCTTAGAAATTTTCTTAGCATTTTACAAAGCACATTTTAGAAATCTATTCATCGGTTAAAGGGGAGATGTAAGTAATTTACTTTTTGGGACGATCATAATATATTACTTTCCTAATTCATACAAAGTTAACCCATTCATGTCCTCGATATTACCACATAGAGGGATTGTATGTGTGTAATTTTTATTATGAAAGAAAATTTAAGATATTTGGCAAGTCTACATACATACAGTCATCAATAAATTATATACATCACATACAATAAAAATACCATATTTACCACTTATGTATTAAAAAGTTTGGAAACAAATTTATGACAATCAAGAAGTATTTTTACAGTTTATATCATGCAATGTTATTTTGATTAACATAAAGTGATTTTAATGATAAAGATATAAACTTTTGGAAAATATAGATCTTTTCATATGATAAGATAGCAAGATATGATATTGAGTATTTTTCTATCAAGAAAAAGATAATGATAAAACTAGAAAGCCTAAACATGTCATGGTACCAAAAATTATATAAAATATATGACAAATGATACTAAAGATGTACATGCATTATATTAAAATTTCTAAGCTTAACGTTCCATGAATACCCCTATTAAAATCAATGGAGAATTATTAAATTATTTATAATCTCTTGATAGCATTTACAAAACTGAGTTTAAAAATATAATTTATTTATTAGAAATGTTTAGTTTTATTAAACTGAATCATTAAAAACTCTTTAGTTCTCTGTCTGAGATTTATCTAAATGCTCTAAAGAAATTAACTTTTATATTGTACATTCCTTAACATTTGTCTAACTGACCTTCTAGATATTCAACAGCTAGATATGGAGCTTATATCAATATGAGAAAAAGCTGAAAGATGGCTGATCCTGTTGAACTATTCCTCTGAGGTCAACTAGGCTTCCAGGAGACTCCAAGGAACCTCTCTGAATATCTTGTATGTCTGGTGAATCATTTGTCCACTTGATGACAGAGAGGTTGAACTGTAAACAATGTATATTTTGCAGTGAGCAGTGTCAGCACAGAAGGAAATGCTTTGTGTGATTATAAAGAAAAGTATATTGTCATATTGCAAGACTTTTAACTTATCCCAACAGATGGCATAACCGGTAAGAAGTAGAAGGAGGCATGGTTTTCTTTCAAGGCCTCAAGTCAATGCCAAGGGCTGGTCTCTCAACTAGCCTTCACAGTAGAAAGGAAAACAGTTAATTTTGCCTGTTGAGTGTCTTAAAAATCCTATAGAAAATATCACCCAAGAAAAAATTGATCAATTTCCTATTTTCCACAGTCCAATAGTTCTACTCTCCAAACATTATGATTTGTCTCTAAAAAATATTATAAGAACACTTATATCTCATCAACTTTCCTCTTGATGAAAAACAGCTGTCCAGAGCTTGAGAGATAACCCTGTGATTAAGAACACTGTGTGCTCTTACAGAGGATCAGATTTTGATTCTTAACTTCAACATTGAGGCTCACAACTGTCTATAACTCTAGTTCCAGGGAATCTTACTTTTTGTTCTGTTCTGTGTGGGAATTACATGCAAGTGATTCACAGAGATCTACATCTATGTCTACATATACATCATAATCAAATACATATATTAAAGAAAGGAAGTAAGAAAGAATGGAAGAGGGGAGGGCAGGGTAGGAAGAAAGGAAAGAAGAAAGGAAGGAAGGAAGAGAGGAAGGAAGGAATATAACTGCTTCTCAGGTATAAGATATCATTATTTTGACTAAATTTCAACACTGGGGTACTTATGTGACACTTCAAGCCAAGGAAAAGAGAAACCCACCATTGTTCTAATCTGGAGAGCAAAAGCTGATTTCAACCTCTCCTCTTTTCCCCATTTAGAACACATCATGGAAGAGTCTCAAACTCACACAGTGATTCTAGTTTTACCATCAGCTCTCAAAGCGCCTAAAAAAGAATCTTGGGCTCTGCACCCTCGAGTTAAACCATGAAGCCAAGGAAAAAGAAAAAGAAAAGGAAAGAAGCAGGAAAGAGGAGGAGGAGGGGAAGGGGAAGGGAAAGGGGAAGAGGAAAAGGAAAGGGAAGTAAAAGGAAACAAACAAGTTAAAAATGTCTTGAGTTCCCAACAGACCAGACTCAGAGAGTTGCTTTTGTGAGCATCTTGGAGAAGCATAGTAGGCTTTGAGTCCACATTTTTTTTTTTATTGGAAATTTTATTTACATTTCAGATGTTCTCTCCTTACCCCATTTCCCCCCTCCCTCCCAGGAACTCACTATTCCTTCCCCCCCTCCTGCCTCCACGTTGGTGTACCCCCACCCACCCTCCCCTGTACCTCACCTCCCCACCCTCGAATATCCCCCCCCCACGATGTCCAGCCTTCATGGGACCAAGGATCTCTTCTCCCCTTATATATAGCTCCCTTGCATATATAGCTGGAGCCATGGGTCCCTCCCTAAGTGCTCCCAGGCTGGTGGTTTTAGAACCTGGGGGATCTGGTTGGTTGGGATTGTTGCTTTCCTCATGGTGTCCCAAATCCTCTCAACTCCTTCACCTTCACACTATCTTCTCCAATGTGAACTCCATGATCAGTTTACTGGTTAGCTGTGAGCATCTGCCTCTGAGTATGTCAGACTCTTGCAGACTTCTAAGGAGACAGCCATATCAGGCTCCTGTCAGCATGTACATCCTGACATCCACATCAACCTCTACCTTTGGTGACTGCACATAGGATGGATATCCAGGTGGAATGGTCTGTAGATGGTCCCTCCTTCTGTTTCTGTCCTGCACTGTGTCTCCATATTTGCTCCCTTGAGTATTTTGTTACTCCTTCTAAGAAGGACTGAAGCCTCCCTACTTGGTCATCATTCTTCATGAGCTTTATGTGGTCTGTGAGTTGAATCTTGGGAATTTCAGGCTTCTGGGCTAAAATCCAATAATCAGTGAGTGAATACCATGTATGTTCTTTTGTGATTGGGTTACTTCACTCAGGATGATATTTTCTAGTTCCATCCATTTATATAAGAATTTATCAAATTCATTGTTTACTATGTATTTTGTTTTTGCTTCTTTAGTTTTCTGCCTATGGCTTGTAATGTTAAGTTTCTGCACAAACTCATCCTTGCTCCTGAAAGGGAGGGATCATTTTTTTTTTTTTAAGAAGGGCTGGAATTTTACATCCTGGGATTCTTCCCATTGCTTTGATTTCTTCTCCTTTACATCTGTCTAGGCATCACTCTTTCTTCATCACACTTTCCTCATCACACTTTACTAACTCAAAAATGGAAGAGCAAAAGGTCTTTGAGGCTCCCTAACTACTGAAAGAGAGACTGGAGTTCCACAATGAATGGGTCTGTGTACCAGTGTATAGAAATTGTGGTCATTACTCAGATTTCCTAGGAAGAGCTGGGTTACCCTTTCAGAAGAGGGGATTGAGAAGAATAGGTGATAATCTCATCAGAGTGTTTAGAGAAGGAGCCCCAGTAATAAGAACTTGCTGTCTTCTTGGCAGGATGTCAGCCTTTTGTTTGTTTTGTTTTGTATATTCTTGGCTATTAGCTAGGAATACCAAAAGGGAGCTCCTGCTGTCATTTCTTGCTTCTTCTTCTTTTTTTTTTTTTTCTGGAAACAGCTAGATTGACAAAATGCTTTTCTCTGGAATGATTTTAGGGTTTCAACCCTTAGAGGATGGCATGAGGTGACTAGACACAGATTACTAACTTTTGAAGTCATTGAGGGTACCTGTTCTTGTTCTCTAGTAACACTGAAAAGTGGAATATCACAACTGTACCTCCTTACAATATAAGTCATCATATGACAATGTAGAAGTTTCATGGCTTTGTTGAAGCCTGTTAAGAAAAACTTACCTCCTTTTGGTCAAAAGAATGGTTTATAGATCTACCATTGGTCCTGGTGCAGACATAATATTTTCTCTCAGAATAAGAATATCACATACTATTTAACTGGCTTAAGAGTTAACACAGTTGGGCTGGATCAATCCCCTAGCCAGGAGTCCATTCATAGGAAAGTTGATTATCTTAAAGTCCTATGATGAATGTATCCTTTGAAGAAACCTCTTCTCTGATGCAGTTGCTTACAGAGCTTCCTGCATTCAGCACTATTAAGCCTACTCACTTTGAGTCCTAATTCAAAGAGCAAAACTTCTCCGTTTCCTTCTTTCTGTCTCTTTTTTCAGCCCCCAAGCCTATGCTGCTTTCCTTGACACTCTGGACTTCATCCTTCTATTTTGGAAGCTCCCCTTCCCTTACACCAATCAGCTGTTGGTTGACAATTCTATTGAATTGAATCATCTACAACACTTGCTTTCTATCTGCTAATGAAAGGTACAACTTTCCTGCTTTGTTGTTTTTCTCTCAAATCTAATGAAATGGTTCTTGAGATTCCTTTTCAATTTTCTTCCGAAATTATTTCATGAACAAGACTAAGAACCCATAAAAGGGAGTCCTCATTTTCCTTGTGATGGATTTTCTGGTAGTAAATCAGTTGAAAAGTAATTTCAAACTGAAACACTGAACACCCTGGCAGGAATCACTGGTGCCAATCTTTTGGGGATCTGAATTAATGAGTAAAATTTTATTCTTTTGTCAGCCTGAACACTTAGTGTGCTGTCATGCTAATTACCCTAGTAGTTTACATTTTGGCCCCTGAAAGTTTTACTTCTTAAAATCACACTGGCAGTGTCTGTTTCCTCAATTTATTTATTTTTAAAACAATGATCTGAGTATATTCAAGGAAGTTAAGCCCTAAGAACGCCTCAGCAATTCTAGACAAGTAGAAAGCACAGTTGATAATGACATGTAAAATTTTAATACAGAAAAACTTATTGATAAGAAAAGGTAAGTGCATACAATTATAACAGTAAATAGAATGTGAGTTACTATTATAATGTAAAATTAAACACATATCAACCTTAAAAAGGAAAAATATACCCTGTTTTTTTATTTAATTTAATTTATTGTACTTATTCATTTTACATCCTGCTAACTGTCCCCCTCTTGGTCACACCAAACCACACAGTTCTTCTCCTAATCTCCTTCTCAGAGTGGGTGAGAGGCGGGCCCTGGGTATTTCTCAACACCAATAATTCAAGTCTCTGTGAGACTAGGCACTTTTCCCACTGAGGCCAGACAAGACAGCCCAGCTAGAAGAATGTATCCCACATGCAGGCAACAGCTTTTGGGATAGCCCCCATTTGGTTGTTCAGAACCCACATAAAGACCAAGCTGCACATCTGCTACATATATGCAGGTAAGCCTAGGACCACTACATGTATGTTGTTTAGTTGTGGTTCAGGCTATGAAAGTCCCAAGGGTCCACAGTTTACCCTGTTGATCTTCCTGTGAGTTCTTATAACCTTTAAGACCCACAAACCTTCCTTCTGTTCTTCCATAGTGTCCCCAAGCTCTACCCACTATTTGGCTGTGGGTGTCTGCATCTGTGTGAGTCAGATAAAAACTCCTGAAAGTTAAACACACTATTTAATGAAAACTTGGGTCAATGGAGTAGTCAAGAAAACCATTTTAAAATCATGTAGAACTAGGATGAAATGAAAATATGATACACACAAATGTACAAATGTATACAACAAATTAGGGTTGTTTACTGACCTACTGGAAAGGTTTCTGGCTATTGAGAGCTCACAGGTGTTATCACTCAAGTCAACTTTCCTGTCCAGAATTCTTCAGCCCACTTGAGGCTTTGAGATTAATTCTTCCTCCTTAGTGCACCTTTCTTCTTGCAATGCAGAACGGAGGGATTTATCATTGATGGTTCCTCTCTAACAATTCAAGTCGCTTTCTCACCTGCATTCTCTTTGTTCACAAATTGAAGCTTGCTCTCTGCAATCACACCTTTGCTCCTCAAAGTTTACATTTTAATTTAACTTTAGTTTTTTTTTACTTTTATTTTATCTGAAGGAAAGCAGTAGGCAATATGTATGGCTTAATGTAATCCTGGTTTAAAATCTCTTCTGCTAAACAAAGTAGGCCATTAATTTAAAAAGTAGCCTCATTTAAGTCTTCAGGACAGAATACAATGCAGCTAGAGCCTTTTAAGAACAGTTACTATTTGATGCACCAGTAGAATCCTTGTTCCTAGGGAAACATCATGAGACAGCCCTTTAACTTCCACATTCTTTTCTTACTCTGTTCTTCCAAATTCCCACCGGAATGACACATACATCTCTGCTCATAGCACTGAGGAGCTTTTCTACCTCAAAGTGACAAAGTCTTCTAGATCTCTCAAATTCCTACACAAAGTAGTCCCAAGGGCCTAAGAACAAGCCATTCTTACAAAGTAAAACTCATCCTTCCAGGGTCAATTTCTGTCCTAGTTCCTTTTTCATTAATAGGATAAAATACCCTGACAAAACAACTTAAGAATGAAAGGATTTATTTTGGCATAGTGTTTCAGAAGGATACATTTTATCTTGGGTTGGGAGATGTAAGAATAGGCAAGGAAGGCCTGAAAGAAGGAGCAGGATCCTGGCTGTTCACATTGAATCTATATTCCGGAAGTAGAGAGTAAACAAGAAGTCTGACCAGGCTGTAAAGAATGAAGACATGATTTAAAGACTTCCTTCTTATAGCTAGCCTCTATATCTAAAGTAATGGTACCAAAATCTTCCTAGATTCCACCAGCATCAATGAGCCATTTAAGCTAGGGTTCAAAAGCCCACAGTATTCCCCTTATACAAGTACATTTAAAAAAATAAATGAATTTGTAAATTCCCTATTCTATATTTTTGTATATATTTTCAGGTATTATAATCTGTAGAAAGAAATTTGAATTGTTGAACTAAATCATGTTTCACAACTAAAATATATTTCTCAACTTTTTGAATCATGGAAGCTATTGAAATACAGATAACAGCTCTTGGCTCTTTTGTTCTTAAAAACACATATGCATACTTATTAATATAAACCTGAACACGAAGTATACAACCACCTATACACTTAAACACACATTTTTAAATTATTAATTTATTTAATTTTTTACACTACAGATTTTATTCCCGCCCTGTCCACCCACCAACTGTTCCACATCTCATGTCTCCAAAATATCCCCTGTCTCCACAAAGATGTCCCCATCCCCCACCCTACCTGACTTCTAAACTCCCTGAGGCCTCCAGTCTTATGAGGGTTACATGCATCATCTCTGTTTGAACATATACCGGGAAGTCCTCTGCTATATATTGTTGGGAGCCTCATATCAGCTGGTGTATGATGCATGGTTGGTGGTCCAGTGTTTGAGAGATCTCGGGGGCCCAGATTAATTGAGACTGCTGGTCCTCCTACTGGGTCGCCCTCCTCCTCAGCTTCTTTCAACCTTTCCCTAATTCAACGACAGGGGACAGCAGCTTCTGTCCATTGGTTGGATGCAAATACCTGCATCTGACTCTTTCAGTTGCTTGTTGGGTCTTTTGGAGAGCAGTCAGGAAAGTTCCCCTTTTGTGAGCTCTCTATATCCTCAGTAGTAGTGTCAGGCCTTGGAAACTCCCGTTGAGCTGGATCCCATTTTTGTCCTGTCACTAGACCTTCTTTTCCTCTCCATTTCCATCCCTGTAGTTCTTTCAAACAGGAAAAATTATGGGTCAGAGTTTTGACTGTGGGATGACAACCCCCTCCCTCATTTGATGCCCTGTCTTCCTGCTGGAGGTGGGCTCTATAAGTTCCTTCTTCCTACTGTCGGGCATTTCATCTAAGGTCCCTCCCTTTGAGTCTTCGAGTCCCTTACCTTCCAGGTCTGTGGTCCAATCTGGAGGGTCCCTCTAACCTCCTACCTCCCTAGGTTGCCTGTTTCCATTCTTTCTGCTGGCCCTCAGGGCTTCAGTCATTTTCCCCCACCAATACCAGATCAGGTTCCCCTCTCTCCCTACCCCTGTACTCACTAATAAGTAGATATTGGCCAAAAGAAAAACTATACAATACCCAAGATATAGTCCACAGAACTAAAAAAGGTCAACAAGTTGAAGGGCCCAAGTGAGGACACCTCAGTCCCACTGGGGAGGTCGAAGAATGTAAACATTCCTTTTTTTTTTTTTTTTTTTCTTTTTCAACAACATTACAACTATTTAATCTATGACCTATTTTTTTTTTTTTTTTACTATGCCATAAAGCTACATAAAGTTTTTTTATTGGACATTTTATTTACATTTCAGATATTATCCCCTTACCCCATTGCTACCCCCACCCGGTCTAGGAACCCCTATCCCATCCCCCTTCCTCCTGCTTCTATGAGGATGTCAAACACATTTGTTAACACAGACAAACACACATGATCTTGCACAAAATCCACAGATACGTACAAAAATTTATATCTCACATTTGGAAGCCAGTCTTCCAGAATATTACTTGATATTTAGAGAAAAACAAATTGGTCACTCTTTAGTGAGTCATGACTTTGCTTTGGTGGTTGCTTAGGTTTTAAAAACTTCTCATGTATTATGATAATCCTTTATGGCTGCAACTTAAAACTCTTTCCCTGCTCACATTCTGAAGGCAAATGGAAATCAATTGTTCATGTTCTATACCGTCAGAGTAATTTACTCTCTCAGGCTGTTTTCCTATATGTTAGACCAATAAGATGATAAATTATGGGGTCATATCTTTTTAAAGAAATTACATTGACCTTGAAAACATCCATGAATAGTAGCTGAAACTATTACACTTTTTCACTAACTACTAGCACAGATAATTCCCTAAGAACGTAATCTTAAAAAAAAATTCACATTTAGTATTATCATTCCCAAGATATATGTTTAAAAAATGCAAGAGTTCAAAGAGGCTCACAAAACAAAACATTTGTGAGAAGTGTCTCTGCCTTCTACCATTTGATTCATGTTTTTAATAAAGACATTTTCAGTGGCAATTTATGGATACATTGCCTGATTTCCATTTTTGAAAAATGTCTTTTAATTGAACATTAATTCAGAGGATTTACTGAAAGGAAAGTTGCAATGGTAAGTTGTTGATTCATAGCAGTGTTCAGTTAATTAAATAGAATTTTCATTTTTATTCCTGGGGTTAAATACCTTTTGTATTAGTTACTTATCTATTGCTGTGACAAAACTCCATTACTTGTGGAAGGAAGCATTTATTTGACTTTAGAGAAATTTGAGTTTTAGAGGAATAAGAATCTATCAACGTAACAGCAAGGAGCATGGCACTTGGGAGGCATGGTGGTTGGAGTAGCTAGGTGAAGGCTCACATCCTGAACTACCAAAGAAATTCACAGAAACACCCCTTGTCTTTATCCTCTCAAAGCTCACTTCTAATGACATTAACCCTAATTGTCACTATGTTCTCTTTTTTCTGAGTGTCTTGTACTTTTTCCTAGTTTCCTTTCTCTTCCCTTCCAACCTTCCAAGACCACATGCCACTTTTTAAATTAATATAACACTTCAAGAAGACAGTAAGAATTTGAAAATGACATGGGCAAAGTGAACCGCCATGCCAGCTGGACTGAAATTCACAGAGACAGAAGTGTTCAGGCATGATATGTGTACATAAACCAGCTGGCTAAAATCTGATTCATCAGTATGCTAGCTTGATTTGAAAATCTCCCAAACCTTAAATCTATACTGCCTTAGTTTCCTGTGAGTTTTGAATGGGTTTTGTTTTACAGTCTTGTTGAAGAATTTAAATGACCAGGAAATATACTTATGTAATGGGGGGAGGGAGTGTTAAAGACGATGATACTCTGAAGAGAATATTTACCATATCTTCGAGGTGATAGGCATTGAAAGCAAGCCTCTACTTCAAACCATCTGTTATTGGCATTCTCCATTCCAAATGAAATGCTTATCTGACCTAGTTTTCATAGATGAGTGACCAGTATTTTAAGGGTTTTACAGTCTGGGGCCTAGATCACAAATCTAGCAAGTGGTTTCACTTTAGCTGAGATTTTCTATCTTAGTACTACTAAATTATGCTATAGCATGGCTTTTAAGGAATCAGAGTTCACTTAGTTTTCAGACATAGTAAGAGAAAAAATCAAAACAAAACATAAAAAGCACCCCTTGGGTAAAGCATGGTACTGTAAAGTCTAAAACATAAAAATTAAATTCATCAATTATACTCTAAAATAATTACATGTGCAAATAGTAATAAAATACTAAATAGAAACTTTTAATATATAATTTCCTATGAATGATCTATAATTTTAAATTCACTTTCCTTGCATTTAGGTAAAGATTGAAATTCACATTTACCTCTAAATATGTAACAAGGACATTCAGATTTAACTGAAATGATTAAAGAAAGAATTTTGCAAAAAAAGTTCTATAGAACTGAAAAAGAATGCCCTTTTAAAATAATCTACCTATATAAAATATAAGTATGTAGAAAGAAATGGTGACTAAAGTTCACATACTAGAAAAATTAATTCTAAAATTGCAAACTATAAATATTATAAACATATATGTATATTGAGTATGCTTCACAGTTGACACTATTCAGGAACATTGCAGCCCTTAGTTAAAGTGAACGAATCTGGGGTCAGGTGACTAATAGAGTCTTGCTGAAGTCCAACTCAAAGTGTTCAGTGGGTTCTAATAACTTATCCTAAATGCTTCTCACCCAGCTCTAGAAGATATTGAAGTATATGAAGTACTTAGAAGTTGGCAGAAATCCCACCATTAGTTGTAATCTATGGAACAAGGGATTTCTGAAGGTATATGATGGCCAAGTGGAAGCCACTGAATTACATTTAACAGGAAAAGGATGAAACAAACCATATCATAATTCTGAAGAACGTATTTTTTGTTGTGACTCCAAGCTTTAAAGATGCAGAGATGACAGCCAAACAGCGATGGATCTTCGAAATCTTATGGAAAACAGAAGAAAATTTCAGGCCCAAAGGGTATAGGAACTCCACAGGAAAACCAAGAGTCAACTAACCTGGACCTTTGTGGCCTCTTGAATTCTGAAACACCAACAAATGAACATATTTGAACTGGACCTACGTCTACTGCCATTGTATCAGATGTGGAGATTGGCTTCCTGTGGTCCAAACAACAGAAATAGTGTCTATCACAAAAGCTGTTGCCTGATGTGGGAATATTCTTCTAGCTAAGGCTTGTTGGCCTCAGTGGGAGAAGACGTGCCTAGCCTGGAAGAACAGGAATGCCAACATAGTGTGATACACAGAGGGAACTCACCCCCTCAGAGAAGGGGAGGAAGCATGGAGGAGGATTATTGGGGAGTGGATAACCAATTGGGGTAAGGTTGTAAAGTAAAATTTTAAAAGTAAATTAAAAAGAAAGTTGTAGGGGTGGAAGATTTCATTATATATCTTCTAACTCTCTTGTTTGGTCTTTGTAGAAAACAGAGTCTTTGAAAGATGTGGACTATTCCTGCAAAGGCCTGACCATATACATTTTTGGGGAAATGTAGATTTGGAGACTTTGAAATAGGGACACTGTTGAGAACTACACGTGGTTCTTTATGGTCCACCCTAATAGGAACATTATAAAAAATAGTGAGGAGGAGTGATATAGGCTCTGGAAACTCAGAGGTTCTAGAAGGCAGCAACATTTACAATTGTAACAGATGTTTTGGCTAAGAATGTGTCTCTTTTTTGCCTTGTCTTAAGAATCTGCTTGATTCAATTTTGAAGATTTTTTGGTCTAATTTCTTTGGCAGAAATGATTTCATTAACTAATATTGACTCTTGTCATGTGGTTATTTGTGATCATTCTTATCCAGATCCACAATAAAAAAGAGCAAATGAGTCAAAAATCAATACAAAATGTACTGTATAAGAAGGAAAAAGCATTAGGAAATTTAATATGGGAGTCATAGTTTGTGCCTTAAAGACAAAGAGAAATGGAATAAGTGGAATTGTACCATCAGGGCAAGATTCCATCTAACTCCACCTGCAATGTGTCAAGAGTGGGTGGGTAGGGAGCAAAACAAAGCAAAACAAAAACAACAAAACAAAACAATAACAATAAAAAAGGAATTATCTGTACATAAAGAACAAAAAGAAAGTCAAAGTTTATATGAATGTAATTGAAGTAGAGGCAGGTGTCATCCTAAGCCATCAGCAGAAGTGATGGCATTGACCAAGTGGTTCTGGCATTAGAGTCATGAAAACACCATCAGAGTAGAGGGTTTGTGGAATTTTTCTCAGTTAAGGAGAGTGGTTTAGGATAGGACTGTGGCAACAGAGTCCCTGCATAGGTTCTGAGAGGCCATTGTTTGAAACTAAAACTGAAACCTATACTGTGCTGAAACCCCCAGGATATTAGACACAACAGAGCTGAGCATATGTGCCAGGGAGAACTTCATACAAGAAGTGGAACCAGTGCATGAGAGAAAAATGTGCTGCAGTGAGCAAACTTTGAAGGGAAGAAGCATCTAAGTCCCTTGACATCAGACATTGTGCTCAAGGATTGCATGCTACACTGCTGAGGTTTGGTCTTGCTGTGGTCTAGCATTTGCTCCCCACACTCATATTCCTCACATCTGGAAAGGTAATGTATATTGTGTACCACTGTATGTTGGAAGTAGCTAACAATTAGATTTTTCTGGGAGCTATAATAAGAGATAGTCTCGAATCACTCAGAAAAGACTTCGGCCTTTTAACCTGTGGTAACAAACTGTAAGCCTATGGGGACTTTTGAAGACAGACTAAATGTATTTTATGACAACAAACCAGTGAGGGTTAGGGGAATGGGATGTGGTAGTTTGACTCAGAATGGTACTTACTAGCTTAGATATATGAATGCTTGGTCTCCAGTTGGTGGAACTGTTTGGGAAGGCCTACTAGGTTTGATGCTCTCAAATGGGGACTGAATTGGGAGCTGGAAAGGACACATCATTCCCAGGTAATTTTCTCCCTTCCTTAAGCTTGTGGATTTTGTGTAAACTCGCAGCTCCAGCTCCAGCAGGACTGCTGCCAGATGGTCATTGACTTAATGCTATTGAATCATGAGCTCCCAAATCAATGCTTTCCTGTATAAGCTGCCTTGGTCAAGGTCTTTTGTCTTGGTAATAAAAAAGTAACTAAGACACGTGTTGATGATATTTTATACTCTGCTATGAAATAACAAGATTTATTCCTTTTGGAAAGCTAAGCATATCCTTACCATTCACATTCAAATATGCTTTCATTTTTTAAAAATTGTGAAATTATATGCATGCCAAAGAATTGCTTAAATTGAAATTAATTTATTGTTGATCATCACTACATGTTTGGATTGAATACTTATTTTATATACCTATATACCCAAGGTTTCTAACAAATTGCTTCAGCAAATGGGGTTGTTAGTGGAAAATTTGCAAAAGCCTTGGTCTGAATTCCTTGAGTTTAGTTCACCGATGAATGAAATGAAAGATATCTAGTGGTATTTAGAAAGCAAGTATTCTCGTCGGGTTTTTACCTCCATGACACTATGAAACAGCACAACATTTATTTTGTGATACTTAACTAAACAAGATTCAAGTGCATGACTTAGTTGTATTTCTCATCCCTTGTAAAACTGCTTTATACATTCTTTCCTTCTTAAAATACGTGATCTAACAAATAAATAAAAATCACATTTTCACTATTTTTTACAGTTGTTGGATATTTCATGAATCATTTTTTCCTCTGTCTGTTGCCTCCTTTCTATAGAACGATTTCATTGACAACTATTGGTAAATCCCCCATTAGCATGACCTTAGATGTGCTCTGTGAACAAAATAAAACTTCGTTGTCCTTCTTGTTTAAAATGGTAAGCATACATTTGAATACTATATTTAAGAAATATATCAGATTCTTCAAAGGTAATACTCTTTCATTCTCCACAAAGGAAAAAGGAATATGGCTCCTAGACCTATTAGTGCATTGATTTTGTGCCTTCAATAAAGAAAATCAAGTGTGACCTAAGCAGCAAAAGTGCAGCCCACTTCGGTTCAGGTTTCCTTCCTGCATGACTCATGCCCTATGGATTGGGAAGGGAAAGAGCATTGGAGATGTGCCAATTGATTATTCTCTGTGGAGTCTTAGGAAAAAGGAGGTGTGTAGCTAGCTGATAAAGGGCATTCTCATTTGTCTTCAGCTTTACTGTGTAGAAGAATGGCTTAGGAGTTTAAGTGTCATCTATTATGGATATGTGTCCTTTTTGTATCCTTAATAGGGGTGGAGGTAACTTCTTCTCTGAGATTCATCTTATACACTGGAAGAACTAAACTGCTGGTGATGCCCACCTGCTACAGCTGTAGGAGCCAAGTCACATGTGGAAGGTTTAGCACTATCCATTGGGTAAGTTGAATTGACAATAAATGTGTTCGTACGTTTACAACCAACTTCCTATATTTCAAACAGTGTAACCTAACTTTACTCATATTACTGGAAAAGCTATTTTTAGCCATGCTTAGATGCAATTTCTAACCTCTCAGGAAATATCTCCTCACTGGTAATTAAGTGTGAGCAGATTTTCTACTCTTTGTTTTCTATAATATCATCCTCAGGGCAGGATTAATGCCTGAAGCACATCGTGTTGCTTGTAATTGTTTGTTGAAAAATTGAGCGAAACATCATCCTCCAAACTCTGTAGTTCACAAAATGTTTCTTTCAGAAACCACCATGGAGATATCCTACGACATGCTAGCCCTAAATCAAAACTTGCATTTTTTTTCCTTTAATCTAGTTCTTTCTGTTTATAATGCTCAACTGAGTTTCTAGAAATTTCTTTAAAATCTCTTTGATATACCACTCAGTGTTTTGCAATTAGGACCATCTTTTATAAAGCAACAGAACCCATCACTACTAAACCCTACCGAAGTTCCAATATCAGAATAATGTGAAAATAACAACAGCATTCACCAACTTAGTGGTGTTTGCTGTGCTCTTCCTGCTGAGGTTTTGACTTTTGAAACTTCAATCTCCTTCTGAAATATTGGCAGTAGTGAAAATCATCTAAAGGAAAACAAACCTGTGCTTCTTCCATTCACCATCAAAACATCTTTTCTCACTGATAAAACTAGTGTACTTCACAGACTTGTAGGAACGTGATCTTGAACCTTACCTACAAAGAAAATATATAAACTATTCATCCCTTAAACATACAGAAATTAAATCCAGATGATACCTTGCGAGTGGCAACTTCCAGAATTAGCAGCATTACATTCAACTGGATATGCATTTCCTTGTCAGTGCTTACCCTTTAATCTCATACTATCACACAAAACACCTTATATATCCATAGCTATCCTTTCATTCCAATACTCTGTGAAAATGACAACACAATAGGAATAGAACTGTAAAAAATTACTTGGGGAAAAAATTCAGGAAACCTCCATAAGAGCAGTTCAATTCAACAGAGGCTAGAAAGACAGAAGAGGGAATGGAGAAAAGTAAAAATAAATTCATCAACTGGAAAGGGTTACCTGGACGGTCTCCAAATTAAACAAGACAAGAATAGGAGCAAGGTCCTGCAATAACACAGTTTGACAGAAATAACGATTCCTTGGCTCTGAAAACAATCCACATATTAAACCAACCCATCAGAGAGTCTATTCGCCTCTTTCAATGTTGGGTACTCATAACTTATCTCACTTACTCCAGTGCTCTGATTGACATTTCCAGACACTGACTGGAGCATTTAATGCATTGTTAATTAGATGAAAAAAACTTCATCTAAAGACAATCAATTCAGAAACGTTAGAACCAGGTAAAGGAAAAGAGATTTTCAGAAATGGTAAAGTAATGAAGCAGTGAAAGGAAATTTGCAGAAATTTGCTGTCTTATTTTGAGCCCTAGTTGTTTTACCTGATTATATCTAGTTACTTATGGAAGTATACATATATGCAGGGATTGCATGCAATTCTGTTTTCTTTCCTTTTTTGTTTTTCTTTTCTTTCTTTTTTGTTAGTTGGTGGAGACTGAGAGAAATGACCTCTCTTCCCTATATATGTAGACTTATGATTCGTGTCTAGTTTATGAATAATATCTCTCAGTATAAAGAGCCAGGACTCCTTGGAGCAATAACTGATTCTAAGAACAAGAAAAGGCATATTTATTTTATGACAGAAAAAAGGAAGACCAAAAGCAAAATAAAATTGAAACACATGATTAAGTGTCATCTAAGAGTCAATGTGCCGGTGAGAAGAGGCCCTCATGCCATAACAGAAACACTGAGGCAGTAAAACAAAAGTATCCTTGGATTATGAGGGAAAGCAAAATCTATATTGATGCAAACACATGACTTATGAAATTCATAAGAGTTTGGGAGATAAATCTTCCAAACTGAATTTTGTACAACTTATTTGGATTTCTGCCTGAAGAAAGGGAAACAATTTCTTACTCCTCAATTGAGACATATTCACAATGTTTTTCAAGCGAAAAAAAAAAAAAAAAAAACAGGAAGAAATGAAGAGGAAGAATAAGTTTAGAGTGGGGAAATTTAACTACTTCCAGGTGTGATCAAGGTAAACAACAAGAGACAAGGGTCTCCTGAACTGTGCTCACATAGCATATCCTTGGAATGTGATCAAAATGATGAGTTATTTCTCTGGTCTCCCTTAGCAACCATTTAACATCAACTTATTCATAATTGGACATCAGAAAAAAATCTCAACAAATGGTTCTACTACAACATATCTTACAAGCACTCTTTAGTACTCTCAAGAGAAAAAAAATATGCCTGAGAAAAGTTTTATTCAAATGAAGCTTAAGGAGACATGATAACCAAATGAACGTGCTTTCTCCATAGAATCTTGGAACTCGTAATGAGAATTAGCAGAGAACTGAGGGTCAATTCTTTAGAAATCCATCTCTGACTCACTACTTTCAAAGCCTTCTCATAACACTTGTTACCAAATTTGTTTTTTGTTTGTTTGACTTTTGAAAAAGGGTTCTACTATGTATCTTGGATTGACCTGGAATTTCACATCTTTGTGCTTCAATTTTCGCAGTAGTGTACTGTGACAAGTGATTTAGAAAAACTTTTTGAAGATAACTTCAAGATTATCTGAAAAGTTGTGTCCTGTAAACAGAAAGCATTCTGTGGACTGTGGCTTTCCTGTCCTGTGGCTTTTCCTGTTGTTCTGGGGACTTGCAATAGGCCAGTCTCTCTTGTCTAGATCTTAGTCCCTACTGTCAACTTTAGCTTGCTTTTTGCTTAACTGAATTAATGCAAATAGGCCCACTGACTGCTTTGTAGCTCTTGTCAAGAATTACTTAGGAAAGCCTTTGGGGCTGCTTGGCAAGAATCTGACTTGGAACAAGGATAAGGAAATGGGCTGCTTGGCAGGAATATGACATTGGCCAAAGACAAGGAAGTAGGCTTCAGGCAGGAATTTGATATTAGGCTAGAACAAAGAAGTAATTTCTGGTAGGAATCTAAATTTTAGGCTAGAACAAGGAAGTAGGCTTCAGACATGAAAATGACTTTGGGCTAGGACAGGGAAGTTGGCTCAGATACTTTGGTCATCCTGATAAGGCTTTAGAAACAATGACCATGGGAGTGTTCATGTAATTGGGTTTAATGTCTTGCATGTTCTTTGACTATTTGTGTTTATTGTCTTGCTTGTTCCTTGACTATTTGCATCTATTGTACTGCTAGACCCTTAATCTAGAACTGACCTTAATATATGCATGTAATTAAAATGGTATAAAAGCAAAAAGGAGGAGGGGGAATGGCATAGGGGGTTCAAGGGAGGGGGAATGGGGAAAGGGGATGACATCTGAAATATAAATAAATAAAATATCCAGAGAGAAAGAGAGAGAGAGAGAGAGAGAGAGAGAGAGAGAGAGAGAGAGAGAACTGCTTAGGTGAGAAACTCTGTTTCCTCCTGGGAAATGTTAATCAAAAAATTCAAATTCCCAATACATGAAAAGAGATACCTTAAAGCACATAGCAAGATTTGATAGAGAAGAATATAGGATGTAGCAGGTAACAATGTAATGTCAATTATTACAAGACTTTTAGGCTAATATTTATGAATATATTCTTATAAGATATTTTCAATACAAATTCCAAAACTCAAAGGATTGCCTAGAACTTATGTTTGAGCACAGTTAGGGACATGGGAAGGTGGTTTCTTTGTAGATTCTAACAGTTCCATGTATTGTCACATCAATGTAACTTCCAAACAATAAAATCATATGTCAATCATATGTCATGACTTGTGATTTTAGCATTTGCTAGGACTGTCACTTCCAGGAGAACACAGACATGGTGGCTTTAGCCTTTGAATCCTAGTGTCTCATTTGCCACAGAGAGATCTGGATAAGAGTAGGTACTTTTTATAAATCATAGGCAAATATGCAATTAGCATATTCCATTCTGTCAGGAAACATCCCTGATCACTTTTCCACCCTCTTGATTGAGACAGGGTTGCTCATTTGAGGATGAAATTATAGTTGGACAGTCATGTTTATCCAACATTTATATGTTGTCCTACTTTACTTTCTGTTGTTGTGAAGACATCACTATCAAAAGTAATTTGGGGAGGAAATGGCTTATATCACTCTATACTTTCAGATCACAATCCATCATTGATTTTGGCAGATGCTCAAGAAAGAAACATGGATGCAAGACCCAGGAGCTGAAATCACGGAGGAACTCTGCTTACTGGCTTGCTCACTGGCTTATGACAACCTAATATCCCTATACAGCCCAGGCCACACCTGCTTAGGGACTGTTTTTCACAGTAACTGGTGCCTCCTGCATCAATCATAAATTAAAACAATCTCTTTCAGACTTGGATAAAAGCCAACTTAATTAAGGTAATTTTTCAACTTAGTGACTTTTGGTTAGGTCAACTTAATATAAAAAACAGCCAGAACTCGTAGACTCAGAATATCTGAACCAGCTCTCAGTTCTTAGCTTTACACTGCTATTCTGAGATTACTGTCAGTAATCTCATCCAAGAAGACTGTCAGTAAGTTGTGCTGATTTTAGTCTACTCAAATGAATTATAGCTTAATTTCAAATTAACTCTAAGCTTCTCTTGTGAGAGGACTTATTAGAGGAATACTGTTGCTGATTTACCAAATTATATGGGAAAAATAATAAGACAAAGAAAACACAGAGAAATAGAGAAACTGAAGACCACTCTTCTTTGATGTTCCTGAATCAATATTCTGAATTTTGTGCCCCTTCCAAGATTCTATCTCATATTTTTCCAAATTAATAATTTATGACTATGTTACATGCAAAATAATGTTTATGGGATTTTTTTTTTTACTTTATGAAAAATATGAGAAAGTAGAAGTGAAATATTCTTGTACTGCAGGGAGTCTACTTCATGTGTGTGCATAACACAACTCAGTCTTTGCTAAAGTGTCAAAAGAGACTATACTCATGTAGTTCTGTCTTGTACTGAGATGTTAGTAAAGACAAATTGTGGCAGGAAATGAGTATTTTGTAACTAAAAGGCAGGGAGACCAAAGGAAGAAGAGATAAGACACTTGAAATACAAAACACAACTGAAAATTAATATAAAATTCATTATAAAAATAAATAATGAAATCTGGGCAGCTATTTTCTACTCCTTTTCTTCCCTTGACCCCTTTTCTCTTCTGTTAAGCCATGATTTAAACTAGACTACTTACCAATCAAAAATTCATGGAATAATTACATGGAAAAATCGTCCTTTATTTAATACTATGTTTAAAACTTAATGTTTGGCAGAAATTACTAACATGTTCTAAATTCACAGGTTTACAGAAGAAATTCAAAGCAATTAGAAAATATGTTAATAATATACATGCCAGTGAATATACAAACAAGGCCTTCAAATTGGTCTTTACCTGTCTCTCTATGTTCTCTTGTTTCTACTCAGAGTTGACAGTGAGTCTCATCTCAATTCTGATGTTCCTCCCGATTATGGTTTCAGAGTTAGGCGAATCTGTGCTCTTCAGTTGCACTTTCAAAGCCTTCAGCTTAGTGAAATAGTCTTCTTAAAGGCAATTAGATAACAAAGATAATTACTTCATCTGTACATGTAAAGAATTATTGATCTGTCTAGCTCATAGTTTTAAATTGAGCCATGTTGTAAAAATGAGCCTTTGTCTAGCACTTCAGCAAAGTCAATAGAGGCAAATTATCTGGCTCTTTTCATTTTACACTATTTAGTTATACACATGACATTTTTGGGATCAGACAACTTATCCTATTCACCTAAAGAATAAGCATTTCATGATGTAAATCTATATTTAAGTAACATTAAATAAATAATATTATTTTTACATATCGGCTAATATAACATAATTTTATGACAGTAGGCATAATTCTTGTTATGCTCCAATAATACTTAATATATAATTGCATTCTCAATTACTTTTGTTCTGCCCAGAAAACATTTGTATTTTAAAAATTGCTTTCATTAAGGTTGAGGGAATATATTTATGAACTCATTTTGAGTCACATCACATGGTAGTCACTGTAAAAATGTATTAAGTGAAAAGATTTACATTTTTTCAAATTATAGAATTCATTTTATTTAATAAACAAACAGGCTAATGACAAAATGCATTTATATAAATCATTCTATTTTTAAGAAGAGTATGAGTGCTAGAGATCATGCTGAGGTCAGTCAGAAATGGTCAAATTTTATGGGTAGAGGATGCGTAAGAAATGAGAGACTCATTTAAGGAGTCTTGTGCTTCAAGAAAGTGCTTTTGTGGCTCAGTTGGCTAAAGATTCTGGATTTGTGTCCATTTTATTTCCTTGGCTTTTTCTCAGAGTATCAGAGGATATCTATATTCTAATCTAGATGAAAGGGAAACAGGCACAGAGCCAGGCAGGCACATATCATTATAATAAATCAGATGCTATCTGAGAATCTGATCTCTTTCTAGCCAGCCATATTATTTTATTAGTCTAACCTGTATGACACAAATATACCACAACCTGAAGATTCCTTAGAAATATTTAATTATACTTAATTTCATCATTTTATCTAAGTGTTGCCTGTAAGATGTTTAACAATAGTGGTCACATAATCTGATTTGTAAGTATGGAACATCCTCTCTGCTTTACATTAGCAACACTTGTCAAGCATTGTCCTAAATACCTCTTGGTTTGCTGTATTGTACTGTAAGTTGTACAATGATAGTTGGTGCTCATCATTTTATCAGCTTTTAATAGAAGGCTTAGTTTAATAAGTACTTAAAAATAAACATTTGTTTATAGACTGGATTCTGAAATCACTAGCTGTATTCATGAATGCCCAAGGGGAAATACTGAAATATATTCAATGTCATAGCAGTGGGGATGAAGAATTGACATAAAAATCAGGGTAGCAATAGAGTAAGAATGACTAAATAGTGGCATGTGCAGTAGAAGCTGCATTGTTAGGTGTAGGAAAAATAGGTCAACAAAGAAAGGATGTATCAAAAACTATGGTAACAAAACCAAACCAAAACAAAAACAACAATAATAAAAAAACTTGAGAAATTCAATAGGCTCCCACCAGGACTGAAACAAAATGAGAAGAATGGGGAGAAGAATATTCTCTAGAATAAGGGAGAGCTAGCTCTCCTTGGTCTGATAATAAAACTTGGGTTAATATTAACAATCATCCTTTTTACCTGTGTTGAGAATATCATTAAACACAGCATCTTTGAGGATCCTGAGATTTCATATTTTATGTGAAACAAATATTACCCAAGTTTTCTCCTTTCTTCAATTTTATTAATAATTTTATTTCTTATTCTATTTCTGTAATTTTATATATGTGGAATGATCTCCTAAACGGAGAAACCTCTCAGTTTGGTTGTGAGAGAGTTTTAACATTGGCACAATTGGTGTAGGAAGACCTGCTCTAAATGTGCACAATAGGATCCTATGCCTTGGAGTCCTGGATTGTAGAAAAGGGAGAAAGCAAGCTGAGTACCAGAACTACCTACTTCCTGTTTACTGACTGAAGATTCAAGAGATAAGCTGATTTCTATACATGCTGCCCTGCCATGTCCGCCATAATGAGCCATAATTCCAAACTGTGAGCCCCTCAAAACCCATTCTTTCTTTAAATTGTCAGTCATAGAAAATAGCTTGCAGAGCCCTGGAGATAACACTGGGGAAAAAGCATAAAAGTTATAGTGATCCATCCTTAACCCAATATAAGTCACTCTCTTACTGAGTCAGGAGGAGAATGACTATCTGGTTTCAGTTAACATTCTCAAAGAAAGCATTATGTACATTCCAAATAATGTAGGTCCACTGACCACCCTTCTTTTCTGTTCTCACTCATAGGTATAAGGTAATGTGAATTTCCTAGTGATGTGTTCTGGTTTAGATATAGTCTTTGCTACTTATGTAGCTGTACATATTTACAAATAGATTTGATATCTATCTAAATGGCTGTTCTATTTTACATGATTATTTGGAAAAAATTGAAATTGTTTTTCCAAATTGTTCTTATTTTAATTTCCCAAATATGTTTTCTTCCAAATTTACTGCCAGAGTTATTAACTAAGCAGTAATGTACAAGAAGTGTTCCTGACCACCCAAAAGAACAGTCATCTTAAAGACAGAAGGCAAGATTTACTTTTGTTTCATTTGAAAGAACTCTGAAGAAACTGTCTTAAGTATTTTTATTAAGGAAAATGAATGAAAATCGTATTGTACTGTCATGAATTGATTGTTTTATAGTAATATATTATTTGAATTTATATTAGATAGAAAGATAATGCAGTGCCATGTATGTGAATATTTAGAAGTCACTATTGGGAAGAAATATCACTTCTTCAGGTTTCATATAATAACAGTGCTCATCTATATTTCAATCAGAACCTGGAAGGCTTTTGTAGATAATTGCATTACATATAACAAGATCTGTGATAGTAGAAGTAATATTTTGATCCTGGAAAGATTCTTTCTCATATTTTATATTATTGTACATATAGTTCTCACTCAATAATCTAGCATTTCTTTCTTGTAATAATGTTGAGCTAGAGAAATCCAAATCTACAATTTCCCCTTTTTAAAAAAATACAAATTCATTTCAAATCACGGGAATTGTTGTCATATTCTAAGAAAACAATCAACTCAATATTTTCTTAGATTGGATTTCTATTATGTAGGTAAACCGAATTAATCAATAAAGCAACATTGACTTTAATGGTGCTTTGACGTCCCAAAAGTGAAGTTATATCCTTATCAATGCAGAGTGAATTTTAAAAATTTCTTCCCCAGGAAGAACTGATATATCACACAATATTTTAACTGTTCTTATATAGTGCTAATGAAAGTGAGAGGCTAGGTGCTGCTGACAATTTTACACTCTTATGAATTATTTAATATTGAAGTGTCTGCTTAAAATAGTGGTTTAAATTTTTCTTTTATTTGTGAGCAATTACAATTTTTAAAATAGTAAGGGGAAATTCTGACTGTTTAAAGTATAGGATCATTTATTTAATAATAGGACCTGATAAAGTATTCTCTACATTGCCACTATTATATTCCTTAAAAAGAGAAAAGATTCATGGTTTTTAGAGCACTATTATCATATTATGAAATGTTGCATGAAATATTTCTACAATGCAACCAGATTTGGGGACAGATGGAGAAATACCCTCTGGCAGTTTTTTAATATTTTATGTTGTAAAAAAAAAGAATTCTGTTCTAGAGGGAGGTGACAGGAAGTTCCAACATCTTCCTGCAGTTTCTACCATCTGGAATAGAGCATAAAATTCCCTTCTTTTCAATGAAAACAACTGCTTTGTGTTTGCAGTTATAGTGCTGGCTTAAGGAAATATATGTGCATGAAGTGTTATGCACACAGATCTTGTCCATCTGTGAGATGCAGTAAGTAGTGTATGTGTTAGCATGACTTTTGCTCTCCAAGATATTTACTGAGATTGCAGTTTGTATGATGAGCCTTATGTTGAACCTGTTACCGAGAGTCAAGAGCTTAGGACTCTCCTTGGTCCATGTATATTTCAAATGGTGGATATTTAGAAAACATTAACAGCCACCAGTTGCTTATAATTTAGGGCAATGCCTCAAGCATAAGTTTATATATTTCTCAGTTAATTCTGGAATGCTTTTAGAAGACATTAATGCTGATACTTTATAAGTCATTATGTTTTCCTTGAAATTTTTGGTAGGGAAATATTTACTGATTTGTGAAGCTGGAAAGACGTGGAAATGGGGAAGTTGGTCTGAATCAAGAGTGAGGCCAGACTTGTCAGATCCCCTAAAATCTCATTCTGAAATCTATAGAAGTAGGACTAAAAGCTTCCTGCCAAGGTTTATATAGAACTTCTCATGCCCCTCCCCCAGTAAACAATGCTATTTCATTGAAAACTGTCTAAAGAGAAGACTGCTGCCCCCGCCACCTTCTCCACACACAGATACTCATACTGACTGACATCCTACATAATCCAACTGCCCTGAGTAATCTTCACTCCTTCCAGTCCGTATACCCAGAGGAGAGAAGCAGACCATGGGTGGCATTGATTTACTTCAAAAATTTACAAACATAAAGGTTGATGGGATAGCTCAATTTTTAAGAGCATAGGGTTCTCTTCTGAAGAACCTAGGTTCAAATCCACCAGTGGCTCACAACCATTTGTAACTCCAGTTCTAGAGGATTTGATGCTTTCTTCTGGCCTTCTTAGATATGAGCCATTCACTTGGTACACAGATAGACATGTAGGAAAAACATCAATGGACATTAAAGTAAAAATAAAAGAAAAAGAAAATAAAAAACTTGCTTTAATGGTATTCTAGACAGTGAATACTTGAGAGACTCATGAAGTAGAGGAAAGTCTACTTTATTAAATCCTTCACAGATATGACATTTTGCAATAGCGATATTTAAAATTATATTTTTAACTGTTAAAAATACAATGATTTCTTTCCACAACACAGGATTAAATTGACCTCTTTCTATATATTCTAAATTTAGAGATGAGAAACTTTTCAATGTCATGAAAATGTAGATACTATAAACAGATAATCAAATGTAAATAATTAATAAAATAATCTGCAAACTTATTTGGTTCATTTTGTTTCATAGCTTGAACTAACTACTGTTTGCAATCAAAGTATAGCAATGGAAAAATACATAGTTTAATTTTATATATATATATATATATATATATATATATATATATATATATATGGCTGGAGTGATAGCTGAGTGTGTAAAGCCCTAGCTCTGTATATATAGGAACCTCATTTAATCTCCAGAACTGGAGTAAAACTCTCAGGCAGGTGACATGGTGATATAATCCTGGCATTGGAAAAGTGAAGACAGGAGAATCCCTGGATCTTTTCTTGGCTAGCCAGATTAGACTAATTGGGAAACTTCAGGGCAATGACAAACTCTGTCTCAAAGGCAACAGAAGTAGATAGCAAAGGTTCTCCTCTATGCATTCATGCATGCATGTGTATATACATACACAAACACACACACATGTGGACCTGTACAGAGCACAAAACCACACACAAATATACATAAATATAATTAAAATCCACTTAAATTTATCCAGGATTTATAATAGAAAACATGTATGTACCTGTGCATAATTTTATTTTTGAGCCTGATTTCAGTATGCAGTCTATGAAACCCCTATTATATACATGTATCTCCACATGCTTGTCACAGACATGTAGCTGCATTTTATTCAAATATTTAAATAACCATACAGTGTATCTTACGAGAATCTTTTTATTCTATGTGCACCAGTGGTTTAGCTGACCACATTTCAATAGCTCTTCAAATTTTTGATAAGTTAATTTAATTATTAGTTCTATATATTGTGAAAATTTTACTAAATTAGATCATAAAGATTGCATTGTAAATTCCCCAATACTTACATGAAGTATTTACTTCTTTAGGGTTTATATTTTATTAATGAGTTCCATCTAAACTTCAAAATTGCCAGTGTACTAAATTCATTAAAACTATTTTAATGTTAAGAAATGGGAGATCCAAAATAAATCATTGTTTTCTCATTTAATCAAAAAATGATGTAAAAATTGTGAATTTTAAATGTTGACATTTTGTTTTAAATATTCATAATAAGTGATGAGTTAAAGGACTATTTTTTTGTTTTCATGAATACACATTACAAAATGATGAGCTCAGGAAAATTAAACATAGAGGAAATTCTAGATTGTTAATAATTTTTTGAAGTGTTCTTCTGACAAACAAATAAACAGAGAAACCAACTCAACCCAAAAGTCCTGTCAACATATTGGAGAAACTTAGACAACTCACTCACAAACTCTCTTTGCATTGAAAATAGTTAATAATCACCACATAATTGAGAAGAAGCAGGAACCATATAAAGATAGAATTGTTACTGATATTTTATTGTAGTGCCTTTAATCATTTGGTTTTGAATCATTGTCAGATATATAAAACAATGACATTTAAAAAATAAAGTTAAAAGTCAGCTTTATAAAAGTCACATTCCTATTTATTCTACAAATCTTATTTCTATAGCAGTCACTGCCAGTATTTTGTACAGTCTCTGAGAAGCAAGAGTCTCAGAATCTTCAATGGATTCAAAGAATATCAGTAATCCTGCTGATTGTCATTCTAGAGTTTAAGGAAGAGTGCTTACCCTGCATCTTTTTGATTAGTTAGCAACCACATACTGCATCATTTGCTCGTTATTTTACTTTTCAGTATCTGATTATTTCCAATGAGAGTCTACTATGAAAATTGTAGAGATTGGCTAAATTTGTAAAATTATATTTGATACTTTTTGCAAAATAATTTGGTTATAACTCAAATGAGTTTGTATTTTTATATTTTCCCCCAACTTCTAGATTTTCTGCCAAGGTTTGTTCAAATTTCTGAAACATCCAGAATCGACACCATTTTGAGTATAAATAGACTAGTTGTTTCATGCGATAATTCTATTTAATTTGAAGTTTATTCCGATATTTTTTTTAGTAGATAGCCACTGTGTTTCAAAGGGACAGGTTCATGTTTTGACTTTGATCCCCTCATATCCTTTCCTCCTCTTTCACTCTCAATAGTACCCCTCATTTTCACAGACATATTCTCATCTGCATATATATGCATATATATATATATATTTGTGTGTGTGTGTGTGTGTGTGTATGTATTTGTGGGATGATTAATCTGATTAATCTTGATTAGGAATTTGATTCAATTTTGAATCAAAATGAAACAAGTCTCTATGTATGTCTGTGAGGAAATTTCTAGATTAGTTTAATTGAAGTTGAAAGACACACACTAAATATATATGGCTAATATTCCAGGAATCAGAGTCCTGTGTTAAACTAAAAAAGACAATGGACAATGACTACCCTTATTCATTTGTTTCCTGAGCTTAAAATGAGACAAATTGCCTCCTGCTTCTCTTGCCATGAGAGACAGTATCCTCTAACCATGAGGCTAAATAAATCATTTTCTCTTGAAGGTGCTTTCTGAGTTGTGTGTGTGTGTGTGTGTGTGTGTGTGTGTTCTTATACTTGTATACAATTTAGAATCAATGTCATGCAATGTGTACATAACTGAGAAATCAAGATCAATCAAGGTCTTTTACTGTACTCTAATTTACTTTTTTTTTTGGTCATTGGTTATATTGCAGGAAACCTCTGGTTTTTGTTTGTTTGTTTGTTCATTTGTTTTAAATCACATTGTAATTTACTTATCTAATTTACTTTTTTAAGACATGGTCTTTTACTAACTTCAAAGCTTGCAGATTTATCTAGGCTGGCTCCACAGCAAGTCTCTCTATACTCCTGTGATTACCTCTCTAGCACTAGAAGCCAGCTTTTCATGTAGGTGATAAAGATCTTAATTCCACATTTAAGCTGGTTTGCCAAGAATTGGCTAAGAGTTCTTCCAAGTCCCCTTAAGTTGCCTTTTCCTTTTTCAGATATTCTGTCACATTAACAACAACATCAACTACAACAACAAAGCCACTAAAATATGAGTAATGTTTTTAGTATTTGAACAAACTCTACATTTAAATTTCAATGTACCCAAACTCTGAAACTGATAGAAAGAAGCATAAATAGTTCCAAATACAATAGGGGTGCAGGAAAAGACCTTCTGAGTAGGATTCCATTATCCAGGAATTATGGACAACAATCAACACATGGGTCCTCATAAAACTGGAAAAACTGAGCACAGCTAAATGGTCAAGTGCATGAAGAGGAAGCACAACAAGTCAGAGAAAATATATCACTGCTGTCTATCTGACAGAGGATTACTATTCAGAATTTGTTAAGGACTCAACACAATGAAAGAAAGAAGAATGAAATCAAAAAGTGAAAAGTCTAAATTAAAAGATGGCCAAGAGAGCTGAAAAAAATCTCAAAAGAAGACAAAAATAATTAAGAAATACTTTTAGTGTTGTGCTGTACTCATAGATATATGTCTTGTTCAGTCCTGATGAGAGATGGTCCATGACTGCTGATTGGAGGGAATGAAGAGACTCACAGCCAGACATTAGGCAGAAAGAGAGGCCAAATCTCAGGTCTCCATTGGGTCTCTCCCTTTGGAACCCTAGGGGACCCCACAGAAAAGGAGGAAAAAAACCTGGAGGAGTCAGAGGGCATGGAGAACATGACCCACTGAATCAACTAAGCAGGGCTCACATGGGCTTACAGAGGCTAAAATGACAAGCAACGATCCTGCATGGGTCTGTACCAAGTTCACTGTGTATATGTTATGTTTGTTAGCTTGATCTTCTTATAAGAATCCTAACAAAGAGAGTGGGCATATGTCTGATTCCTTTGCTTGCTCTTTAGACTGTTTTCCTATTACAGGAAAAGCTTGTCTGGCCTTGATATGAGGGCTTTATCCTTGTCTTATTGTTTTGCCATGTTTGGCTGTCCTCTCTTGTGTGCCTGCTCTTTTCTGAGAGGAAATGACAGCAGAGTGAATCTGGAGGAATGGGAAGGTGAGGGAGTGTTAGGATGAGTAGAGGAAAATCAAACCATGGTTGCGATGTATTGGATGAAAAAAGAATCTATTTTCAACAAAAAAAAATTAGAAAAGAAAAGAAAATATTTGCAAAGCATATTAAGTATTAAATATATATGAAGCATATACTTTGAGTTGCATTAGGTTTTATACCCATTGGGGTGCCATCCTTTGCTTTATTGCAGAAATATAGGACATATTTATACACATAATTGGTTCATTCATTTTAAAATTCAATCACCAATAATATTCTTTAGATTTTTGATAAAGTTTAGAAAATATTTATGTTTACCAATTCTTGTAATTTTCTCAATTTTAACTATGTATGATTTAATCAAACAACCAGTCAAACAAGGTAAGAATGTTCAGTATAGATACATATTCAACAATTTTATATATACTTTACATATGCAAAATATTTATATAGGAACCCATATAATATCCTAATATATGATGTACCATAAAAATACTTTTGCAAAGATTCTATTAAAAATGTTTTCAAATCAAAAAAGTATTCAACAGTCTTAACAATTAGGGAATACAAATAAAAAATCACTTTGAGATTTGTACTCGAATCACTCAGAATTCAAAATTGGTTGCCACCAAGTAAATAACAGTCTGGAGAGGATGTGGGGAAAGAGGAACACACATTCATCCACTGTTGGTAAGACTGCAAACTGATGCAGTCTTTATGATAATCAATGTTGGAATTATCAAAAGGTTAAGAGGAGTTTAACCTACCATATGGTACAGGTATATATATATATATATATATATACTCAAATATTTTAAACACTTATTTCACAGATACTTGAACAGTGTTCATTTTTGCTGCATTCATAGTGACTAGAATATGGAAGCAACTTAAATGTCTTACAACTAATAAAAAGAGTAAAACTGTTGTAAATATAGATATAAATATGAAAATATGAAAAAGGAATTTTCAGGTGGAAGGAAAATGATATAAAAAATTTAAATTAAATGCATGAAACTAGAACATATTATGCTGAATGAGGTAAGCCTGACATATCAAAATCCTGCATATTTTCTCTTATTGTACATCTTAGGTCTGAATCTTTACCTGTGAGTATAACATATAGTAACCAAAGATAGCAAGAAAGTAAAATATAAAATCTTTGCATGTGTATGGGTATGTGTGTGCAAACTCTAGAGAATGTTTATTAGGGCACAGGAATAGAGAATGAGATGATTGGAGGTTGACTTTGCCTGTGAAAGGTGGATGGAAGGATGACCATATAGAAAAAGAGAGAAAGGATAGGGATAAATAAAACAACAGAAGGACAAAACGTTCATAGAAAAAATGCTTATTTCTAAAAGGTGCATATAATCGTGCATGTATAACACATACATACATAATGTAAATGAAGTTACAAAATCTGTGCTGTTTATACACCACTACCTTCCAAGAACAATGACTTATAATAAAATGTCTAGTGATAGTCATGGAAAACCTGTCTAGCTGTTAGAAGTCTTCAAGACACTCTCCTAAAAATATAGACTATTCTCACTGCCTTTAGTTGACTCCCAGAATTTGAAAGAAAGTTCTTTTTGCTTAAGACACCACATCTTCTGACACAAGGCTTACAGAAATCAAACTAGAACTGACTTGAAAGTGTCCTTTCTGAGGACTAGCTCTTATAGTAGCCAAAGGTGCTCTGCATGCTGCCCAGGAAGAAAAGTAATTAAAACAAAATCTACCCTAATTTCAAAGCTAGAAACCGTAACAATGATCAACATGGAAAGATATACACAGGCCTACATTAATGGCACTTAAATCTTGGGGTACCAGCATTCATCTAATTCGACTTAAGACCTGCTGAAAAGGATGATATTCCTACATGATACTTTAAACACTTAGCCAATTCAGAAGGCTGCTGAAATCATAGATCCTATAGGACAAACTTCTATTATGTTCTCATATCAAGTTAATTTATTACTTAAATCTCACTATTCTTTGTATCCACAAATAGGCATAACTCTCTCTTCCATCATCAGCAGAATTTTTTTTTTTTTTTTTATAGCGAATGGAGGACATTACAGAAATTTACAATTGGCTGACATGCAACTGACTTTGGAGTTCCCATCCACATGGGTTTGAATCCTAATGGAGGTAAAATCTTATGTTTATTTTTCTGGTATCACTAGGGAAATAGCAGACAAACATATATCACATGCCCTACATCTAAGGCTCAGCAATCATCAAAAAAACAACAAGAAGAATGATTGCAAGAATCAAAGATCATGGAAATATGCTAAGAGATTTTTTTTTCTTGGATATTTAATTTATTTACATTTCAAAGGTTATTCCCTTTCCTGGTTTCCCCCTGGAAACTCCCTATTTCATTCTCTCTCTCCCTGCATCTATGAGGGTGCTCCCTCACCTACCAAACCACTCCCACCTCCCTGTCCTGACATTCCCCTACACTGGGCATGGAGCCTTCCCAGGACCAAGGGATTCTTTTCCCATATAACATTTTATTGTCTAGGTGTGCCATGTCTTCTTTATTTACATATCTGCTTAAAGAAAGCTAAGCTGATTTTATAACTTATCTATTTTGAAAATAGCTGTAATGGACATAAAACTATAAGTACGTATGTGATGTACTAATCTATAGTGCTTAAGAGAAATACACTGGAATGGTCTATCTGGGTCACACTGAGGTTCTCACATTGGTTTCTTAAGTCTCCGTAGCAAAAGAATTTTAAAATGGATTCTAAAGTCACTTGTAAGTCAGAGTCCTAGAGTTTGAGATAAAACAATAGGGCCAGCAAGTAGTAAATTTCATCAGTTACCATAACAAGAGAGGAGTTGGAGAAGAGGAGGAGGAGGAGGAGGAGGAGGAGGAGGAGGAGGAGGAGGAGGAGGACAGAGAGGAACAGGAGCAGTATGAAGAAGACATAGAGGAGGAGTAGGAGGTAGGAGGAGGGGATAAAGAAGAGGAGGAAGAGGAAGATGAGGAGGAGGAAGACAGAGAGGAGGAGAAAAGCCATGCATTTCTGATTGGAAGTTCAAGAACACAAATAGGTTAATTGCACATTGTTGAGTAAGCAGCTACAATATAGAAAGAAGGGACAGCTTGAGAGTATATGAAATCCTATAGAATTGGCAGAAATATTCCCAGGCTTTGGTCAGTGTCTAAAGTTAACTAATGATAGATAGTAGAAAAACAGAAGATGCTTTTCAAGAAGTGCATGCTGACTGGAGCCTGATATAGCTGTCTCCTGAGAGGCTCTGCCAGAGCCTGACAAATGCAGAGGCAGATGTTCACAGCCAAACATTGGACTGAGCTGGATCCTCAATGGAGAAATTAGAGAAAGAACTGAAGGAGCTGAAGGGGTTTGTAACCCCAAAGGAAGAACAACAATATCAACCAACCAGACACGCCCACAGCTCCCGGTAATAAACCACCAACCAAGTAGTACACATGGAGGGACCAATGGCTCCAGCAGCATATGTAGCCAAGGATGGCCTTGTGGGATGTCAATGGGAAAAGCAGCCCTTAGTTCTATGAAGGCTCTATGCCCTAGTGTAAGGGAATGAGAGGGAGGGCAAGTGGGAATGTGTGGATGGGTGGTGGAACACCCTCATAGAAGCAGGGGTTGGGGATATGGGATAGGAGTTTTCAGGGGGGGACTGGAAAAGGGGATAACATTTGAAATGTATATTTAAAAAGTCTAAAAAAAATAACTCAGAATAATGTGTAGGTCTACGGAAAACTCTGTTAGAAGCTGTGGTAGGAGGAGTCTCAGACAAGGGTAAGTATATCATCTAGGTATGTCGAATCAAACTCCTTTCCTGTCTTGCTAGCACATCTTCAAGTAAATCAGGATTGGTCATATGATTTACAGGCCCAGTTGAGCTTAATTTTATGGGAAGAGACCTGAGTGTACAATGTTCTAAACTTCAGAGCAAATCAGAATATTATATCTCCATTCAAGGACAGAAATAGAAGTAGCAGTCTCTTCATGGAAGTCAACAAAGCAGAGATACCTTCACCATTTTAAAATGGTATTTTAAATTCTAATGGAGGTCAAGTATTACGTTTCCATTTCTCATATAAACAGGGAAATAGCTGTTATGGTCCAAAATTGTCCATGGACTATGATCATTTTCAGCTTTTGACCAAGGACTTCTATTGATGACCATAAATCTATACTGCTTGTCCAGTTTTTCTGCCTCTTGTTCTTATTATAATTGTTGATCTAGTTTTAGTTTGTCAGTAAATTCTATACTGAGTTCCAAACTAGCTAGATTTGTTCATGCTCTTCCCAGAAACGAGTCAGTTTCATTGTTTTCAACATTTTTGCCAACATTTGTTTTTTTAATGATAGCCATTCTCACTGGAATGAACAGTAATTCCAATGTTGTTTTAATCAATGAGTTCCTGGTCACTATGGATATCCACTTTTAATAAGTTTATTTACCATTTGGACTTTATCTATCAAAGATAATCTGCTAATTTAATTAGGTGGCATATTGATTTGGTTGATTTCTTGGCTTAGCTATTTGAATTATTAAATCTCTCTGATGTGTAGTTAGGAAATATTTTCTCCTATTCTGCATACTGCCTCTGGATTCAGTTACTGTTTCTTTTCCTGCACAGACAATTTTTTATTTTAGGGGACCCTGTCTGCAATTATTGGACATACTTCCTCTGAGTAACTAAAAGCCTTGTTTAGAAAATTCTTGTCTATGTACTTCTACTAAATCAGGAATAAGTTGAAGTATACCAATTTTCTCCACTATTAATTGATGCAATACTTGAAGTTTTAGCTATGTCAATAAGACAAGACAAGGGAATAAATGTGGTAAAAATAGAAAATGAACAATCAACATATTCTTATTTGCTGATGATTCATAGAAGTACTAAACCATGCATTAACACTTAAAAATAACTATTCTTCCTGTATATCTAATCCAATTCTGCCAAGAAATAGAACACAAAATATACCATTCAAATAATTCAACAAGGCTTTATTTATTTATTTATTTATTTATTTACTTATTTATTTATTATCATTTGGGTTTTTACTAGAATAAATATAGCAAAGGAAGTAAATAAAGTTTGCAATATAAACATTAAACATTCAAGAAAGACTTGAAAAATTCAGCAGATGGAAAGACCTTTCACACTTCTGGAGAATAAGTATTGGTGCTGTAAAAATGATCACAGTTTTAAAAGCAATCTGAAGATTCAATTCAATCAAATCAAAGTCCTAAAGCTATGCTTCACAGAAAAACACCTTGAAATTCATTTAGAGGCATAAAACCCCAAAAGCAAAACAATTCTAAGCAAAAGAAATAATGTTGAATTTATCACAACTCATTTCTAGTTATACTATAGAACAATACTAATGGAAGTAGTATGTCGTTTCTTTACCTGGTTTTGTTACCATGCAATTATGACTTTGCAAATTGTTTTGTGGCTTGCCTCCTGTCTCTGCTTTCTCTTCACTAGGATTAATGGCATATGACACTATGGCTTTTTACATGGGGAAGGGGATTATGATTTCAATTCCTAGGTAGCAAAAGCTTAAAAAATAAATCTATTTTTCTAATACCAGATCTCTTTCCCTCTCCTCCTCCCCATCTCTCTCTCTCTCTCTCTCTTTCTCTCTCTCTCTCTTCCTGTCTCTCTCTTTCTCTCTGTCTCTCTTTTTATATTTGAAGATGATGGTTGGCCCTTGGCCTCAACTGGGAGCCATATCTATCTATTGCAGGTGGTTTCTTCAGGTTCCATCTCTCCACTGTTGGGCATTTTGGTTATGGTTCTGTGAGACTCTTATACTTTCATACTCTCATTTCTCTGGAGCTTGTCTCCTTGAAGACAGGTAGAGCTCTGTGGCCTGGGTTAGAGCAGGCCTCCTGGGTGGCACACAGTGCTGTCTCTGGTTAGAGAGACTTCCTGTGTCCCTAATTAGAAGATGCTTCCTGTGTCCCTGGCTCGAGCAGTCCTCCCATGTTCCTGGTTAGGGCAGTCCTCATGTGTCATTGGTTAGGGCAGTCCTCCTTTGTCCCTGGTTATGGTAGACCTTCTGGAAGATAATCAGGCTGTGGAGCATGTGGAAGTGCAGACTGGAAGTAAAATGTGTATCCCAGACTGGCCTTGAACTCATAATCCTCCTGCCCCTGCCTTCTTCACCAAATCCTACCAGTGTGAGCCACCACAATAGGCTTCATGGATTATTTTTCTTTGTCTTTAGTATTTAGTGTTTTTTCCATGTGTCCTCTGTACTGATAAGATAACAACCATCAATTCTTTTGGGTTATTCTCTTCATAATTAGTCTTCATGAGTTACTGAAATAAATACATTGATTAGAATAGTAATTTCATATTTGTAACTTAATAGCACATTTGAAAGATATGCAACAAAAAGCAGAATAACATTCTAAATAAGAAGACAGCAAGAAACAATCAAATTTATGGCTAAAATAAAAAAAATATAAACAGACAAGCAATACCAAAGAATCAATTAAATAACCAGTTAATTCTTCGAGAAAATCAGTAAGATTGACAATTTCCTAGACAAATTAGTAAAATGTAGAGGTAGAAGACACTAATTAACAAAACTAGAGACAGAAATGGGTACATAACAATAGACACTAAACTCCAGAAAATATGAAAATCTAAAATAAATGCATAACTTTCTTGATATACACCACCAAAGTTAAACAAAGATCATAAAAGCAATATAAATAGACCAATAACCCATAGTGAAACAGAACCAGTTATGTCTCCTAACACAACCATTCTAGTGCCAGATGTTTCCTTAGCATAGACCTCTATCAGTCATTCAAGAAGAATTATTGCCAATACTTCTCAAATTATTCACAAAACAGAAGCAAAAGAAACATTGTACAATTCTTATGATTATATTTTCTCTGAAACCTAAGCTACATAAAGACCCAACCAAGAAAGAGAACTATCAGCTAATTTTCTGTATGAGTACTGATGCTAAAATTCAATAAAATACTTGTAAACTGATTACAAGAACACATAAAAAGAACAAGCAACTGTAGGAAAAATGGGGAGGCTGCAGCAGCGGTCCCTGGGCCCACATGGCAGCGGCCTGGGACCTGGAGGCCTCCAGGCAGCCTGTCTCACATACTGGAGGAAGGTCCCAGGTTCCAGTGGCTGGAGGCTTCAGTGGCAGCAGGCCCCAATGATACGAGGAAGTCCTTGGTTCCAAAAGGCTTTATTGTCATGGCAGATGGTGGATGGATCTGGATGTACCCCGCCCAAACTCAGGGCAGACCTGGGTTAAGTAGGGAGGGAGAAGTAGGAAGGGTCTGAGGAGGAATGCTTAGTTGGCTTCGCCCTCTGACCTTCATTAGTATGTAAATCTCTAGGGCCTGAGGCCTGTAGTCACATCCTCTACCTGTGCACTTTGGGAGGGGCTGTAATGGCCTACTTGACTGAACTATGTAGGTCCATGGAGACTAGACTGCTTGTCAGCACCCTGAGTTCTGTGGACGTGGCCGAACTCCTGCTGTTTCTCCCTTGGAGTCTCGGGGTTCCAGGCCTATGCCCAGCCAAGAACCGGATACCCTTACACAGTCCCACAAGCAACATGATCAAGTAGGTTTCATCCCAGAAATAATGAGTTGGTTTTACATCCCTAAATAAATAAATGTAATCATCGCATAAACAGATGAAAAGACAGAAAAAAATTCCAAATGATATCTCATTAAGTATAGAAAAAGTCAGTGTCAAAATCCAAAGCTCCTTCATGTTAGAAGTGTGGGACAGACTAGGTATACAAGAAAGATACTATAACATAATATAGAGAATTTGAAACAAACTTAAAGCCAAGAATACCCAAATGGAGAAAGAGTAAAAGCATGTCTACTAAATATCAAGAGTAAGATAAAGTTTTTCACTCTCTCCATACCTATTCAAAATAGTACTTTAAGACTTAACCAGAGCAATAAGACTACTAATGGATATCAAAGGAATGCAATAGAAAGAGAAGAAATCAAAGTATTTTTTTATTTCCTGATGATCTGATTATACACATAAGTGACCTTAAAAAATGGTACCAAGGAACACCTACATTTGATAAATACTTTCAGAAAAGTAGCAGGATAAAAAATCAGAACATAAAAAAAATCAGCAGCCTTTCTCTACACAAGTGACAAGTATACTGTGAAAGAAATCATGAAAACTTTACCATTCATAGTATCATCAAAAATATAAAATATCTTTGGCTTTTTACATATAAATCTAAATCTGTATAATATAATCTAATCAAACATGTATAAAACTCTAGTGATAAAAACTTGGAGTCTTTAAAGAAAGAACTTAAAGAAGATATTGAAAGATGGAAATATCTATCATTCTTATTGGTCAACATAATAATATAGTGAAAATGTCCACCATGTCAAAGCAATCTACATATTCAATGAAATGCCTATCAACATCGTAGCACGGAATTAGGACAATTTTTTGTTTCATATGGAAACACACATACCTGTGTGTGCACATATACATATACACACACATAAAAAAAACTAGCTTAAACAATATTGAATAATAGCAAAACTACTGGAGGTAACATTCCCAGATCTCAAGTTGTACTACAGAGGTATAGTAATAAACTATTCTGGAACTAATTGGCACAGGAAACAACTTTTCTATATAGGATAATGATAGCACAGAATCCTTTTAACTAGGTTTTTTTTCTATCTCTTCCTATCCATTTTTTTATTTTAGATTTTTAAATATATTAAATATTAGTCTTCTATCTAATATGTAGTTAGTTGTTAAAACTATCTTCCCATTCTATAGCCTGCTACTTCATGCAGAGTGTTTTTGGGTATAAAAACAGACATGCTGATCAATGGAGTAAAATTGAAGGCCCAGACATAAATCTGTATATCTACAGACACCTCATTTTTTATAACAAAGCCAGAAATAGACATTCGAAAAAGAGATAGAATCTTTTACAAGAGTTGTTGTTTAAAGTGAATGGTCAAGTGTAGAAGAATGCAAATTATACATTCTCATGATTGCACAAAACCAATTACAAATGAATCAAGGACCTCAAAGTATGGTTAGATACTCTGCATCAGATAGAAGAGAAATTGGGGACTAGTATGGAACTAATTGGCACAGGAAACAACTTTTCTATAAAGGATAATGATAGCACAGAATCATTTTAACTAGGTTTCTTTTTTATCTCTTCCTATCCAGTTTTTTTATTTTAGATTTTTAAATATATTAAATATTAGTCTTTTACCTAATATGTAGTTGTTAAAACTATCTTCCCATTCTATAGCCTGCTACTTCATACAGATAATGGTGTCTTTACCGTATAGAAGTTTTTGGTTTTATGAGACCTCATTTGTTAATTGCAATAATAATAATAGTAATAATAATCATCATCATTTGGATAAATTGAAACCAAATGAATCAGAGTAAGACTAAAGAAACAAAAGAAAATGAAACAAAGAAAAAGTTCAAAAAATACTTACAGATGCAAAGACATACATTTGTATTCACAGAAATCTCATAAAATCAAATACGTCTCTATAAATATAGATATATAGTTTAAAATAAATTTTCTCATCTTGGCTACCAATGCTCCTTCTAAGAGCCAAAGACCAGTTAACAAAATGTCCAACATCAGGCTAAAGAATCCTTCCTTTCAGTTGTTGGTCAAGTTTGTCCAAGAGACCCTTTAGCATGTGTTTATGCAAGTTATTCCTATATTCTTGGTTACCCAGAGGTAGAAGTTATTGCTTCTTCATATCTGTCAGACACAAAGCCCAGAGCTGGAACTGACCTGATGTTTCCTCTCTGAAGACAAATTTTCATGATATCACAAGGTAACATACAAGTTTCCAAAGGAGGGAAACAAGCAACTGTCCTACCAGCTATGATGTTTATGAATCATAACAATAGCCAGTATGGCTCGATCACCTTCCAGGCACACTATTATAATGCACACCTTGAACATATGAACTAGTCTATAACTTGACTTAGGAGCAATTAAATAAGAGATACATCTTGCCTAGTACTGGAAACATGGACAAGTAATTAGAACTAGTGAAGTTATGATTACTGGAGAAGAACCTGCAATTACCAATTTAATAAACTAGCACAATCCCTAACTATACTCTTAAAATTTTTCCATGTCTCCACAGACATGTGTACCCCTCACTCGTCTTCAAAGGAGCTTCTTTGCTGATCAAACAGAAACCATTACAGAAAAACACAACTAGTCAAAACAAAGAGTTTAAGAACCTTCTTCTAATGGATACATCTACAAAACAGCTCATTTATCTAAGACTCTTGAATATTATGGAACAGGGGAAGAATGATTATGAGTTGGATGATTAGGAAGTTTTCTGTGGTTCTATGTGTCAAGGAACTTAGCTAAGCAGGCCCAGGCATAATGCTGGCATATGTGCACCAGATACTTCCTCCCTGAGCCAACCAGCCTGCTTAGACATAGATGATGCAGATCAGGTGATAGAGTCAGCGATTGATGAAAAGACACAGTTATGTCTGGTTACTGGAGAGCCAATAAGATGCTAGGAGGGGCTATAAAAGTTTGACCCGTTTTCTGCAATAAAGGAGTCTGCTTTTGCCACTTGCTTGACTTGTTGACTTTGAATATGATTAAGTAACATTATCCAGACTGAAAAACATTATGTTTAAATATACATTTCAATATATATTTAAAAATGTCTTACATAGTAGATCTAACACATTAGTGAAAATGACAGAATAATTAATTACAAAACAAAGGTCTTGAATTTGTAAGAGAACAAAGAGGCGCTAAATAGAGGTTATGTGGGACTGCTTAAGGTATACCTGGTTCTTGCTGGCATGGGCCTAGAACTGAGACTCAAGGGAGAAACAGCAGGATTCGGCCAAGTACCCCAAAACTCAGAGTCTAAAACAGTCCAATCTCAATAGACCTACATTTTCAATCAGTAGGCATTTAACCCTCACCAATGTCAAGGTAAGGATGTGAATACAGCCTCAGCCTAGAGATTTAACAAACTAATGAAGGTCAAGAGTGGAGCAATTAACGATTCCTCCCTGGAACTCTCCCTCTTTGTCTACCACTCCTAACATTAAACCACTAGGTATCCATGACCTCTTTCGTCGTAGGCATTCCCTCCATCGTAGGGGTGACTACACTAGCCACAATCTCATGATCAACGGAGCCAATTGTCCATGCTCCCCACTTACATCCTAAACATCCCTCACATCTGGAAACTGCAAGACTTCCTCTATCATTGGGGCCTCCAGGCCTGCCGCCACCAAGCCTCCAGCCACTGGAACCTGGGACCTTCCTCTGGTATGTGAGACGGCTGCCTGGAAGCCTCCAGGTCCGCTGCCACCTGGGCCTGGGCCTGCTGCTGCGGGCCGCCGGATTTTTCCCACAGGGTTTGGAGGGAGGAAAGAAATGGGAGAAATTATATAATTATATTATAATTTCAGCAAGAAAAGTAAAAAGTACAAGGGACATAACAACAATGTATATAGTTGTAATAAAATATCAGGTACTGCAGTTAGGGATACAAAAGGAATATACAGAAAATAATAAGAATTAATGGTATTTCAAGAGGGAAAAAATCCAGAAGGAAAAAATAGATTATATGTAAATTTGACATTTGTTAGGATCCTATGATTCTATAGGCATGGGAGGCTATATTCAAAAATATAAAGCAGAAGATTTGGAGAAAGAGAAAGATGGAGACTGAGAAAGGAAATGAGGTAGGAATGATGAAGAAAATACATACACTGGCCATAGAAAGATGGGTGGCACATGTACCATGGAGTGGTTACAGAAGACAGGAACTGATTATAAAATGCCTTGACCAGACACAGAATGAGGGTCTTTAACTTGATTTTTGTACCTTGTTTGGTTATGTTTGGCTGCTGTCTTTTAGATACCTGCTCTTTTCTAAAAAGGATAGGGAGGGAGAATAATCTCAGGGAGAAGGGAGGTCCAGGGGTTTGGGGAGCTAGGAGACATGGAGGAAAGGGAAACAGTAGTGGGATGTATTATATGAGCAAAGAATTTCTTCGATAAAAAATTAAAAAGCAACAGCAAAATATACAGATACTGAAATCAAACAATTAGAAAGTACTTATTGGAGAATAAATAGGTTTTAAAAGTTACATTAAAATAAAAGTAAATCAATTTATAAAACACAATGGCTGTTTATATTCCACTCCTTGTGGAATGGGTTTAAAATGATCTCCCTGTCATTATATGTAGCAAACTGCACTGATGACAGAGTTACTGATTATTACCAAAGTTAAAATTTGTAGAGGCAGATTTGTGGCTATACAGTGTCCTAATGAGGATGAGATAATATTTACAGTGCAGTCTCTGCCACAGCAATGTGGAGTCCCTCAGTGTAATTTTCAGTTCCTAGCCTATGACAGGGATAGGATTTCAGCTCCATGGTCACAGGGTCACACTTCAGCTCACTGTTCACACCTGGCTGTGATCTCTTTTCTCTGTAATCCCTTGGATCCAGCCCTTGGACCTTGGCAATACCCTGCAGTTTGTGTCTCTCCAGCTATCTATTCCCAATGGGCCTGTGTGTGATAATATTGCATGACATCCTTTGCATTTCTCACTAGTCTTCATATGAGCTGCAGAGTGCAGCTAGCACCAGCTCCTGGTTGCTCTTACCTGCTCCTTTGTGGGATCTCACTGTGTTACTTCATTTTAGGTCATACTTCTTACAATGATGATTTCCTGTGATACTGATGGGCTTCAAATCCTCTCTCTTCCTGAAAGACCCAAGACTGATTCTGGAGAGAATCCGAGTTAGAAATAGATTTTACAGAAAAAAAAATTGTACTCCCTGGATTTCTGCTGTAGGTTTTGCTAACCCTGTATGTCCCAGAAGAAGAAAGTCAGATTACATATGCTCTGTAGAACATGAGCATGCTTTGGATTATGTGTTAAGTTAGTGTTTTATCTTGGTTTTTTTATTTTATTTTATTTTACTTTATTTTTTTTGCACAGCACACTGCCAGGCACATGCTAGGTAGTCAATAAATATTCATGAGTTTAACTTGCCAGTTTGCAAGTTAACTCAGCAGTAAGCAATTAGCTTCTTTTGAAGGAAGACTCTGTGAGAGGGGTTACTTAATTTTTATAATACAGCTTATCAGGGACTCAGTAGGTGTTTGCTAGCTCTATTGTAATGATGGATGATATCTATTTTTATGCAAGACTTGACTTTATGTGGCGATTTGTCAATTTTTTTTGATACACCTCTTTTGCATAAAATCTCCTAGGGTTTAGAGACTTAGGTTTTTATTGTTGTTAGATTATCCCCTTTAATACTATTGGGAAGTTTTAAAATGTTTATAACCCCATTGTACTTTCACAGTCTGCTCATCTTCATAACAATACCATGCATAATTGAAGTAAAAATGCCAAAAAGTGGTATAAAAATGGATATCAATAATTTTTCTTAAAAATTTGATCACTCTTCTTTCCACTTTAACACACAGGCTGGAATTTTAAATACTATATTCTCAGAATAATACTGGCTAGAGGTCATAAATAGCAAGAGACATAATTAATGACCTCTAGGTGGTAAATAAAATATGCACATATAGAGTTTCTAATGTAAAATAATATATGTTTTTAAATGTGATGACATAAATACCAGCTTAAAAGCAATTGTTCTTAATTTCCTTCTTACCAAAAAACATCTTACCAAAGCTCTTGGTAGTTAGTGGCTTTTGTTCTTGACTTCTCAAACACCTCACCTCTCCCTCTTACTGATATCCCTAGTTTCCCTGGGATCTCTATTTGCAGGACAATGAATATGAAGCAAAGAGTAAAGAGGAGAATCTGCCAGAAGCTGAGCAAGTGCATGCACTTCAGCATTTACCATATCTACATAGCTTAGTGCTTACAGTACTCCTCTGTACATTTACTTATTAATTTGAGCATTGGTGTACATACCCATGAGTCATAGAAATGCAAAGTACTTCAGTAGGATGTTCCTTTGTCAGGGTCAAGGTTACATAGTCAGTCAATTGTTTTAGGAAGAATAGAACGTTTGATAACTCTAGTGTGTTATGCCCCATCATGGTTTACATTACTGAGTTGATTAAGCAATAGTCACTGAGTTCTAACAATGTATCTCCCAAGGTTGTAGAGTTCCTAAAAGTCCATTCTGTTCATACTTGTCACACCCTTTCTGCAGAAGTCATGTTATTCTCATTTTAATCCATTGTGCTTCTACCATGGGGCAAGTACTACTGACATATGGTGTGCCTGCCTGGAACAAAAGATGGCATCTGTTCCTCTTAGTGGCTATCGTTCATTGAAAATAAAGATTGAAACTAGTGATTGCACATCTAATTAACAATCATAAAACTACACCAGTTTTGTTTAGGAAATTGTTAAGACTGTGAAGAATTTTGTCCATGGTTACACAAGAGATAAGAGTTCAAGAACTAGTCAAGTAAACGGGATCTCAGCTACATCTTTAAATATGGGTTAGTAAAGTCATATCTGAAAAGGACCAAAATGAAGAAGAACTCATGATAATATAATAAAATATGGAAAATGCTAACCTTTTTCTTTTTTATTATAGTTGTAAGATAAAGGTGAAAATAAATTATTTACAACATAAAAATATCCAAAACTATGTTAAATTTATGTTCATTATGGAAATATCAAAATGTAGATCTGATCACAAAGGAAGCGGAGTCAAAAGTTTCCTTGAGTTACATTGATGTCAAGTCCTGTTCCTGATTTGACTCCTGGGTGGAGCTAAATCATTCAAGACTGATGTCTGACTGGATGTCCTGTTCCTGAGGATTTGGCAAAAGATAGAGAACAAGGTATTTCCATTAACAAATTCAAAGGGGTGTAGTGATGTTACTATTGTTTAAAGCGAAGAAAGAAAATTTAATACCCAGCCAAGATGCAGAAGCAGGATGGTGTAGATTGGAGGCAAGCTTGAACTTCTCAGCAAAACACAGAAAAGACATATAAGAAAACAAAACAAAATTGATAATCAGTTAAAAATTAAATAATTAGTACAGATCTTCATAGTCTTTTATGATGGTCATTAGAGACTTATGCCATCTTTGATACTAAAATTGTATTCATGATCTAGATTGAAGATTTATAGATAAAATATTTAATAATAGTTCACTGAACTATATTGACAATATTTGTCTTAATCTTATTTTACAAAATCTTTCATGGAATTATGTTTATTATCAGATTTTTTTTTTGTTTTGTTTTTTCTAGACAGGGTTTCTCTGGATAGCCCAGGCTGTCCTGGAACTCACTCTGTAGACCAGGCTGGCCTTGAACTCAGAAATCCGCCTACCTCTGCCTCCCAAGTGCTGGGATTAAAGGCATGCGCCACCACTGTCCAGCTCTTATTATCAGACTTAAAATAAAATGCGTTTAGAGATTTACAATTGGTACAATTAGAGAGTGAACATATTTGAAGATATAATAACGACATTTTTAAAGTTTTCACTTATCCTTTTTATTTGAAAATTCCACATTTGAAATGGGCTGAGAAAGCACTAAATATCTACAATAATTTTTAATTTTGTTTTATTAATTCAAAATTTTATTATGTGACTACAAGATATGCTTGTTTTGCACTCGGACATGGAAGTTGAAGGAAGACAGCTTTTGAGAGCAAGTTCTCTTTTTTCACAATAGTTTCAAAGGATGGAACTTGGGAATAAGGACTGAGCATTCCCACTGAGCAATTTCACTGGCTTTTACAATTTTTTTTTATACAAATGTTTCTCTATTACCAGTTCTTCAGTATTTGCTTCCAGTTCTCTGCTTTAAGTTCCTATCTTGACAACACACAGTGGATTGTGATGTAGGACAGGTAACCAGAAGGAGATCCTTTATGTCTAAGTTGTTTGTTTGGTCAATGTTTTGTCACTAGAAGGCAGACTAGGACAATTTAGTTCAAAACAGGACACTTTTTGAGTAGCAAACAAAATATGCTATAAGAAAAAATAAAGTATATATAATCTAAGATTGTTTTATCAAGTTGTGCAGTTTAGAGACGAAATAGACTTACATTTAAAAAAAAAAACTATAGTGCATTAAAAGTATGTTTTGAGGAAGGGATGGAAGGATGACTCATTGTTGAGAGTGCTTACTGCACAAGTGTAAGGAACACAGCTCAGATCTCAGCACACATACAGGAAGTTGTCCTGTGAGCCCCTATAACGCCAGCAATAAGAGAAGCAGGGACAGACAGGATTACTAGGGCCTGCTGACGTTCAGCCAAGTTGAAAATTAATGTGAAAGTCCATTTTCATGGAGAGACCTTGCCGTAAAGATACAAGATAGAGGGGCAATACTTTATTACCCTCTTCTGGTATCATGTACATTGTACACATATGTGAATACAAATACACCTTCTTTCTTCATCTAGAAAAGTAGCTGCTACATATAATTTATTGAATTGATACGTATTCAGGTTATATTAGTATATTTTAAATTTCTTTGTGTGTGTTTTTCTATACTTCAGATTTTTGAAACAACTCTTTACCCAAGGAAATTATTATGAAATTCATTACAGTCATGGTGCTTTAATTGAGGAAAACCGCTTCTGTTTTGAGACTATTATAAAAACTGTAAGAACAGAAATGGGTAAAAATGACATTTTAAATTACAGTTCTATAACCACTTTTGAAGATAAAATAGGCAGCATTACAATTGACTGGGGTATAATAGGAAAAATATTACTGTAGATATATTAATTTAAAATGGAACTAGATTGTTATAAATGGGGAAAGGAAAATAACATAGGAAATAGAAATCTTTCTTTTGCTCCACTCAACTGAGGATTACAGAGCAATTTCAGGTAAGAGGATTTCCAGATTTATTCAACTGCAGGTCATTGTGGAGACGTTTGTTTCTTTTTCTTTCCCTCATTTCTTCTGTATCCACTGAAACAATGTCAGCAGCCTATATGAAATTTTCCTGTTTACCATAAAGAACCTTTTTGTCCCATTTGTAGATAATGTCTTGTTTCTCTTCTGCTGTGTCTATATACATCCAAATAGTAGGTTCTCTATTTTCTCTTGCACTTCTGTGAGTCAGCATGCTATGATTTTCAAAATATAAGCTTCGCCTTTTCATTATTAACTGGTAATTCTACTAGGAAAAATATTTCTTGGCCTGTTTCACATAATTTACACATTATTCTGATAATGTTCTACATCATATTTGCTGTGGCTAGTTTATTAAAGAAAAACTGATGAAAAGGAGCATCTTCAAAATACTTAGTGAAAGAATATTTGTGGCATGATAGGTAGCAAAGGTAAAATTCATCTATAGCCCTATGCAATTTAAATATGAAGTATGAAGGTAAATATGAAATTCAAGTTTCTTTAAACAATAAAATACTAAGAGAAATGTATTGAATACAAAGGAGAACTCCATGCTCTTTCTTTCCAAAATGCTTTTGTCCTCAAATAATCATTCATCTTGCATGAGATTAATTTCATAAAACTCTTACTATCACTTTGCTGAATATTACTTTCACCTTTTTTCTTTCTTAAAAATGTATTATTTAAAATTTTCTAAATATATATAATGCATTTTTGTTCAAATCTCCCTTTGATGTCCTTGCACCAAACCTGGGCACCCTCACAACATATATTTCTCCCATATCATGCTTTTTGTTTGTTTTGGGGAGAGTAGAAGGGTGGGGTTCCAAGATGGGGTTTCTCTGTGGTAGCACTGGCTGTCCTGGAATTCACTGTTAATACCAGAATGGCTTCAAAACTCACAAGATTCAGCTGCCTCTGCCTATAGAAGCTCTGAGATTAGAGGTGTTTGGCATCCCTACTTGACTTTTATGTCATTTTATAAGAGGAGGAATATCCTGCGAAGTCCAAAATGTGATGCCCATAAATACGTGGATTTACATGAATGCAGGTTCACTCAGTGGGGACTGGATAATGTACAAGAGGACAATCCTACAAAGAACATCAACTTTCCTTCTGCAGTAGCATCAATTGCTCATAGCTCCCAAGTCAAGGGTGAGTCTTTCTGAGCCTTCTCCTATTCATGCTGGGTTTTAACTGGCTTGTCTTTTGTTTGTTTGTTTTTGTAACTTTTTTTCAGATCTAATATAGGTAGCCACAACTAATTTGGCTTAATGTGTACACGAGTCAGAGTCAATTCATGTCCCATGAACAACATTTTATAGCACTCTTTCCAATCTTTGGCTTTTACAATCTTTCTGTCTCCTTTGCATGGGATTTTGATACATATGACCTATCTATGGTGGAACACTCAGAATCCCTTACTTCAAGAACTTTAAACAATGCTATATCTATGTATTAATTAGTACTCACTGAAATATGAAACTATAGACCAAAGTTGACAGAAACAGAAATCTATACATATAAATATTTAGAAAATGATTTGACAGTATAACCATCAAGCAAAACAATATAGGTTTTAGACTTGGACCTATGCCTTCCATAGCCATGCAGTTTAGCCATATTTACCATTCCAGGACTTATTTCCTTTTTTGGATCAGATCCCATCAAACAACAAAATTTAATAATCTTCAGCTTTAACATACTGAAGTGCTTGATGCAGTGTATTTAATTTATTTCATCAGTTGTTTATACTTGTATATTCAGGACAAGGACTGTGCTCCATTCATAGTGTGACATGAAATATCTATACCATAGATATCTATAAAATTTAATACCTATTTTTCTTATGTGTATAGGTATTTTTGCTCTCATGTATGTCTTTATTTATGATTTACTGTTTCCTTTTATTTTTATCCTTTAATTTATTTATTTATTCATTTTACATCCTAATCACTGCCCCCTTCCCCTTTCACCTTTCATGTTGTCCCTTCCCCGTGTCCCCTTCCCTTTTCCTCTGAAAGGGCCGGGGCTCTCAACATATGCCCACAGCCTGGAAAATCAAATTTCTGCAGGATTAGGTGAATCCTCTCCCAGAGAGGCTAGACAAGGTAATCCAGTTGTGGAAAGAATTCCACATACAGGCAACAGCTTTAGGGACAGCCCCTACTTCAGCTGTTGATGAACCAACATGGAGACTGAGTTTCTTTGTATCACTTCCATGCATGATGTCCATGGAGTGCTGATTTTTTTGAAGGCATTTAAAAAACTAAACACTGTCTTAATATGATCATATAATAAATTTTGGATTAAAGAGGATTGTTATGGTTAATATTAGTTGTCAAGTGATGACATATGGAGTCAACTAAAATCCATGCAGGTGGGCACAGCTCAGAGGAATTTTCTTGATTGGATGTTTTGAAGTAGGGAAGCCCACTAGGAATCTGGGTCATACCTTCTGCTGGAAGACCATATTAAAAAAATACATGGAAAAAGTATAGCTCTTTTATTTTGTCTGCTTGCTAGCACTTTGACAGTTTCAACTACCCTATTGCTGAGGCATTCTTTTGCTGATGTTTGTCCCTACTTCCTTGAGATTCAATATATGCTAAAGACTAGAAGTACTCTAGGACTTCTTGAGAACAGAGCATCAAATTTGGACTTTTAAGACTTCCAGTATCATGGGCTCAGCAACTACTTGATTTCCTGTATTTTCATTATGAGACAGACATTGTGCTACATGGGTCACAGCCTGTAAGCCTATTAATCATATATATATATATATGTGTGTGTGTGTGTATGTGATTTTGAAATTTTCAGATACTTAAAAGTTATTGAAGGTTCTCCTGATAGCCTGGAGAACACTAAAGGTCTGTGTGTAAACTATTTTGATGAACTTAATGAAGTAAATATCTTTGATGATTCTGATTTACCTATTGTGAAGAGGAAGAAATATTGTGATTCTATACATAAAACTATTAACAATTAGTGGAAAAGCAAAAAAAAAAAAAAAAAAGAAATGTTTTCTGATTGATTCTAGCATCTCTGAATAAATTGACAAGGGAGAGGAACAAAATCCATGACAAATTAACTTAGTCACAACATCTCAAAATTCAGTAATGAAGGAAAATAATAAACTCAGTGATAAAAAATGAATAGTTCCAGATGAGTATAAAATCTGCAGGTTTCTAATTTGTAGTGAAAGTGAGACTTCTTTCTAACTTCTTTCTAGCAGCCTTAGAGTTTAATTTGCAGAAATTCAAACTGAACCCTTTATTATAAGATTGGCTGATTTACAATGAAAATTCAAGTCCCATCTTTGTAGGGCATCATTAAAGCAAGAATACTGAATTGTAATGACTGTGGTCCTATAATTTGTGAATGAGAAATATGGGAGGGACCCTATAGTGGCCAAGAAGTTTGAACCCTCAGATTCTGAACTGATTGTCTCAACTGAAGAACACATTCTTCACTGTTAGAGGAGGATGAACCATCATCTCTTGTAGCAGTATTATATCCACATTGGCCTGAAAGAAATAATACTTCATTTTCTGGCAAACTGGTAGCAACTTTCCCTGCAGGAGATGATAGGCAGCTCAATATTAATTTCCAAGAGAACCTACCAATAGCTACCTCTAGGCCTGTAATCATTTCAAAGGTTAAACAGATTCCTAGCAGAAAGATAGAAAAAAGTATCCCATAAACACTTAGGCTAAACTACTAAGAAGTCAATGAGTTTGTCACTTCACTGAAGCACAAGTACATGAAAATGGACAAAATAGACTTTTAGATCAAGGGATAATTTTGTCGGGAATATAAAATTTGAATTAGTTTGAGCTTATTTGTATGGTTACACTGAATGAAGATTCTAGGCTTAATATTGAGGATTGCAGAGCTTAAAGGGTATAAAATTTTTGTTTTGTTGAATAGCTAAAGCATTTGTCAAAAATTGACTTATAGAACAGGAGCAGAAGATGTCTGATATCCATTGAGTTTGTGGTAATGAAGTGATCTTCAGGATTAGAAAAATTGCAATCTGTGAAGCCTAATTTTCTATCATGGGAAGACCCAGAAGAAGGCCTTGAAGGAATCCTGTAAGGTGCACAATCAAGAGAGGGACACACAGCTTTATTGTCCTTTTTCTTGTGTCAGACATTGGGGTTGAAGATGCTGCACAGGAAAACCAGCATCCACCCCTAATGCCTTAAGTCTAGTCTAGTACAGTGTGACTTATAATGAGCAGCATAGGCAAATTGATTTCTGTGATGACATAATTCAGATGGACCTCAGGTACTGGCTAATCAATCATGGTGTTTCCAGCAATGAAATATATAAAAGGCCTACTACATTATTGTTCAAATTGTATAAAGAGAAAGATCTTGGAAAAATAAAAGAAAATAAAAGAAAAATAAAAAAAAATAAAAGAAAAGTTGCATTGAATTGTATCAATAGGTAATATCAGCCTTAGAACCAACTTCCAGGACTCTTTTAATAAAAGGAAGTCCAGGATCTTCTGATGAAGGGCCTTTAGGAAATACTTATGAGTTTTGCCATTAGTGTTTGACCCATCCTGCCCCAGAGGACCTATAGACTTTTATCAGGGTGACTATACCCTGAGGAAAAAGAAACAATTAAACTTCTGTGTCTATTGAATACTTATTCTAAATTGACAGTGATTTGAGAAGACCTTCAAAAGCATTGTGCCTCTACAATTAAAGTAGAAACTTAGGGAAGCAAGGCAAAGAATAAAATTTTGGCAGGCTAAATCCCAAATCATATCAGGTCCAATGGGCCCTTGAATTCAGTCTGTAGTTATTTTCTGGGTTTCATAATGTATAATTAGGATAGATGTACTTAAAAGTTGACAGAATTCCCAAAGGAGCTCCATGACTTACTGTGTCATGAGGACTATTATGGTTGGGAATTGGAAATGGAAGCTAATGAAGTTGTTCCTACCAGAAAAAAATAGTGAACCAAAACAAATATTATGTGCTTGGAAAAATGGAAGAAATTCCTACCTTCATCAAAGACTTCTAGATTCAGAAAGAGACTCCAGCAGCAGATTGGAAGTACTGAAATATCTTTTTTTCTAGACTTAACAACTACGAGATTTTCGATCTTTCCTTCATCAGACAACCATTGCTAAACTATCTGGACCACAGCATATATATATATATATATATATATATATATATATGTATATTAAAATATGAGTTTTATTATTAAATCTGTTAGTTTGAATTTTGTGTATAGGACTTTATCGAACACATTGGCCATATGACTGTGTGTTGGTGGTCACTGTCACCAAAAGCCACAGAAGCTATTATTTTACTCTAGTGGTTATTTATAACAAGAATAAATTATTGTAGTAAAAATTGTTTTACATAATTTATAATGGATTATACATCAGAATACAGTCTATAAATAAAATACCACATTAAGTTTGATACATAGTTAGTGGGCAAAACATATCAATTGTATTAGATATAGTTCAAAGAATTAACATAGATGTCCTTTCTGTTTTTTTTTTAACTTTCTTTTTTTTTTTAATGGATATTTTCTTTATTCACATTTCAAAAGTTATCCCCTTTTTGGTCCTCTCTACCACCCTCCATCACATCCCCTCTTCCCCTGCTTCAATAAGGGTGTTCCCTCACCCACCCACCCATTCCCACCTTCTCACCCTGGCATTCCCCTACGCTGGGGTATCGAACTTTCACAGGACCAGGGCCTCCTTTCCCACTGATACCCAACAAGACCATGCTCTGCTACAGGTGTGGCTGGAGTCGTGTGTCCCTCCATGTGCACTCCTTGGTTGGTGGTTTAGAATCTGGGAGCTCTGGGGTTCTGGTTGGTTGATATTGTTGTACTTTCTATGGGGTTGCAAACCCCTTCAGCTCCTTCAGGCGTTTTTCAAATTCTTCCATTGGGAACCCGATGTTAGTATGCAAGCATCTGCCTGTGTATTTTTCAGGCTCTGGCAGAGCCTCTCAGGAGAAAGCTATTCAGGCTCCTGTCAGGATGCACTTCTCGGCATCTTCAATAGTGTCTGCCTTCGGTGACTATATATGGGATGGATCCCCCGTGGGGTAGTCTCCAGATCCCCTTTCCTTCAGTCTCTGATCCACACTTTGTCTCCATATTTGCTACCATGAGTATTTTGCCCCCCCTTTTAAGAAGGACCAAAGCACTCACACTTCAGTCTTCTTTCTTTTTGAGCTTCATGTGGTCTGTGAATTGTACCTTGGATTTGAACCAGCAAGAAGCTAGATACTCTGCTCCTGCTGATTTGTCAAGGATATTCGGGGGTGGGGGATGGTTAATTTTGCTTGTTTGTTTTGTTTTGTGTTTTCTTTTGTTGTACTTATTGACTGTACCTGGACCCACTCACAGTTTTGAGGCTCATTATGTTTTCTATCCTCTAAAGTCTGGTCCTCCGAAGAGCAGTGAATGCTCAGCCAGTCCAGGAGGCTAACTGTTTGAGCCTCTAAGCAAACAGTAAATTCAGTGCATTCTCAAGCATGATGATGGCTCACATGATAAGATTTTCTGCTACGAGCAGATGGCTTCAAGCAGGTCAGAAAATGACTTGAGAAAGCAAGATAAGAGGACTAGCTGGGAACATTTTTTATTTGATTAGAGACTGGCCATTTTTCACAGATTTTGAACTACCTTCAGGTGTCAAATGGGAATACTAAAATTTTATATATTTTTTTCTACCTCTAAAAATGAAAGATATTTATTATGCTTTTATTGGTCTTTGAAAAGATTCAATTCAATTAGCTTGTACTGGTGTATAAAAATGATATTAAAATAAAATTGTACTTCTATGTGTATGTATTCTGTATATGCACTCAATATAATTGTACTAAACTTACGTTGTTGCATGATATTTAATTCAGAATGAACATACGTATCCTCTTTACACTTATCAATGTGTCCAGATGTAAGGTAAGAAAGAGAGGTTAAAAGCTTCCAGCAAACATCAAAATATTTGAACTCTACTTCAGACAGGCTTTCCATGCTATCCACAGTTTTCATAAATATAGGGTGACTGGCTTTTCAGTAAGCAAACTGTCAAAATGGAAACTTTATGTTTAAATCAACAACCCATAATTAGACTTAATACAACTGACTTATAAAAGTCAGTGATTCTTCCTGACATTATCAACTAATGAGGAAAAGGAAGCATGAGGCAAGTCCATCTAGTCCTTATGGAAGAGGAACTAGAATACAGATTTAAAAAGAAAGCTGAAGGACATGGGTGGGCACGGTCTGGTCTGGGAGCAGTGAGTACTGACCGTCCATGCTGTGGTACAACTTTGCTGTTCCTGGCCTTGAATTATATTAACATTTAAGCATTTACACTTATTAGCATTTTCTATCACATTTTATGTTACAGAATGATTATGCTAAATTTCTGCATTGCTGTATATGATTATGAATTTCATCTGAGTTATAATGTGTAACAAACAGAACAAGCATAAAAATGGAGGGAATTCAGCAGGTCTAAAATTAGATTTTTCCCTTTGAATTTTGCCACTGAAGGTACATTTACTGAAAAAGGAATAAAATTCACCTGGAAATTTTCCATTGGAATTATCCAGGTATATGTTACACTCTCTGCATTTAAAGAATTGATATTCTTTTTAATTCTTGTAGGAAAAATGGTGCCTTAAGATACATCGTTTTATGGAAAATAAGTTCAACTCAGAGTTATAGTTTGAGATTTCATTGGTTACCAAATTGGTGGATTCAGATTGATACAAGACAACTCTTCATTTTTAAAACAAATTTATTAGTTAGTTGCCATTAAAATGAATTGTCAAAACAAAGAACAAAAGTAATTCTTTTATTTTCATTCTAACTTAGAGTATTTATTGTTCTGTAACAAGATCTAATAGATTTATAGTTGTCAAAATTTTCATAAACATCTAAATATTTTGAAAAATCACTATATATATATATATATATATATATATATATATATATATATGCATACATGTTTCTGGATGCAAATCAATTTACTATAATTTTAGAAAATTCTTTCCATTCCTATAATTCTCAATATCATATAAAACTATCAATATCAGAGTTACTTTATATAATGTAGAACCAGATATAAAATTTACAATGAGATAAGGAAGAAAATGTACTTCTTTAGAAAACATAATCTGCCAGAATTTGCATTTAGATAAAGTCAAAAAAGCCACTTAACTGTCTTTCCATATCTGAAGAGGAAGGTCGAGCCTCTCCATGCATAGTGACTAAATCCATGGATGATGGCTAGATTTCCAGTGTGTTAATTTAGTATGTCCCCATGCATGTATTTTAGAGATGTTAAGAAACAATCATTTTTTTTTTTTACTTTCAGAGTAACTATTAAATAGTCTATCATTTGATACAACTGATGCACACATTAATGACTTCATAAGGATTGAAGTATTGATGTAAAACAATGAAGCGATGAATACAGATTTTTAGCATTTTATTATCTTAAAATAAACTTTTATTCATAGAAAACTATAAAACAACAATTTTCAGAAATAGTATTTATTCAATGATCTATCTGAAGCATTAATAATTAATTGTTAGTACTGAAATTCTACGGATAACTAGTACTGAATCTGCTTCATGTTCTATTTCTAATTAAATCACATTATGTTACATATTTTAATATAAGAGTAAAGATAAACAACAAGGATATTAAAATAAGAGAAAGTAAGAAATCTAGAATATTTAAAATAATTTGCTTCAAACACTTTATACTTTCTCAGAGAAAAAGAATTTCCTTTGCAATTTTCAGAGGACTTTCATATTCATTATATTATTTGACTTTTAGTAAATCTCAGTGGCGTGGATAGCACCATGATTATACCAATTTTGTAAATGAGAAACTAAGCTTTAGAGGAGTTAACTATCATTTTGAACATACGGATCTAAATATTCATCCTTGCAACAGTTTTTTTTTTTTTTTTTAATCCACCATATGCCAGACATGCTGTAAGCAGTAAGCATGCTGATACAAACAAACTCAAAGTCCCTGACACAAGAGAGTTTGTATCTGAGTCAGGAAGACAAGCAGTAACCAAAGGCTTACATAAAGGCACAGCATTAAGTGCTGGTTTGAAAACAATGAACGGATGGAAGGACAGAGGTGAGCCTAGGAATGAGAATAGAATATTGTGTGTGGATAAACTAGTATTTTTGATAGGGTAGATATATGAAATCCTATGAGGAATGTGGAAACAAAGACACCTATTAAATGATGCATCTAGCTATGTGAGCATCTGCTGAGTAGATGCTGTAGTTGGGAACTGGAGTGCCTAAGCCCATTGCCTATATTGCCTATATAGATTAGTTTTCTGAGACTGACAGAGTTAAACTGGTGTAAATATCTAAAGGCAGGGCTTGGTTGGAGGTATTCTGGGCATATTCCTGTACATCTTACCTTTCCCCTGAGACTAGGACCCTACTTTGCCTGCATTACTAACCACGATAAACTGTTTTGCCATTGACCCCAAAACATGGAGGGCAACAGATATGAACTGAAACTTATGCAGTTGTAAGTCAAGGCAAAATGCCTCTGTTTATCCCTCTAATTACCTAAGGATCTTTTTCACAGCGATGGAAAAATGATTAACACCTGGAAAAAGGAAATCAAAGCAAATTCTTAAGCATTGGGATAATATTCAGTAGGTTGTGGTAACCTTATGAATGTCTATGCTACAGTAATGTCTGTAGTACTTATTCCAAAATACATGGGAAGCTTGGGAGTGACTCAGCAGTAAAACACCAAGGAATTGACTATTGTTTGAAAATATCTTTGAGGATGATTGTAAGAAGATGAAAATGGTGTGCCTACCTCATGAATAATCAAAAAAGACATTAAAAAACAAAACAAACTTAAGATTTCCATAGTTAACGAGGAAACAGCTGAATGATTTCTGAATTTTCCTAGATGGAGGAAGTAGTAAATCATCTAAATGCAGACTGGAGCTGATAGGAACAGGCAGACATCTGCCTGAAAACTAGACATCTCTATTATTCTGTGCAGCCTCACAATAGTAGACAAAATATTCTATTTATCAAACACCTGGGCTTTAAGCTAATTTTCTATCGAATAAAATAAAATAAGTGACAAAATTATAAATTAGACTAAGAAAAAGTTGTTATTGCTTCTTGTACTAGAGTTTTCAGAGAAAATAGCAATTATTTTAAAAACAAGTAACAGATGGCAGTCAGAGCATTTCCTAATCTTTAAAGCTAGGTTATAATTTAACTTTTAAATTTTTTCTTTAGAGGTTTTGGCAAAACATAATAATTTCTTAAAATCTTCACATTATTTTTATTCCTTTAGTTAAAATTTGGTAATGTAATGCTGGAAAATAATCTGAGACATACCATAAATATCAGTGTATTGATCATAACTCCACTTGATTTAAGTTACCAAAAACACAAAGCAAAGAGTAGTTACAAAGGTGACTAATGAATTACTATGTAACCAGTCAAATTCAATGGATATTTATTTAACCTCATGGTAAGATCTTTAGAATCTAAATTTTTAAATTTTCATAGAAAATACAACAGAAAAAACACGGGATTAAGAGTGTGTTTCTAAATATGTGTTATCATGATCAAATTTGCAAAGATAAGTATTCCATTACAAAAGCTGTCCAAATATACTTACTAATTTATGTGACAAGTGTCTTCTAATTTAGATATTTCTAGAATTAACATACATTAATTTTTCATTATCAGAATTAGAATGTGTGTTTACATACTATTTCCCATTCATTGTTGGCTATATTTCCCTACAACAAGGGTTATACTTAATATTCAATTTGTGTATAGGGAGCAATGAAGAAAATCTAAGTTGGGTTCATTATCTGTTCTAGTATTTCATATAGCTTCACCCAAATGCTTTGTTGTACTTTTCTATAATATTTTATACATTCTTAGACTACAGCATGGCTCTTGGGAAATGAAAGAAATGGTCACATGGCCAATGCTTGAATATTCCAACAGAAATTGAACATTCTTCATAAAATAATTTTTATTAAAAAAATTTCTTTAACTTTTTACATTGAACTTTGCATGTAGTACATATAGCTGTAAATAAAGCCATGTCACATAGTAGGAAGGATAAAATACAAATATGAAATATTAATAAATTTCAGAATTTATGTTTGTATTTAAATATAAAATTTGCCAACATATTCAAATTATATCTTTTATATAATTTGATGAATGAAGTATCAATCTAGAATTCTTTCCAATTCCATTCTTTTACATTTCTGAGGCCATAAAACTGCTCACCACAAAGTGCTCAAATGTCATAGGACTAAGTGTCCATATGCAATTATAATTCCCCATAATCCTAGTAATCAATGTCACAGATTAGGATCACCATAGCTGTTTAAATGTTTGTGAATACATTATTTCTGAAAAGTATGTTAGCTCCAAATGAATTACATGTATGAGAGCTAACATAATTTATCTATTAAACATTTTATAAACTATAAATAATTTCATAGTTTCTAATATTTCACATTTTATATTTAAAATTTTAAAGTATTTAATATTTTGTCATGTTCCAACCTCAGACTATTGCTTTTACAAAGTCTGAAGATACAAACATTGTTGTGCATGTGAGATTAGAGAAAGAGATAATGCAAGACCTGTGTTGCTCTATCTTGACCTAAACTTTTCATATAAATATTCTGTTACTTTTGTTTAATACTTCATATATTAAAACTACACAGGGAGTTCTAATCCTACATTTATTTACATGGATTTATTTATATGACCCTGTCATACACAGAGGCTGAATAAAGTAGCAATACCACAGAATAAAGCAGTAGAGCAGAAAGTACTGTGTGGAGTTGCTGCATAAAATCAGGACAAAGAAAATCAGAAATTTCATTAAAACTGATGAAAGTTAAGTCCCCTTATCTTTTAACTGAGGAATCAGGAAGTATTTGTAATTTGGTTGGCCTTTCCCTCCAAGGTTGTCATATTAGAGTACAGAATACCTTGAACAAGTAACCATGAAAAATATTTTAACTCAGGTAACAGTGAGAGCTAGATCTATGGAGGTCCCCAGAAGATGGGAAAGCAGATTACAAAGACTTTCACATGGAAGTCCAAGTATTATTTTCTCCTTGTCTTCCCATATTTAAGTGATCTTGGAAAACTATAGAATATATAGACAATAAAATGTTAACTGAAAACAGGCCTCCATGGCATACTTTCTTTGAAGTTATTACCTTTGATAGCTAAATTTGTGACAATTCAGCTGTTTAGGTATCACTCGCATTCCTGTAGTAACTCTTCACCTATATTCTGTAAGCAAATCCAATAAACTCATTGGTTAAGACTGGCCATTGATGGAATCATTACTCTTTTCTATTATTGATGCCTCATATGGGGTGAACAGTTAGTTGTTTCTTTATGTCTCCACAAGAAAAGTTAACCCAGAAAATTGTCAACTACAAGATTATGAGAAGCATTGAAACTGAATGAAAAGATCTGTAAACCCTGTGAAGGCAAGGGAGTCTCTAAAACTAGATGGAAACAGAATCAATAAACAGACACTGAACAAATGCATTCCTTATCTTCTTTGCCCTACTGTCTTCATATATGACCTCTGTTCCAGTAATAAAGTCTGATTCATGAATGCAGGAACATAAGACACAGGTTCAGTTAATGAAAGTGCAGTGACTGTTTTTTGTTTGTGGTTTTTTTTTTTTTTTTTTTTTTTGACATTTTGAATACTTGAAGGGTTGGTAAGAAAACATTCTTAATTCTAAGATCCAACAGGGTCAGAACAACCAGCATGTTAGCTATGGCTCTTTTTCCTTAAGTATTGTCTAACAACTAAGAAGAGGTGCACTAATTATAAAGTGAAGGAAGATATACTTAAAAGAAAAAGATATGATGCCATTCAACCTAGTTCTATAATCTCACATTCTGAAAACACATACAGATTATGGATTAATAATGAGGGAGGGATCTGGGAGGGAAAGGGGACTAGGGTGGGGTGGAGGAGAGCTGAACATGGTCTGTACTGGGTGAGGGAAAAGGACTGAAATCTGAGCCAGCAGAAAGAATGGAAACATGCAACCTCAGGAGGTAGGAGGTTGAGGGGACCCTCCAGAATGTACAAGAGACCTGGAGGTGAGAGACACTCAGGACTCAAAGAGAGGGTCCTTAGATGAAATGCCCTACATTGGGGAGAGGGAACTTGTAGAGCACACCTCCAGCTGCAAGACAGGGTATCAAATGAGGGATGGGGTTGCCATCCCACAGTCAAAACTCTGACCCATAATTGTTCCTGTCTGAAAGAACTGCAGGGATGGAAATGGAGAGGAGCCTGAGGAAAATAAGGTACAGTGACAGGCCCAAAGTGGGATCCAGCTCAAGGGGAGGCCCCAAGACTTGACACTATTACTGAGGCTATGGAATGCTCACAAAAAGGGACCTATCATGACTACCCTCTGAGATACCAAATGGCAGCTGAAAGAGTCAAATGCAGATATTTACACCCAACCAATGGACAAAAGCTGCTGACCCCTGTGGTTGAATTAGGGGAAAGTTGGAAGAAGCTGAGGAGAAGGGCGACCTTGAAGGAGGACCAGCAGTTTCAATTAACCTAGAAACCCCGAGATCTCTCAGACACTGGAATACCAACCAGGCAGCATATACCAGCTAATATGAGGCCCCCAACATACATACAGCAGAAGACTGCCAGGTCTGGGTTTAGTCAGAGAAGATGCACCTAACCCTCAAGAGACTGGAGGCCCCAGGGAGTTTAGAGATCTGGTGGAGAGGGGTTAGGGGTAGGGACATCACTGGGGAGACAGGGGGGGCAGGGAGGAGGTATGGGATGTGAAACAGTTGGAGGGTAGACAAGGAGCTGAATAAAATCTGGAATTTGAAAGAAAGAAAGAAAGAAAGAAAGAAAGAAAGAAAGAAGAAAGAAAGAAAGAAAGAAAGAAAGAAAGAAAGAAAGAAAAGAAGGAAGGAAAGAAGAAGAAGAAGAAGAAAGAAGGAAGGAAGAAAAGGAAGGAAGGAAGGAAGGAAGAGAAGGAAGGAAGGAAGGAAGAACATAGTAGAGCATATGTCCTTGTTATATGTTAGAGCATCTTCTGGGTATATGCCCAGAAGTGATGTAGCTAGGTCCTCAGGTAATGCTCCACTATGTTCATAGCAGCCTTATTTATAATAGCCAGAAGCTGGAAAGAACCCAGATGTCCTTCAACAGAAGAATGGATACAGACAATGTGGTACATTTACACAATGGAATACTACTCAGCTGTTAAAAACAATGAATTTGTGAAATTTTTAGTCAAATGAATGGAACTAGAAAATATCATCTTGAGTGAGGTAACCCAATCACAAAAGAACACACATGGTATGTATTCACTGATAATTAGATATTAGTAGAAAAGCACACAATACCCAAGATACAACTCACAGACCACATGAATCTCATGAAGAAGGAAGACCAAAGTGTGGGTGATTAGGTCCTTCTTAGTAGGAGTAACAGAATACTCATGGGAGCAAATATGGAGAGAAAGTGTGGGACAGAAACTGAAGAAGGGGTCCTGTGGAAACTGTTCCACCTGGATATCCATTCCATGTGCTGTCAGCAAAGGTAAACGCTGATGGGAATGCCAGGAAGTGCAGACTGACAGGAGCCTGATATAGCTGTCTCCTTAGAGGTCTGCCAGAATCTGACATATTCAGAGGCAGATGCTCACAGCTAACCACTGAACTGATTATGGGGTTCTCAATTGAGGAGTTAGAAAGAAGACTGAAGGAGATGAAAGTGTTTGAGACCCCACGGGGAGAGCAACAATACCAACTAACCAGAGCTCCCAGGGTCTAAACCACCAGCCTGGGAGCACATAGGGAGGGACCCATGACTCCATTTGTATATGTAGGGAGGATGGCCTTGTTGGGCTTAGGTGAGAAAAGAGGTCCTTGGTCCCATGAAGGCTGGATGCCTCAGTTTGGGGGAATTCAAGAGTGGCTGAGTGGGAGTGGGTGGGTGGGTGTGGGATATCCTCATAGAGCAGTTGGAGGGGGATGGGATAGTTGGTTTCTGGATGGGGTGGAAATGGGGAAAGGTGATAACATCTGAAATGTGTGGGACTGTGTAAGGGTATCCTGGTTCTTGGCTGGGCATGGGCCTAGAACCCCGAGACTCCACGGGAGAAACGGCAGGAGTTAGGCCAAGTCCCCAGAACTCAGAGTCCTAACAAGCAGTCCAATCTCCTAGACCTACATTGTTCAGTCACGTAGGCCATTACAGCCCCTCCCAAAGTGCACAGGTAGAGGGTGTAACTACAGGCCTCAGGCCCTAGAGATTTACATACTAATGAAGGTCAGAGGGCAGAGCCAATTAACCATTCCTCCCCAGAACCTCCCCCTTCCTCCCTCCCTGCTTAACTCAGGTCTGCCCTGAGTTTTGGGGGGGTACTTCCAGATCCATCTACCATCCGCCATGACAATAAACCCTTTTGGAACCAAGGACTTCCTCGTATCATTGGGGCCTGCCGGGCCTGCCGCCGCCGCCAAAGCCTCCAGCCACTGAAACCTGGGACTTTCCTCCGGTATGTGACACAGGCTGCCTGGAAGCCTCCAGGCAGCTTCCGCCTCACAGGCCCCAGGCCACTGCCTCGTAGGCCTGGGGCCTGCTGCCTGGGACTCCACCGCTGTGACCCGTTTCCACCATGCGGTCCCCCGAGCCGCTGCTGCGTAGGCCCAGGGCCCTCCGCTGCCCGCCATTTTTTCCTACAGAAATGTAAATAAAATATCCAATAAAAATAAATAAAAAACACAAAAAAAGAAAGATAGGAAAGAAAAGAAAAAAAAATTGAGTCAAAGCTTATTTGTCCTTGGCCTTGGTCTAGGAGAAAATTATAAGGGAGTTTAAGAAGACTGAAGGAAAGGCCATCCAGAGACTGCCCTACCTGGAGATCCATCCCATATACAATTGCCAAACCTGGACCCTGTTGTGGATGCTGGACAGTCTGCTGACGGGAGCCTGATATGGCTGTCTCCTGAGAGGCTCTGCTAGAGCCTGACAAATATAGAGGCAGATACTCACAGTCAACTATTGGACTGAGCATTGGGTCCCCAGTGGAGGAGTTGGAGATGGGACTGAAGGAGATAAGGGGGTTTGCAGTCCTGTGGAGAAGCAACAGTGTCAACTTGCCAGAACCCTTGGAGCTCCCGGGGACTGGACTACCAACCAAAGAGTACACATGGAGTATCCCATGGCTCTGTCCTCCTATTTGACAGATGATGGCCTTGTTGGACATCAGTGGGAGGAGCAGCCCTTGGTACTGTGTGGGTTTGATGCCCTAGTGTAGGGGATGCCAAGGCATGAATGTGGGAGTGGGTGGGTGGGTGAAGGAGCACCCCCATAGAGGTAGGGGGTGGGGAGATGGGATAGGGGGTTTCCTGAGGGGAGACCTGGAGAGGGGATAACATTTGAAATGTAAATAAATAAAATATTCAATAAAAGAAAAAAAGAAGATAGAGTATTTTGATATTAAACAATTTACTAGGTAAAAGTAAATGAGCATAAAAAACAAGAAGATACATCAAAGTGTTAAAGCATTTCTTTCATGTTTGTGGTATGATGCTTGCCATTTGAATATTTCATTTTAATGCCAGTACAAGTAAACCTCTTTTTAATATTCTATTTGTGTCCTAACATGCTTATGTTTACAATACAATCCTTTACTAAAATATATTCAGCACCAGTGCTGTTTCTGCTTAGAATTCTACCTTTTAACCCCATAGTAAAAGCAGCCTTTGTCTGTAGCCAGCCACATGTGAAGTCCAAGAATGCTCTTCTACATTTTGATTAGAATAAATAGACATGAGAAGTACAAATTACTTTTAAGGACTACTGAGATGGTTTCAACAAAGAGATTGTTACAGGCATTGTAAGAGTACCAAACAATGTATATCTTCCCAGTACTTACAAGGTCTAAGCTAGTCATTCCAAGTAAATATATTCCCATGAAAATGATCACTGGATGTTTCATAGCAACACTGCAGATGATGTAAGAAGCAGTAAAATTATAAATTTGAATTAATATAGTTTTGAGAATATTTGTGAGATTGTCTATTTCATTCTCAGTGTCTATTTAGCCTCTGTGTAAGCAGACACTGCTTTATTAATGGAAACAAATGCAACATCAAATAACTATTTGCCAAGTAGTCATAGACACTAATAAAGGAGGCTAAAATAGTACCAAATATAATCACAAGGAAGGATGCTAGCATGACAGCAGAAAATGTCTGGCATTTGTTTAAAGAAGTATTCTGTGGTTTTCCTTGCTGTAGTAGGTGGATCTTTCTACAGTACAGTTGTCCTAATTATATCTATACAATGCCATGCATATATAATCAGATTTTAATAAAGCAGTAGCTTCTTTTTCTTACAGAAGCCTAACTGGAGAGTAATTTATTGCTGATAAGTTTTGGGTGTCTTCCATTCATCCTACTAAATAAGAATTGGAAATGTGTTTGAAAACCATTGTCTTGGGTGAAGTTCTTGTTCTGAAAGCAAATCCCTATAAATCAAAGTCAGTGATTGTTTTTCTTATGTTCTGAGTGAGTTAAGAACAGCATTACAGTGTTTAATCGTCCTGCCTATGAAAAATGTTGCTTAAGAAGTGCTGTCTAAAACTTTTTTCAAATTAATTAGATACTGGGTGCAGTTTTAATGATAGCATTATAACAGGGACATCTCCTGTTGAAAGAAGCATAAACCATTAACAGTGTCCTTCTGTGAAACTGTGAACAGGCTTCTAGGTCAAAAGTTATAATATTTGTCAGGACAAACAGTATGTGCAGCATGTTAAAGCTGCAGTAAGTTTAAAATGTATCCAACATGGCCAACCAACATATTTTCACAGGAAATCTTTTATTTTTTCATGTTCTGGAGTGTGTATATATACTACTACTACTACTATTATTATTATTATTGAAAATATATTCTGCATTTATACAATATATCCCAACAACAGTCTCCCTCATTCTACTCCCTACAGATCCCCAAACCTTACAGATTCCCCAGATCCCTTCCTCTCAGAGAAGAGTAGGCCACCAAGAGAGAACAGTCAAACAGGATAAAACAAATTACAATAAGACAATGCAAAACTCTCATATTGAGGCTCAGTAAGGCAACCCAATCGAAAGAAAGGAATCCTAAAAGCAAGTAATAGAGTCATAAACATACTCATTTCCATTGTTAAGAGTCCCACAGAGATACCAAGACAACAACCATAACACATATGCAGAAGACCAGGTACTGACCCATGCAGGAGGTACTGGGTTTGCAGCTTCAGTCTCTGTGAGCCTATATAACCCTTACTGAATTGATTCAGTAGAGCCTGATGCTCTCCTTGTGTTCTGTATTCCCTGTAACTCCTACAATTGTTTCCATTTTAATGATAATCTATTAGAAGTACTTAACCATTAGATGCTACACTGTACATTATTAATATAAAACGGCATAATGTTCAATCAAATACTTGGACATCTCAAGTGATTGGTATTCATTTTGACAGTGATGATATGAAAGGAGTAGGTGTTTATCATGGCATCATCAGTGCATTTCTCTGAATGTGTAAATCTATCAATTTGAGGAATATTTGGTGTGGCAGACCCATCCTAGGAAATTAGGAGCTTACATGGCTTTGATGATGATGTCCCTCTCTCAGGAAGAAGTACACGATGCCTCCCTAAAACAAACCTACTAGAGCTTATCAATTGATGTATAGATGACTCCGAGCAGTGGAACAGGACTACTCTTATGGCACATTTCTTAGTTGATTACATGTACTTTAAAACTTCAATTGAATCACCACATGAGCTTTACACATGTGAGTTTTAATGAACATCTTAAATATCAAACTATTCCATACAATGTGTAAAGCTACTTTAAAATGCCTCATTAAATCTTATTCATCAGTCTTTTCTGTCTAATTTTTTTAGAAGAAAGAAACAATGGCAAATTCAGTCATCAAAATACAATTTCTTATATGAACACAGGTGCAGCAAATAAAGAAAAAACACAGCTTCCTTGTTAAAAAAGAAATACATTAACAAAATATTTAGGACTATATGTTCCAGAACCTCAGATAACAAAGAATTAATACTTATCTTTTCAGTTAGAATTTAATTAAAACATGAGATGCATTTTTATGTATGAAAGATTCTTATCTCACCACTACACTTGAAATGTTCTCGTTGTTTGAAGCTAGTAAAGGACTCTCTGATACTCATATTTTTTCATTTTGCTTACATGTAGGGTATGGCATGGCATAACTTCTGTAGCTTCTTATAGCTAGTATGTAAATCAGTAGCTATATGATTGAACATAGACGGTAACAAAGGACCATTGGTCTTAATTATGCCAGAAATGTCTTACAGACAGAGAATATATACTTACAACAACTCTACATAGCACATATAAAAGCATCACCTGAGTTTTGGTCTATTTTTAAGCCTGTTGGGAAATTGATTTTTTTTAGTTGAATAATTTTCTCTGTGTTATATTCACTTTCAGGTGTCTATGAATTCCCTCTACTGTCACTGTTTCTTCCCATCTGTGCTCCAATGTCCCAGAATTCACACTCTCCACAGGTGTGCTACTTCTTGATGATCAAGATTAGTATGGGCTTTTCAGACAGTACCATGGGAATTCTGAATCTGGGGCTCTCAGCTTTGGGCTGTTGATTTTTCTTTAAACTAACTTTGTCATTTCGAGACTTTATATTTCCACTCACAAAATATGGATTTTTTTTAATGATACCTATCTCAGTATTGTTGTCTTAAAAGAGACAGAGCCACAAAGACACATAGCACACTGCCTTGCTCATAGTAAGTGACTAGATGTTGCTTAGTTGATAGAGCAACTCATAAAGTCAGGTCTATAAGCTTTTTCTTTAAATTTAATCTACAAGATAACCATGGCTTCTGAGGGTGAACCTACTATTGCCAAGTTACTGATTGCATGTTGAAGTTGGAGCAGATTGATAAGAGAAAATGACAATAATGTATTCTGGATGATTTATGGTAAACGTTAAAGTATAAGTTAAAAGTTTATGTATGTTTATTTAGAGTTTTGGGTGACATTAATGTCTTGTATACAGTGTGTTCCATAATTCAGTAATAATATATAGAGTAATTTTATTAACTATTGATGAGTAAAAGATATTTTAATATCTTTTATTTTGATTTTAGTATTTAATATATGAACTTGTATGCAAAACCTGCAAGATTTATCACAATTTCCACGGTAAAAATTACTTTCTGCAATTATTCCTTGAATACAATTCCTGCAAAATAGGCAACAAAGCAAATATAGACAGATGTAATGATATAAAGCCAAAAACATTTGCATAGCCAAGAAAGTAAAGGAGTGCAAAGATAAGATATTGAATTAAAGAATTATTTAAAATGATGCATATAAAGGCTTAATTTCTAAAATGTATAAAGGACTCATATGAATCAATATCAAAATGAAAAGCAAAATAATTAAAAACAAATTAGCTTCTTTAAAAATGGACAAAACTCCACAAATAGAAATTACTCTAAGAAGACTCCAAATGGCCCATAGGTAACTATAAAAGTCTTCTCTATCACTGGTGGTAAGTAAGTAATAATTGAAACTATAGTGGAGCCTTACTATACCAAGGCTAGGATGACTGCACACTTTGATGAAAGACAAACAGGTGGCGCAAACATGGACAGAAGGGGAAAGAAGGCTACAGTTTGGACACGGACATAAAATATTTCCCACTGTGGAAAAATTGTGTGGAGAGTCCACAAATAGTTAAGGTGAAACTACTATCCAATACACTAGGCCTGTTTTGGATAAAAGTCAAAATATTTGAAATCACTGAGAAATTGAAGTGCCATGTTGATTGCAGTGTTATTTACAATAGTCCTGACAGGAAAGCTACCTTACTGCTTTACTGCTTAAGTATGGAATCGAGTGGGGAAAGGTGATATTTGCATAAAGTGACTAACAGTCTAAGAAGGAAAGCTTGCCATGCATGACAGCATGAGTGCATCTGAACAACAGTAAAAGAACTTTCCAGACAGAAAGTAACCAGGGGCACATGATCTCAGAAAGTCAGACGCAGAAAAGCAAGGTCAAAATGTGCTCTGAAACATGTGGACAGTGAAGAAAGAGATTGCTGCTCAGGAAAAGGGACATTCCAGTCAAATGAGGTAGATGTGAAGAGATGTGTGAACAGTGACTGAGCTTACCATTGTGTGTGCTGTGATGAAATGGTGCTAAGAAGATCAACGTGTGGTGTTCTTATGAAAAAGGAAGACGAAGAATGAAAGCAAAATCATGCAGGGTCAGGAGAGAATTTTGTGGGTCAGAGAAGCCTTCTTATTTTTATTGTAGTGATAGTTTCAAGGGTGTATGTTCATTTTCAGACTCATGGAATTATGTAAACATGTCCAGTTTTTATCACTGATGTTTAGTTTAAAAGCAAATATATCTGTTGAGGTAAATAGTTAATCAGGGGTTTCTACACGGCCTTAAATCATTCAGTTCCAAAATAAATGACACAAAACCTTCATATTTATTATAAGCCTTAATACCACTGGACTGGGCAGATATCAAACCTCTAAGCTATTTTGCCTGTTACTTTGTCAATAACCCTAAGTAATTACATGTCTGGGGCTACCACTCTTATTATAATTGGCCAGCCCTCTTAGCCATGTTTTCATGATTAACCTACCTCATGGTGTTCTCTCCTCTCTCTACCTTTTCACTCTTCATTCCTCGTGGTCTCTCCTTAGACCCCAAACCACACAACTGAAGATTCACCTACCTCTTTTCTGTGCATCTATAGGCTGTAAGCATCTTTATTCAAGCGATAGTTTTAAATTAAGGGGAATGGTTACATGGAATCACTTGGAGTACGTGAGGATTTCCTCATCCCTGGATATAACCAGACCATGGAGTCATTGTTTAACATTACAATACATAGCAATAGACCCAACCTCAATATATATGAAAATACATACTTGGACTCTTGATTTTGGTGGGTTTTTTAATATTTTTATTTTTTTTTATCACATCGTAATTTACTTATTCACACAGGAGTTATATACACAAAAAGGCAGGATGTAGGGAAGGGAATGACACCAGAGCATAGGTAATTAGGGAGAGTACAGATACCTTTCAGAACAGAGTATCAGCTGGGTGAAGGTTGAGGGACAGGTCACTACGATTCTGCCTATGATTCACTTGTCCTTATCTAAGTTGGTACTGTCCACTGAGGCTACCTATTTACAGGAACTATGACTACTCAGGCTGGTAAATTTCCATAAAAGCTGCCTGTTTACCATAGCTTATAGCCTTCTGTTTCAGTGTTTTTCAACAGGGACCCAAGACTTGGTGTTAGCATGTATGTATGTCATGCCTATTGCTGATTTTAGGTCTATGGCTGATTTTAGGCCTTCGGTGTATAAGCTGGGCTGCCCCTGACATCTCCTCCCTTCTCTAAGTATAGAAGGAACATGGTGATTCTAATCTTGCGAAGGTGGGGATAGAGGCCTGACCTCCAATAATTGAAAGAGACCTTGTAATGGCTCAGGTCCTCCTGTCGTTGTCCAGTGAGGCATGAGGGCCATACCCATCCCGATGTCTTTTTCCTGGAGAGGGAATACTTTTGACATCAACCCCTATGCAGCCAGGCCTGTCCCTCAGGGAACCCAGAGAGATATTTTTAACTTTTATTTATATTCCCTTGCAGTGCTTAGTCTTGCAGCCTAAGCAAGAATTAGGATCGCCAGTCAGAGGGGATTCTGGGTGGTCCCTCTCTGCTTGGTCTAGGGGCAGAAGTCCCCTCTTTTAGGTTGGGTGGAGATGAGTTTTGGTCACACCCTGGATAGAGTAAGAACCTCATCTTGAGTCTCGTGGTCCTCCATAGCTAACTTATGATAATGTATCTGAATAGGTTTTGTTACCAAATTATCTATCTGTTGTATCACAAAGTTAGTCAGCCTATTTAAGGCCCGGGACCAAAAGAAATCAGCAAAAATAACGCAATTAATGGTCTCAAGATGAGAAGAAGTGGGGTTGACAGCCATGGAGAGGTTGAAAACCAATTCTTGTACCAGCTCTCATCTTTCTCTTTCTCTCTCTGTCTTTTCTCTGGGCCTTCTCTGACTCTTTTCATGTTCTCTTTAACCATCCCTGTCTTGTCTATGTAAGGGCAACATTCTTCTTTAAGGGCTGTACACAGTCAAGAGCTGTACACAGTCTTTTCTATTGTAAAAGAGTAAATCAAGTCCAATAAAGTCCTTTGCAATTTTTGGAGCTCATATTAGACAGCGAAACAAGGGATTTCTTCAGATTAATGATGTCAATCTCTGGCTGTTTGGTGTCCTTGTCAATGGCCCATCAAAGGTCTGAATAGTGTAAGTCCGGAGGCCAGCATCAGGATTAGAACTTCTACCAGCAGACATCACAGGTGTTTCATTTTTACCTGGAAAGGAATTCTCAGGGAGATTTCGCTTCCCTGGAGGTCAATTGTTATTCATCTTATTTATAATTGGGCCTGGCTTTGTGGGGGTATCTATTTATTTCATTAATATTTTTGGCAGCCATTTAGCTGTGCCTTCTGTGGTATCAAACAGGCATATGAGAACTGGGTCCGGGCCATTCCATTTACAGGTAAGAAGGTCCTTCCACATAGCTATGGCATAGTTTTTATTGGTCTTAGGGATGCCAGAGGCAGTCAGCAGGAGATTTGCCATGAGCTTTCAGTTTTAGAGAGTTAAAAGTAAACAAAGTATGATGGAGGGTGTTTCAGGAGACTCCTTCTGGGGGGAAACAGTTTCCTGTCTTTTATTTTTAAAACACATTTTTCCGAGTTCTTGTAAGATCTGGGCAGAAGTGCCAGCAGCCGTTTCTTCCACACTCAGAGAGTCATAAAGTCACTATTTAAAGAAATATAAATCTACATTAATAATCTCTTTTATCCAAGGACTGTTATAGAACAGCCAACAACTAATCAGTCTTTATAATATATCGATTAATAATAGCTTCTTCTACTTTTTGTAAAATTACTCCTCTTTTGTCAATTGATTGTTGTGGGAAATTAGGATTTACATCTCTCTCGACAATATTAAACAGAGACTTAAATTCTTTTGTGGAGAGCTTAAAATAAGATCTTAGCCAATTAGCATCACCTGGAAACTTTTGATAATAATTTGAAATAAGTAAACTATCTTTTTTTTTTGTCAGACCCATTATATTTTTTTATTGGATATTTTGCATATTTACCTTTCAGTGTTATCTCCTATCCCATTCTCCCCTAAACCCCTTATCCCATACCCCCTCCTCCTAGTCTTATGAGGGTGTGCTCCGAACATCCTCCCAAACCCATCTCCCTGCTCTCAGATTCACCAACACTAGGGAATCCAAACTTTTGGGGACCATGGTCCTCCAATTCCACTGGTGTCTGACAAGGCCATCTTCAATTACCTGTTCTCAGGCTGGAGGTTTAGACCCTGGGAGCTCTGGTTGAATCTTTTGATACTCATTCTAAAAAGGACAAAAGCACCCACATTTTGGTCTTCCTCCTTCTTCTTGAGTTCCATGAGGTCTATGCGTTGCATCTTAGGTATTGTGTGCTTTTGGCCTAGTATCCAGTTATCAGTGAGTGTATGCCATGTGTGTTCTTTTGTGATTGGGTCACCTCACTCAGGATGATATTTTCTAGCTCCATCCATTTGCCTAAGAATTTCATGAACTCATTGTTTTTAATAGCTGAGTAGTACTCCATTGTGTAAATGTACCACATTTTCTGTAACCATTCTTCTGTTGAAGGACATCTGTGTTCTTTCTAGCTTCTGGCTATTATAAATAAGGCCGCTATGAACATAGTGGAGCATGTGGCCCTGTTGTATGTTGAAATATCTTCTGGGTATATGCCCAGGATTGGTATAGCTGGGTCCTCAGGTAACACTATGTTCAATTTCTGAGGTACCGCCAGACTGGTTTCCATAGTGATTGTTTTAAGAGTGTGTTTTTAAGTCAAATATTTGAAATTCAAAGTTGATATCCCCATTTCCTCAGCATATATTCAGAGATAATGTATCTAACCTTTTTGTACCTCATTGAACTCATCCTAAAAGAGACAACAGGGATATCACAAATATTAATGTATTGTTTTATAGTTTATGAGAAAGAGTTTTAATCACTTAGCTTAGAGTATTCTAAGTACACACAATTCATAGAGTGGTTGGATGGGCATTGTTGTGTATGCAGGATAATATAAAACACATATATCTGAGTACTTTAATCTTTTGCAGGTAGATTGGCAGACAGCTGTGGGGCCATCACATTAGTGATCCAGGCTGAAGGACTGCTGTGAAATATAATAATGAGACAGAGATACAGCCAGGAGTAAGAATGGGGAATTAACCAGAAGCAGATTAACTTGATGTTTTAGACAATGTATAAGGGGGTTACCTTTCAGTTTAAGTTCAGTGTGTTGTAGATAACATGTTTTCAGCACAGACATTACCTGGCCAGACATTCATTAACAATGAAAATTTTAAAAAGTGAAACAGATGTGTGTGGTGTGTGTGTGTGTGTGTGTGTGTGTAGGAGAGAGAGAGAGAGAGAGAGAGAGAGAGAGAGAGAGAGCAGAGAGAGAGAGAGAGACAGAGAGAGAGACTAGTGTGCACTGAAGAAAAATAAAAGAATTTAAAAGAAATGTCCTTAAGATATTCTTGCTGGATCAGAGTTTGAAAGCTTTCTTTTTTCCTTTGATTAGCTTATGAAATAGAGAGAAATGATTACAAGCCACGATTTCTAGTCATATGCTTCATATTCAAACTTTCTGGGGTTGTAAGCTTATAACTATGCCAATGTTTGGGACCTCACATCCTGTCAGGATCTTTGGAAAAAGGATTCAGGTGACTATTTACAAGGACTTCCCCATATCCTCTAATATTCAAGACATCTTGAGGTTGAGAAGCTCATTGTCCACCCAAATGCAGAAATAAGAGAGGAAATGAGGGTTTGATTTAGACACTGAAGAATGAATCTATAAGGAGATGGCGAAAAGCAAAAACTGTATAACAGATTGTGTCTGCTATTAAGTGAGTGGAGACCGCTTAAAGTCAGCCTGAACATCATGAGTGTCCCGAGGAATTCCAATATTGAAGACTTCTTATGAGAGAAGATTGGAAGCAAAACAAACAATGAATATTGCTGTTTATTAAAATATAAGAAAAATTTGAAAGAAGTAATTTGTGGTAAAACATGGTGATCTTTGCCAAATTGAAAAGTAATACAAATAGTGAATGTGTCCAGGAACTTAATGGAAAAACTCGAGATTATGAGCAATTCAATCTCTATCTGTGTTTTGTAAGTACTAAAAAACATAGAGAACAATTTATATTCCACATGCACAGACATATGCACGGATACATATACAAACATATAGAATTTACAATATGCTGCATTTATTTGGAAATGATATTCTATTTAAGGTAAAAGGATTTTTCCATGATAACAATAAGAAAAGATCAAGTTTGGAGTAGTGATACAACTAGGTACAAAGAAGGAAAGGTAAATGTTAAATAAGATATTTTACTTGCTGTTGTTTTCTGTTTTTATTCTTTCGTGCATTTATTCAAATCCATTAAGAAAAAACAATAGTCTAGTTTTTTGAGCTGCTGTTTTCTTAATAGGAACAGAATTGAGACATCAGTTCATGATGATCAGTGATGAATGACTGTTGGAAGACTGAGTAGAAGATAAGTTGTCAGAACATTTCCACTTTTGTAAAATAATCAGCAGATCTAGGTTTATTACAGATTAAACAGAGATGCTCAAGTGTGTCTTATATTAACTCCCAATAGCTTGGTTTATTTCTAACATGTAGATCTTGACTTCCTGATAACTGCACTAACTTATCCATGAACCTCTATCAGTGCTCAAAATCAGAATACCTGAGACTGAAGATGTCAAGTTTCTCTCTGAGGTGGACACTACAATTGTTATTCCTCCTTTATTATCAATGTTTCAGCCTCAAAGATTCTTTATGGGCCTCTTTGCTACAAATAATAATAACAATGTTAAAGGGTTTGCTGTATAAACAATAATATTAGAAAACATTAGAAAGTAATGTTAAAAGATTTTTGAAGGGTTTTAGTTGTATATACTTCATTTATTTGAGGAGCCTTTTCAGTTATCAGTGCAGATGCTATTTGAAAAAATGTTTTCATGTCATGCAAGAGTGATCACTGTTTGTTCAAGTGCTTTCATGTCAAGTGTGTGCACACTTATTAGATAACATTGGATTTGCTGTCAAGTATGCTTTCGCTCCTATTTAAAGCTTCTTTTCCATTGAATTCTGAAACCTTTTGCAAAGTGTATTTGATATACAGATAGTTAGCAACATTGATGTCGAGGCAGTTCAAATGTCTTTGTGTTTTATTTGGGTAATAAACATGCTAATTCAAAAATGCTTGTTACATAGTTAAATACTAGTTTACTAATTTGAAAATAATAAATTAAATCTTGAGATGTTTCACATGGGATTATGATTCAGTTGCAAGCCCAAATGAAATGGACACTCTTGATCTTACTATCCAAGTTATTTTCAGGCAAGCAGTTAAACATCTAGATCACTTAAAGATTAAATTCCCAGTTTTGGCTATAAATAACAAGTTTGGCTACTAGTAAATGTGGTGAATTTGCAGAGAGTTATATAAATCTTCTATTTCTCAAATTTCATGATCTTTAAAATAAATGTAAGGGTAGTAATAATAGTAAGACCATCCATTATGTAGAACCATAAAATATAAAGTATACACATAACATTTTGTACATATATTTGTAAACTGAATATCTAGCACTTGATAATTATTTAATATAAATTAGTTCTTAAAGTTTTACTAGAACAATAATAACTCAAACTTTCATCTATATGAGATGTGTCCAGAATCAAACTCTTTTAGCTTGCCAGCTGCATGCAATCCCCTCTCTGCCAATGCTCTTAGCAACTTGCTTTTCATTATGGTCATGAAGCTGTCTCCTTAATGGACTTTAAGTTCCTTAAGGTATGTGAATTCATTCTTGTTGGTTTGACAGTGTTCAACCTACTGTTGGCATAGAGTCTTCCTTCCCATATAAGCTGTGCAAACTGAATGTCTCACCTTGATATAACTAGACATTGTCTGAAGGAAACTTGCTGTTAAACTAAAAAGAAAGAAAATCCTCTAATGTAACTGCAATGTAAATCAGCAGTTTAAAGCTTCTATACTTAAAATAATCTGTACTTTAATAACATACTTATTTTTGTTTTGTTATTACATGGTATATTCCGATGTAGGAACCAGATAATGTGGTATTATTGGTACTATGTATAGATTTAGATGAAGAAAATTGATTTGTGGTTGTAATCCCCCTGAAAGACAGTAATAAACTGAAAGAACAAACCCACCATCCCATGCAAAACTCATTGTAATAATCCAGAAACTAAATAACATATTCCCTGGAACTCACTTTATCTCCCTCTAGAGCAAAAGCATCATATCCTGTTATTTAAGTTTTTTTTTTTTTTTCTGACATGATGCATGGTTAATTTTAGGTTCAAAATTGATTAAACCACCTGATTGATTGCAGTGATTACTTTTCTCATCTCAAGCTTGGAGATAGCATTTGTAATTCTTATTAAAAGTTGATTACTATTTAATACTGGTAATATTGTTGAATGCTGAATAATAAATTCAAAACTGAAAACTGCATGACCAATTATTAAACATAAATGTAGGATAAATCACATTATGAACTGATAGAAAAATTTAAAGTCATAATATTAATGGTAACACAAACCTGAAAAATAAGTTTAGTAAAGGCAGCATTTGTCTAGTCTTAAAGAAGGCTTTGCATCTTCTCTGTTGGCATTTATGACTTTAAGTTGGGAATGAATACAGTGTTTCTAACTGTTAATGTGGTTAAAGTTTGCAAACATAAAATTGTATAGTTATATATTGGCTTTCTCTGTGTAATTATGACTGGATATGTAGTTGAAAAAAACCTTGAATTAAGTTATGTCTTCCCTGGAGATGCCATTCCTTACTAATAATGTGGTATTTTGATGTAAATACTGAACTGTGCTTTTTAACCGAGTACTGGGAATCCAAAGAGTTATAACTGATTATCATCCTTGGGAGAACAGTTATTTCCTCTGTCTGTTAAATAGACCTGAGGGAAAACAAAACTTCAAAATGTCTAATAAATGAAAGAGCTTCAGGAGAGTGTGGGAGAAGAGAGACTGGCGAGGTCAAGGTGCCTGGTGTTCTGTGAATGAGTGCTTCAATATCTCCTGAGATCAGATCATTGCACTGTTCCTTCCAGAGCAGCCTAAAGAAGACCATGATGCTGAGACTGAAACTTCCTGCCACTGGCAACCACACACAGAGTAGATTATCAAAAATTATGAAGAGGAAAGAAAAGCCCCTAATGAGTGCATACTAGACTGGAACCTGTAAAAGTACTGTGTTTAAACTTCATGTAGTGATAGCCAGAAACACCCATTCTGAATCTCACAGCCTGTGCATATAAAACCTGTCATTTTGTTACAGAAGACAGTTGAGATTAGTGGGAGTGACATGCAATGCAGAAGAAGAAGGCTGAGTTAGCAGAAAAAAAGAACAAATGGGGAATGAAGTGACCTCCTAACTTTAGATGGATGTGACTCAATCAGGATAGAAATCAATGAGCTGAAGGGAGCTGCCAAGGAAAATTAGAAGGGTATAATGCACCAGCAAAAGAACTGTGTACCCTTTTGGAGTCTTGTCTCATACTAAATACAATTCTTGTAGGTTATACTAGTCATAGTTTGCCAAGTCATAGCCATAGTAACTTCTGGCTCCAGGGCTACAGAATACCAGTCCCTCTATGATCTTATGAGAATTGAGTGTACCAAAGCCAGGATGACCCTATTGCAGGCTACAACCTGTCAGCTTGTAATGCTAGGCCTAAGTTTCTAAATTTCTGTTTCCCAGAATTGGAAAATTCCAAAACACATGAATTACAAGAAAAAAAACCCACCAGTCATGAGCAGCAAACCAGAAAGCTGCTCCATTACCTAGCCTGAGCTAACCACACAGGCAGTCAGTCAGGAGCTGTAGAGGCTGCCCTACTACTTAGTTTGAGCCGTGTAAGTAAATCAGCAAAAGTCCCCCAAATCACCCAAAGCCTTAACAAATCACAAAGGCACCCATACTCCTGGATAGAGAGCCAAGCAATCAAGGGGGAAAAACATAAAAATTCATCCATTCCTACCCTAACAGGCTTTAAACTGAACTGGCAATATACACACCTCTGAAATGAAATGACCTCTGTCTTCCATCCTGATGAATGGTAGACCCCCTTCATGCATGTTGTCTGTAGAACAAATGCTCCTTGCTGTTGTATATCATTTGAGTCTGGGGTATCATTCTTTGTGAATCACAGACCCTTACAATTTAATGCACCCAAAGACACTTTGCTACAGTTTTCATATCCCTCATGGGAAAGCAGCTAGTTGTAAACACCATTGATGGAACTGACTTCAAAAGAGAGGAACCAATTAGATTTTTGTCTCGAGGGCCTATACACACGTTTCAGTGTAGCCATTAAGTTGTGTCTCCATAACAGCTAGGCATTAAATCTCAATTACTATGGACATTACATGGACAGTTAACCATAGGTTGTCAAACACTGCATTAGAAATTGTTTCACATACACTTCAGTTTCAAAGTTACATGTTATCAGCAGTGAATTAAAGCAAATGTTATTGAGAGAAAAGGGATTCTTCTTCTACAAAGGCAAATAAAGGTTATCAAATTAATTGTGCATTTAATACCAATTTTTGAAGGTTTATGAGTTTTAAGGTGGGCCGTGGTGGTCATCTGTGGGAGGTGGAACAAGGTGACAAATTTTAATGAGCTGAATTCTAGTTCTGGAGGTTTGGAACTGTTCAACCTTGTAGCATGTAGCTTTTCTCAATGAAAGTCCCTGACTCTGCTGCAGTTGCTGTAGTTGTTCAGGGTCCCTAAAATGTGTTGGAGAGAAAAATTCATAGCAATTTTCCAGAAACATATTAATTTTAAATGACTTGTTAGCTATTCTGAGAGAAAATAGCCTCTGAGAGGGAGTGTAAGCAGAACCATTGTTCCTTCCTTCCACCAAAACCCAAAACCCAGTGTGGGAAACCCCACCCAGGGTACCCCTTGAGTCTTGTTTCCCTCTTCCAGCAGGGCTGCTGGCTTTTCCTGGTAATGTTCTGCTTCTAGTAACTGGTTAAGGCTAGGAACATTTCTGTTTACCTTTAAAAATATTTGTTTTTATTTTCAGGTTATTTTCTTCAGTAGATTATAAACATTCAGATGGATTGAATGTGACTAAACCTAATTTTTCCTCACTGAGTCTGGGAAAGTAGCTCATTTGAGATTAAATGTTTGGAACATTGTGAACTCCCTAATTTGTCATGTTTATAAATCATGCATATATACATATGCATATATATGGGAGTATATATATCTATCTGTAGTTGTACATGTATATAAAACAGTTGTGTACATAAGTCTTTTAATCATTTACTAACCCCTATGAATTCCCTTTTCTTCTTTATTTTTAAGAAAGCCTGCTGTATGACACAGTTCAAATTGTCCCACATTGCAAAGCTTCTAATAGAAAGGACCAGATCTTTCTGCAGCTTCTTTCTCCTTGTGCCAAGGAAATCTTAAATATAGAGTTTTCATTGCAATAATGGTTCCTTTGATGAGACTTTTCTTGGAGTCTTTCCTCCTTCAGCCTGGGGACTATCTGTTCTGTTTGAATTTCTTTCTTTAGAGAAGACCCTCACTTCATATATTCTTGAAAGAGTTTATTTTTACTTGATTTTAACTCTAGATGTCTTACTTCAGAAAAAATTCTTCTGAAAATATATTTTAATTCAAACAGAATTACATCATTTCCTTTCTTTCTTCTCTCTTGCTATCTTGTCAAAACTACCTTACCTCCAACCACTCCTGAATCTCAAGTTAATACCTCTTCTTATTTAATTACTTTTAAACATAAATGTATGCCTATGTGTACACAAATATAAAGCACAGATTGCTGACTGAACTTTGGTTGTTGTTTTGTATATGGTTTCTGAACTAGAAATCTTCTTGGCTCTTCTTTTTCTTCATTATTTTGTTGTTGTTTCTTCTTTTTTACATTTCAAACTTTTGTGGCTTTTGCTTACTGGAAAGTGAATCATAGTAAGTGAATCATAGTCAACAAACAGTCAGTTCCTCAGTTTGAATTAGAACAAAGAATCAAAAGTCTTGCCTCTACCTAGTTTAGAGCTAGATTCACTTGATCATTGTTCTGAACATTCCACAAAATGATAGTCTGGCAATTAAGTATCATTTAAAAGATAGAGTCAAATCTTTAGAGGGTTATAGGTTCTTCTCCAAGATCATTGACTTCACTTGGGCTGAAATTTTGGATAGGTTTCAAGAACCAGGCATGATTTCCCTCTGATATCCATCCATCCATCCATCCATCCATCCATACATACATACATACATACATACACATATACATACGTATAAGTACATGTACATTTACACAAGCACATGCATACACACATAGACAGATAATAATAATTTTAAAAGAGGCTAAGAATTTGAAAGTGAACAGGGAAATGTATATGGGAGAGCTTGGGGGAAAGAAAATAGAAGTAAGGAATAATGTAATTTTAATCTGAAAAATAGAAAATAAGAGGAAAATGTAGGTATTGTTATACCTCCTTTTAAAAATGAAATAAGGAAGGGCAAAGAGAGTTCCTCTGTAAACTGCTGAGTCCGTAGTGTCCATGGATGGTAGTACACAAAGTGGTTAATATTTTTCTTTGTATTAACAAATTGTCCAAAAGGAATGAGAATACTTTGTATAAAATATAAATGTTAGTAATAACCAAATCTGGCAAATGTACTTTCACTTATATTACTTCTGCAGATTTTGTATGCACTTATCTCTAATTCAACCTCCTTTTATAACCCAGATGATAGAACATGTAGCAGAGAGACAATGAAAATTATAACAGAAGGAGCTGCACTCTCCTGAGGAGACCATCCAAGTGAAAGGAAATACATGTATCAATTAATCTCCAGATGAGTGGAATTACAATGGTGGAAAATGTTGTATAGGGATAGTGACGTGTCTTAAACATGGATATTTGGGAACTGACGCTCAGAGCAATAACTAGAACATGGAATTGCTAAAGAGAAAACCAATTATATGTAGAACAAGATAAATATAACTTTTCTTTCTTCGGTAGCTTAAACCCAGAGTCTTACACATAGAAAGTACCAAGCAGTATGCCACTGAGCTACATCTTCAGATAAGCAAAGCATTTCCAGAAGGGGCAAAAGAAATGAAGATCTTCATGCTCCATGCTAATAAGCACAGAAGACAGCATTCCACTCAGAGCAAAATATCAAGCAACAAGATAGTTTAGATTCTGGGATATAATAATACTAGACAAGCAAAGCAACAGGAGGCTGTATGTTGAATAAAGGATGTTGCCTACAGAAAACATATAGCTAACTAGTTATTATTGAAAAAGCACTTGAAAGATGTTATTATGTGGCTCAGTCTTAATGGGAATAAGTGTACAAAAGAAAGTATGATATTTTTAGTCAAAACTAGAAAAGACACTGAAAAAGTAGTCTCACATAATAAAGTTATGATACTATTGACTCATAGCTACTGACCAGTTAGATAAGACATTTGATATGTTTCTAAAAGTGTAATAAGAAAACATCATCAAAAGTTGGTTTTGGGTGGTGGTAAAAGAAAACACAAACTTCATATGTGTATACATGAAACCCTATATAATGATATTTAAATTTTTTGCCATTTATAAACTGTATTTTCTAGTATAAAAGAACACAAAATAATAGCAAGAATTTAATATTTAAGAGTGCTATGGCCAGGGAAATGACTTGGGAGGTGGTCTCCCAGAGGACCTGCGTTCAGTTCTGGGTACCCACATTGTGGCTCCCATCATCAGAGGATGAGATGTGAGACCCACACCTGGCCTCTGTGGCTATTATATGTAAGCAGTGAAGGAATATTAATATAAACAAAATATCCAGACATTTGAAAAAAGAGAAGAAAGTAACCAAACCAAACCAAACAAAAATCCCCGAAGAATATAAAGTTGGCCAGGTATAAAACCTGTAGGACCATGGGAGATCCATAACTCTCAGAGTCTACAAGAAAACTGGATGCAAGAAAGTGAATGGTATCAGACACAGGGTAAGGTCCATGGGCAAGCTTGGAATTTCATAGCTCATGGTAGAAGTGATGTATCCATCAAGAAAACTAGAGCATTCATAGAATACACCACACAGGTTTAGGAAATTCAAGAACTCCCAAATAAGCTATAAGTTCTGGGAGAAGTTCCCTGCTGACACAGCACAGTATCTGATCATCAGAAGACAGTGGGCAGAGGCTCTGGTTCAAATTACCAATCGCTTAGCAAAAAAATGACACCTCAACACTACTAAGACTTTGTTATCTAATGAACAATATAAACACCTCTATTCATAAAATAAAAAAGACTTTAGAGAAGTAATTAATAAAGACTGTCTGAACAGTTGAGAGTAAGTACAACTCTTTTAGAGGATAACCAGAATATGTTTTGCAGAACCTATGATATATGCTTCACAATGCCTGTAACTCCGGCTTCAGGAAAATGCAATGTCTCCAGTCTCTGTGAGCTCATGCTCTCATATGAATGCACAGAATTAAAAAATAAAAGTAATTCAGAAACAGACAAAAAGAGAAAGAAAAATCTGAGCAGTAAACTGACTCCAGATGAAGTGTCAATGCAGGCAGACCCAATTTACTTTTTAAAATTACTAATCTCATATTAATGGTTCACAGTGAGAATGATCTGAAATAATTTATAGACACTTGAAAAGAAAAATTACACATGTGTTTAAACAACACTATGAGTATACCAGTGAAATCAATATAGGAGAACAAAATCAGAAATCCAAACGAAATACTTTGGGTGTAAATCCAAGACATGAAAAAAAAAATTCAATAATGGGTTAGAATTGCTGAATACTAACTAAATTGATAAGGTGATGGAAACAAAAATCTCAGGTGCCAGGCTGGGCATGATGATGCATTCCTGTATTTCCAGGAATCTGGAAGCAAAGGCTGATATCTATGAGTTCAAGGCAAACCTGGTTTACACAGAGTTTCAGGCAAGTCTCAACATAGATATTGCAATAAAAACAGCATGATATTGCCAAAACATCTGCAGAGTGATCAATAGGATATAATTGAAAATGCTGTCACAATTCCTCACATCTTCAGACACCTGATGTTTTACAAAAAAGGTGAAAGTACAGACTAGATAAACATCAGGTTCTTCAAAAACCAGTGTTGGTCAAACTGGAAATCTGCATATAGAAGAATGAAATTAGACCAGTTATCACTTTGCACAAAACTCAACTCAGAATAAATTAGGACCTTGAAATAAGGCCATGAATCTGATAGAAGACTTAGTAGGTAATATGCCTGAAGTTATTAGCACAGGAAAGAAATTTTTACACAGAAACCTATAGTGTAGACTTTAAGACAACAATTAATAAGTGATACCTCATAAAACTAAAAAGCTTACGCTTTTAGAGCAAAGGTCAACCCCACTTAAGAAAAGGATCAGCTCACACAATGGGAAAAGATCTTTACCAACTCTATATCTGACAGAGGGTTAGTTTCTAAAATGCACAAGAACTGTAATACCTAAACATCAAGAAAACAAGTAGTTCAATTAAATTGGTGGTGTAGAACATAACAAAGAATTCTCAAAAGGTGAGACAAAAAATACGTGAGAAGCACTTAGAAATGTTCAGCATCATTTAGCCATCAGGGAAGGCAAATTAAAACTTTGATATTTCAATTTACTCCCATCAGTAGGGTCAAGATAAATAAAAAAAATAATAATAATAACAGCAGATGCTGATTAAGATACAGTGAAATGAGAACACTTGTTCATTATTGGTCTGAGTGTAAAGTTGATCAGAGTGGAATTTTGTCAAAAAGCTTAGGATAGATCTTCCACGTGATACAGCTATTCTATTTTTTAACATTTATTGAAAGGGCTCTTCACCTTACCACAGATACTTGCTATTTCATGTTAGTTGATGTTCCATACATAATAGCTAGAAATTAGAAATAACCTCAATGTCTACCAACTGATAGTGAAAATATAAAATATTTACACAATGAAATATTATTGAACTGCTAAGAAAAGTAAAATTATGAAATTTCCAGGTAAATAGAGGGATACAGAAGCAATCATTGTGAGTGAAGTAACCAAGTATAGGAAGATTCCCTAATTGTTTTATTGGTTTAATAAAGATGCAGAAGCCAATCGCTGAGAGAAGATAAAGAGATGGGTGTTCCAGGTTCCAGGAGGAAGAGGAGGAGATGAAATTGAGAAAAGGCTTTTTCAGTCAGAATGTGGATCAGAGAAAAGAGACACTTGGCCTTGGGGCTATTAGATCCAGTGGTGACGTTCACCAGAGGATGAATTCTAATATAGAATAGCTGATGAGTTTAGGACAATAGGTTCTGAGCCCAGCGGTTATGTCATTTGGCTGATTTTAAAATATTGATTGTCTGGTGTTTTCCATTCTCAAAGATTCAGGTGGGAAAGAGGGAGGGCCTAACTTTGGAGCAGTCATTGGTGGTCTGAAGAGCCAACTGCCAGGGTGGTAGTTCGGTGGACTGTGAACTGTAGCTCCAGGCATTCTCAGGAGGTATATGTTTTGGGCAGCTTGGCAAGTCAGTTGCTGAAGCTGTGTGAGGAGCAAAGAGGAATTGGCGGCACTCTTGGGAATACAGGCAGTGGCTGTTCTTGGAGCATAGACAGGATCTTGGGAAAGCATAAGCTAGCTGTGGGGGCTGACTAGATGACAGAAGAGTGGCTGATAGTACCAGAGCCTACCTGGAGCAAAGCATGGTTTCTAAACTTACACTCAACAACCAAGACCCTAAAAGATAAGCATTATTTTCTCTTACATAGGGATGTTAATTTTAAAACTTTTGATAAGTGTCTTTTGTTCCAAATACTCATAGAGGGTATACAACTAATAAGTGACCATGGGAAAGGAAAGCATCTTCCAATGAAGGGGAAATAGGATATAATTTTATAAACAGATAATGGGGAAATTTGAACAGGAGGATTCAAATGGGAGAGTGATGGAAGAGTTAAAAGTTAATATTGGAAGGGTTAACTAACACTACAGGCCTTAAAATCATATGGAAACAGTACTTTAGAAACTTATTTAAGTATATACATATATAGAATAACTTTAAATGAAATCACCACATATGATTTGGTAGACAGTACACTATCTTATGCAATCAAGTTCCTACTGCCAGGATCAGGTAACACTGCTTTAAGTACTTGGCCAAGGTGTCCTATAGAACTCCCAAACAAGCATATTGCCAATAAGACATTATTGCTGAAGGCATGCCATAGAGCCTTGAAAATTAAGTTGATACTATAAAAAAAGAAAAAATGCCACTAGCTAGCATTCACTGTGATGAAAGTTTCATATATGTTCTAGGAGGAGAAATGTCACTATCAATTTCACATTGTTTTAATAACCAGAAGTCATAGGAGTGGGATTGCCTGCCAGATATTGTCATTGGTACAATAGTGGCATGAATGTTATGAGAACAACCAATCATCCCTTCTAAACTGGCTTTAAGGTTCATTTCATGAGATGAAACAAATATGTAAGACTGTTTAAGGGACCAAGAACCTGAGACAAGATAGGGCATAAGATTAGGGAAATCTAATATTATTATTCTGCTAATGGTACATTGCAATAAAACCACTACTAATGGTGTATTGGACATCAAGGAGAAAACTTATTGAAGACACCATCTACAGAATTGGTGATAATTTTTAATAACTATTAATCTGAAAGAGATTTGCCAAAACCACCTGGATATCTACATATAGAAGAATGCAAAGAAACCCATTTCTATCACCTTGCATAAAACTCAAGTCCAAGTGGATTGAAGATCTCAACACAAAAGCAGACACACTAAATCTAATAGAAGAGAATGTGGGGAACGGTCTTGAACTCATTGGCACAGAAAACAAACTCCTGAACAAAACACCAATAACTCAGTCACTAACATCAACAATTAATAAGTGGGACCTCATGAACATGAAGAGCTTTTGCAAGGCTAAATATGTCATTAATAGGATAAAAGTCACCCTATAGAATGGGAAAAAAATTTTCTCTAACTTGTCATCCAACTGAGGACTACTATCCAAAATATATAAAGAACTCAAATAATAAGACATCAACAAACCAAATAATCCTACTGAAAAATGGGGTATAGGGTTAAACATGGAATTGCCAACAGAGGGATCTAGAACGAACGAGAAACACTTAAAGAAGTGCTTAATGTCTGTAGTCATCAGGAAAATGCAAATCAAAACTACTTTGATATTCCATCTTACAGCTGTCAGAAAGGCTATGATCAAAACTCCAAGTGACAGGAGAAGCATACGAGGATGTGGAACAAGGGGAACACTCCTCCATTGCTGGTGGGAGGGCAAACTTGGAAATTTCTCAGAAAATTGGGAATAGTTCTACTTCAAGACTCAGCTATATCACTCCTCAGAATATAACCAAAAGATGTCCCACTACACGATAGAGCACTCACTTAACATCCTTAAAGCAACTTTATTCATATAGTCAGAACCTGGAAACAATCTAAATGTGCCACAACTAATAAAGTAGGCATGTTACATTCACGCAGTGAAATACTATTCAGCTATTAAAAATAAAGACATCATGAAATTTGTAACAAATGGAAAGAAATTGAGAATATCATCCTGAGTGAGGTAATGCAGACCCAGAAAGACACTCATTTGTTGATATATAATCATTTGTAATTGGATAATAGACATAAAGTGCAAGATAACCATTATACAACCATAGACATCAAGAAAAGGGTTAATAAGAAGGGCCCAAGGGAAGCTGTGTGAATGTCACTCATTTATTTATTTGCTTTACATCACTGTATCAGACTCCCCTCTCCTCCCATAACCCCTCACACAGATCCTTCCCCAATTCCCCCATCCTCATCTCCTTTGAGAAAGGGAAGCTTCTCTATGTATCACTTTCTAACCCCCACCTTACATCAAGTCATTGCAGAACTAGACTCATCCTCTCCCTCTGATACCAGACAAGGCAACCCATTTAGAAGAACAGGATTCCCAGGCTTGCAATGAATTCAGTCACAGACCCAGAGTCATTTGTTGAGGAACTCACCTGAAGGCCAAGTTGTACATCTGCTACACATGTGTGGTGTTGGGAGGGGCAGTCCAGTTCTTTAGTTGGTGGATTTCTTGAGGATGTTATCCTTTTTTTTTTTTTTAATTGGAACTTTTATTTACATTTCAGGTGTTTTCCCTTACCCCCTTTCCCCCTCCCTCCCAGGAACTTCCTATCCCTTCCCCCCTCCTCCTGCCTCTATGATGGTGTACCCACACCCACCCTCCCCAGAACCTCACCTCCCCACCCTCGAATACCACCCCCACGACGCCCAGCCTTCATGGGACCAAGGATCTCTTCTGCCACTTATATACAGCTCCCTTGCATATTTAGCTGGAGCCATGGGTCCCTCCCTAAGCGCTCCCAGGCTGGTGGTTATTCTTACTGTGATATGATGGGATGTCAAAATACTTTTAAGTTGCATTTTTATGATTAGTAATGATGCCGAACCCCTTTAAAACCATCTATTAGCCTTTATTAATTTTTCTTTGGAAAATTCTATATTGATTTTGATTGGATTATTTAATTCACTATGCTTTCCACCAGAATTCTTAGTATATTCTACATATTAACCCTTTCAGATATGTAACCAGACAAGATTTTCTTCTATTCATTAGACTACTCCTTACTTGACTGGCTCCTTTGATGTTCAGAAACTTTTTCATTAAATTAGATTCTGTGTGTCAGTTGTTTTCCTTGTTTCCTGACTGAATCCAGTTCTATTTAGAATGTTACTCTTCTGTGTCCACATGTGGACACTATTACACTTACTAGCTTCTCCACCAACACATTCAGAATTTTAGATTTTATGTTTGACCATCATTGATACACTTGTAGTTTATTTTTAGGCAGGATAGTCATTAGGATTTAATTTCACTCATGTCTATATAGACAATATCTTTCCCCAATACAGTTTATTACATAGTCCATCATACCTCTACTGTGTGTAATAGTATCTTTGTCATAAAAAAATTGGCTATAATTGTGTGGACTTAAATGTGTATCTTCTATGCCACCACACTGACTAAAATTCCATTTTGTGCAAACAAAATGCGTTTTTTATTACAACATATACATGTCATGTCAGATGAGGAGATAAAAGTGCTGCTGATGGAAGTTGATCATTATTTTCTTTTGTCAACTCATATGAGTCCTGTGGATTGATATCAGGTTTCAGTTGGCAAGAATCTTTCACTCTGAGACATCTGTCAGGGCTCTGTTGGTTTGTGCTAAAAAAAAATACAGAGCAAAACAAAAGCATGTTATAGGCAAGAAGATTGCTTTAGATGCCTTAAACAGTATATTAAGGTACAACACATTTACACAGATACACCCATATAAACATAAAAAATAAAATACATAGTGAAAAAATTCCCATTATTTTCTTGGTGATAACAGAGTAGATGTTTTCTAGAGGATTGTAACAATATTTGGTTTACTTACTGGCAACTTCATTATGTAACTTTGTAGTCAATGACCTTTGATATATATTATTGCATTTTATCCTCAGAGGGATCATTAACCACTGAGCATTCATCATGCCATATTACAGCTAAGAAAATGAAACCTTGTTTAAGGATGCTTAACTACTGTTCAGATGAAATCAAGAAAGTGCTTCATACCATACTTGAACTCTAGAGGGATGAGGCTTTCTGTTCCTGAAAGATGTTTCTCTCCATGTATCTTATAAATACCCCATGTGGCCAGCCATAAATACAGGCACATATGAGCAGTACCAACTGGACTCAGCTGATTAATTCTCTCCTCTCTCTCTCTCTCTCTCTCTCTCTCTCTCTCTCTCTCTCTTGCTCTCTCGTTGCTCTCTCTCATTCTCTCTCTCATTCTCTCTCCCACTCTCTCACTCTCTCACTCTTGCTCTTTCTCTCTCTTCCTCATACAAAAAACACAACAATAATAAGTAAATGAAACAAAGATATGAATTTGAGAAGCTTAGGGGGAATTCAAAAGGGAAAGGAAGGAGGGAGATGATATGAATACAGTATTCATGTATGAAAAATGGTGGAAATTAAAAAAAATTAAGAAAACTGATAAGAGTTAACACAGGGTTTGACTGTTGAGTTCAGTATGGTATGGAAGCTATAATTCCTTTTCTTCTGTACATATTATGAAATTCTGAGCATATACAACTCTGTCCAACTCTGTAGAGGCATCTTAGAAACCACTTATCTTTTTGCTTTGTTCTTCTACCCATTCCATTGTGGTGATTATTCTCTGTGGGTTTTAATTTAGATTTCTTAAAACTATTCTGTAAATGTCCCTTATCATTTTATATTTTCTCTATCTTGATATATATATATATATATATATATATATATATATATATATATATAGTAGCTATGGTAATGTTTTAGATAACTGTGTCCTCTAATTTTACTATGGTTATAGGATACATTTTCCTAATACATTGTATACATAGTCATCTGATTTACTGAATATGGTATATTTTAAGTAGTTCGTATCTGTATATTGTTTCAGTTTTCGTTTCTATAAGTATACTAAGCTTGGGATGGGTTTAAGACACTCAGAAGTATCTTGACACTTACCCTTCTCCACATTAAATGAAATGAAGAAACAGCCAGTCAGGACTAATTCTCCAGCTAATTATTCACCATTTTCATGAAGAAATCTTAGCTCTCACTTGAAAATTTGTGTTTTTGAGATTTTCTGCTATGGTAGATGAAGCTTGAGACTCTATCACCTCTACCATGGTTTGTGAATTCTAGATGAGACTTTCTAATGCTGGAGGTGTTCTCTTTTGCCTCAACATTGCTCACCGGCAATCAGTGGTTTTGTGTAACAGAGGACATGACAAAGCGTTTCTAGCATTTCTTTTCTTCCACACTATTTTACCAGGTCATCCACAGTACATTTGATACTTTAGACCTTGATGTTATCTATTCAACTCAAGGAAACTGTAAGGTCCATCTTGGTTCATCATGTTCAATGATGTCTAGATTCTATGTTCAAACAGTTTTAAGACTTTCCTTGTTTCCTATTTTAAGGAATTTTTTTTTGTGGTGGATAATGTCTTCAAATCAATTTAAATGTATTTTTTACCATCAATTGATTCTTTATGAACACAGTTGAATCTTCTCACGAATATATAAAGAATTATTTAGAAAATTTAAAGCCTAATATTCATACTTTAGAATTCTAGTATCTCACAATGTGAGGGAAAAATGGAGGGCAGAATCATTTTGGGGAAAGACAAGAGAGAATCCCAGAGGGCCAAGAGAATGACGAGAGATATGTAGCTGCCAGGGGTAAAAATGGGTTAAAACTTTAAAAAATCCCAGAGACCTGGGGTTGGGGAAGCTCACAGGACTCAATATGGGTGACCATATCAAAATTCTCAACAGCGGTAATATGGAACATGAACAGACTACATCTAGCAGTCAGACATGGCCTCCAGTGGAGGGCTGGCAACTCCAACTGATCTTCAATATTTTCAACCCAAAATTGTTCCTGTCTGAAAGAAATGCAGGGACAAAAATGGAGCAGAGACTGAAGGAATGGTAGACCAGTGACTGGTCCAACTTGGGATCCATCCCATCATCAGGCACCAAACCCTGTTACTATTAATGATGCTATGAGATGTGTTTAGAGACAGGAGCCTAACATAACTGTCCTCTTAGAGGCTTTGCCAGCAGCTGACTGAGACAGATACAGATACATACAACCAACCACTGGAGTGAGGTTGGGGACCCCTGTAGAAGAGTTGGGGAAAGGATATAAGGAGCTGGAGAGATGACTGCCCCATATGAATGCCAACAAGGTTAACCAACCTAGACCCCCTGGAGCTCCCAGAGAAGTTGAGCCATATAAGTTGAAGATTATACCAATGCTGTTCTGAAGCCTCAGGCACATATGTAGCAGAGAGCTTCCTTGTCTGGTCTCCATGGGAGAAGATGCTCCAAATCCTGTAGAAACTTGATACCCCAGAGAGGGGGGATGCCTAGATGGGGACACTCTTTTAGAGGCAAAGGGGATTGGGAAAGAACTCTGTGAGGAGATGATAGAAACATTTGTGATGTAAATAAATAAACTAATTAAAATGATGAAAATGAAGAAGAAGAAGAAGAAGAAGAAGAAGAGAAGAAGAAGAGAAGAGAAGAGGAAGAGGAAGAGGAGGAGGAGGAGAGGAAGAGGGGGGAGGAGGAGGAGAGGAGAGGAGAAGGAGAAGAGGGAGGGGGGAGGAGGGGGAGGAGGAGGAGGAGGAGGAGGAGGAGGAGGAGGAGAGGAGAAGGAGAAGGAGAAGGAGAAGGAGAAGGAGAAGGAGAAGGAGAAGGAGAAAGGAGAAGGAGAAGAAGAAGAAGAAGAAGAAGAAGAAGAAGAAGAAGAAGAAGAAGAAGAAGAAGAAGAAGAAGAAGAAGAGGAAGAAGAAATAGTTAGATTTCATCTTAGCTTCAAAGGGAGTAAAAACAACACAGAGTAATAAAAATGACTTAAGACTTACTTAGCTGCCCTAGCTTCTCTTTAACAGCCACCTCCCCACACATACACTAGAATAAGACATGTTAAGCAGACAGAGTATAACACTGACAAATAAAGTGTAACCATTAAAGTTTAGATCACTAAAAGGGAGATGCTTCTAGGAGTTACAAAGTAACTTCTGACATCCTGAATTTCTTTTAGAATAACCCAAGACCTTACAGAAATAGCTGAAATAAAATGAAATGAAAAGCAAGATACGATGAAGTGTAAACCTAAAATATCTTTCAAACTTGAAAGGAAAAAAAAAAAAACCCTTCAGGGGATGGCAATGCTGCCATTATTTTCTCTCCTCTTTTATCAATTGGAAAGAGAGTTTCATTATCCACTATTGCAGTAACCTACCCTCTAGCCACACTGACTCAACAATAAAATGCACAGCATTGTGCCCTTTCTTCTGTCCATCTTTGTCAAAGTTCACAAACAAACATACCGCACAAGCTACCACAGGACAGGAATGGTTCCTTAATCCTTATTTCTGGTTTCTCTATCAAACAGCTGTATGAACAAACTGATGATATTCCTAAGATGTGGCATGAAACTTTCACTCTTTAGTATAGAAAAATGAAGCTTTCTTTATTATTAGAATATGAAGTTTTCTAAGTATCATAATAGTAGAAACTAGTGTAAATAGTTCATCATCAAAGGATGCAATTATCACAAAATTTTATTATTTATTTGAATTAATCAACAGTTAAATGATTTGTTTTTCTAACATATATTTTGCCTATCTATATGTTAAGTAATATAAACACTGAGAAGTGTCCTATAATGTGGATTCTACAAAATATAGGTGTAAGTATGTGAGCACAAAGAAATGCAACATGAAATTAATGAATACATATGTGAATATGTATAAATATGATTAATATAATAAAAGGAATATACTTTAATTTATATATATATATATATATATATTAATGGAGGACAACTGAAACATATTAAAGCATCTCTGAAATACACAGAACAATTTACAACTAGAATAATAGCAATCTCAAGGAGAAAAGAAAAGAATAATTTATGTCAACTCAAATTTATCTAGGTTATGCCACCAAAGCACTTGCCATTTTGAAGAGAGATGTTAGTAACTTCAGCAAAAGTTTAAAATCACTTCTGATAATGCATAAGTGAAAATTTTCAGAATTCCTTAGACTGTGCATTAAAACAAAATGTGTGGGTTTTTTGTTACCTAAGAACAGATATGTTAGAGTAAAGTAATGAATTGAATTAAACATGAAGTAACTTTCAAACCTAATGTCTTTACTGATTTCTTTTTTTTTTCCTTTTTTAATTTTTTTTTTTTTTGCTTATTCACTTTATAACCCGTCCCAGTCACCTCCTCCCACAATCCTTCCCCATCTCTTGTTTTCTAAGTACCCCCTCCTCCTGTATCCCCCACCCTGCCACTTTAAGTCTCTGAGAGGCTAGGTGCTTCCTCTTCTATTGAGGCTAGATGAGGCACCCAGCTAGAAGACCATACTCCATATACAGGCTGCATGTTTTGGGATAGCCCCCACTCCAGATGTTTGAGACCTACATGAAAACCAAGCTGCACATTTACAACATATGTGCAGGGAGGCCTAGGTCCAGCCATGGAGGTAGTCTGTGAAGACTAGGTATGCTCCACGGTTGGTGATTCAGTCTCTGAGAGCTCCAAGGGTTCAGGTTGGTTTACTCTGTTGATCTTCCTGTGCAGTTCCTTTCCCCTTAGGGCCCACAATCCTTCTGCCTATTCTTCTATAAGAGTCCTCAAGCTCCATCCACTGTTTGGCTCTGGATGTCTGTATCTGTCTGAGTCAGCTGCTGGTTAGAGCCTCTCAGAGGACAGCTTGCCCCTGTCTGTTCTCAGGCTGGAGGTTTAGATCCTGGGAGCTCTGGTTGAATCTTTTGATACTCATTCTAAAAGGGACAAAAGCACCCTCACTTTGGTCTTCCTTCTTCTTCTTGAGTTTCATGAGGTTTATATGTTGCATCTTAGGTATTGTGTGTTTTGGGGCTAATATCCGCTTATCAGTGAGTGGATTTCTTCATGTGTGTTCTTTTGTGATTGGGTCATCTCACTCAGGATGATATTTTCTAGCTCCATCCATTTGCCTAAGAATTTCATGAGCTCATTATTTTTAATAGCTGAGTAGTACTCCATTGTGTAAATGTACAAGAGACCCAACAAGAAAAGAGAATTTCAGACCAATCTCCCTTATGAATATCGATGCAAAAATACTGAATAAAATTCTCTCAAACCGAATCCAAGAACACATCTAAACACTTATCCACCATGATCAAGTAGGCTTTATCCCAGGAATGCAGGGTTGGGTCAATATACGGAAATCCATCAAGGTAATCCACTACATAAATAAACTCAAAGAGAAAAACCACATGATCATATCCCTTGACGCTGAGAAAGCATTTGACAAAATTCAACACCCCTTCATGATAAAAGTCTTGGAAAGATCAGGAATTCAATACCATACCTAAACATAGTAAAAGCAATATACAGCAAGCCAGTAGCCAATATCAAACTAAATGGAGAGAAACTTGAAGCAATCCCATTAAAATCAGGGACTAGTCAAGGCTGCCCACTCTCCCTCTACCTGTTCTATATAGTACTGGAAGTCCTAGCCAGAGCAATTAGGCAACAGAAGGAGATCAAAGGGATACAAATTGGAAAGGAAGAAGTCAAAGTTTCACTATTTGCAGATGACATGTTAGTATACTTAAGTGACCCCAAACTTTCACCAGAGAGCTCCTAAACCTGATAAACATCTTTACTGCTTTCTAAGTGGTGATTCCATGTTATGATTTAAAGCAGAAGAAATTAATGGCTAAAAGTATAGGATACTTCCAGCTTTCAGAATAGCCACAATGATGAACAGATACATCAATGTGCAAAAAGCTCATTATACAGTGAATATATTTGTGGATAAGAGGATATGTGTATGTACATCACACACACAACCACACACACACACACACACAAGAGAGGAGAGAGAGAGAGAGAGAGGAGAGAGAGAGAGAGAGAGAGAGACTTCATCTCCTACAGTATTAAAACACAAAAACTGGAGACAAGCTAGCTTTCTTACAAAATATCAAATGCAGCTTTGAACAAACTCAATTTCAGTGAAATTATTTTTCAAGAGAACAATAACTATATTTGGAGTATCAATTTACCTCTTCTGTGTTTTCATTTAAAAGGAGCTGTTATTGATTTCTTTTTAATTATCGGATTCCAGAAGACAAAACCAAAGCAATAAACAGAGGGGAGAAACAAAAGGGATGAAGCTATACATATTGTGCTGAACTCTGCCAGGCAAGTAATGTAAAGGGCTGAGGGGAAGTATAAACTGCCAAAATCTGATTCAGAAAGTGGAACACAGAAAATCACAGACAAACCATGAGAATCAAAGAGTGAATGCAGGAAACTGAAATTGAGGATCTATTAATGCCTAACATTCTCTTCCAGCTACCATGCTAGATAGGCAAATAATTGGATAAACAGTGAAAAAAATCTTAACCGAGGCTGTGTACACTTAGTATCCTTAAATCCACTAACTAAGGGAAACATTACACACACAGCTTCAGACAAGTAGTATGGACAGTAATGTTGGAAAATTCTACAAAGGTCATTGTTCTCCATCGGATTCTGCTTTGATTGATGAAACAAGGGATTGGTCAAGATCATTGGAAGAGCACTATAGAATGTAGAGTTTGAGGAAATTACCCCAAAGAGGAACTAGACCTCAAGATGAGCATGAAAACAAGAAGAAGGGTATCTGAAGCTGGGAGAGTCTTAAAACCTTGCATCCTGATCATGGCAGGGCAGGAGTCACCCGATCACAGGAGGTCTGTAAGGAACATATAGCAGCAATTTGATGGTTAGAACTAAGAACAAAACTAAGGCTGGCCATCATTTCGCCATAAATAGAGCATTTTGTTGCTTTCTTAGGTTTTTATTATTATAATTTTAATTCTCTATTTTATATGCATATATATGTATAATTTTCATTGTTTCTAATTTTGGTATGTATTCTTTTTTACTCTACTTGTATATGCATATAGAAAGAGTATAACTTTATGGTAGAAATAGAAACCATATGAAATTTCACATATTTTTGAGATTTAAAAGCTGTATATTATTGAATTATTCTTTTTAAGTAGTCTCTATATAGTTACTTCTAATGTTCATGAAGAATATATTTCTAAATGAACTAGATTGGTATCAAAACCCAATGTAATTTAATTCCAAATGGAATGTTATACTTCCCATTCTTGAAATAATGTAGAAATCATTGGGAAGATAACAGAAAAATTATGTATTTGGAAAATTTAGGCATTTACTCATAAATACTTCATGGATGAAGAATCAACAAGTAAAATTTGACTATTCTAATTTTCATAACTATTCAGAATTTTCCAAACCATCGTAGGTCATTCTAACACAGACCTCTCCTTTCTTCCTCTTAATATCACATCTACACATCTATTTGCTTCTGTCTCTGCCAAATTCAGATTCAGGCATCTCGTATCTGTGTTTGCTTAATAAACGATCTCTTGAAGTTGGAAATTGGTGTTTGGGCGTGGTCTCTGCCTAAACCAGGGTCTCGAGATGGAGACCCCTCAGTGCTCCAGTTCTGTTACTAAGTGCCTACATTAAACATTAGAGAAACTCACACTAGCTATTTAATAGCACACCCACAAGCTGTAGATAAAAAAGGAATAAGCACACCCAAAAGGAAGTAAAGGCAAGATCTATTAAATTGATGGTTGAGGAAAAAAAAAAAAAAAACAGAAACCAAAAGAACAATACAAAGAATTAATGAAACAAAGGTTTGTTTATTTGAGAAAAATCAATAAAATAGACAGTTATCCAAATTATTAAATAACACAGAGAGAATATCCAAATTAATAAAATCAGAAATGAAATGAGGGACATAAAAACAGACATCAAAGAAATTCAAAGAATCATAAGGACAAACATAAAAAAATTGTACTTGACCAAATTGGAATATCTAAAAGAAATACACAGTTTTCTTGATAGGTACCATTTATCAAACTTTAGAATTCACAAACAACTTAAATAGGCTTATAACCCTTAAGAAGTCATCAAAACTTTCCCAATCAAAAACCCAAGGCCAGACAGTTGTAGCACAAAATTCTATCAAAATTTCAAAGAACAGTTAATACCAATACTCCACAAATTATTTTATAAAATGGAAATAGAAGGAACATCACCCAATTTATTTTATAAGGCCACTGTTACACTGATACTTGCTGGGGTCTAGGAATTGCTTCATAAGCCACACAGACATTGATTTCAGTCAAGCAGGGATTGTTGTTTATGGAGTATATACCCGAGGACTGATCAATCAGGGACATGGCCCAGATTTGGAAGCTGAACAATGATCCTAAGTTAAAATTCTACAGGATACCTAGGCCTAAAACCCACAAACATCTGTGCCAAGTTATTTCATTGTCAGGATTTAGGGATAATGGATTTCCTTAGGAACATATATTTCATAGTATATCTATCCTGTTTCCATTAGTTGGGGTATACAACTGTGACAAGAAACTTGCCTTGACTAACATTCATGTTGTAACTCAGTTACCAGGATGGGACTTTTCTAACATTCATGTTTAACTTGCCAACCAGTTTGCCAGTACATGGATCTTTTTTCAAAATAGGATGTCAGTTCCCATGGAGGACTTGGGAAATTAAACGTTACTCAATCACTACTCAAAATAGAAGTCATATTCCAAATAATTACTTATATTGGTGCAGGTATCTCTTATGTTAGGGTCCATCCCAGGGGAAGGTTATACCATAAAAACCATATATACAGGTGAAAGAAGTGCTGTTTGGTGGGTGGATCAGGTCCAATCTTATTGTGGATGACCACACAAAATAGTTCTACTGACTTCTATTGAGATTTGTTTCCAAGGACACAGACCACAACTGAATATGTCATCAATTTTTTTCTTAGTAGCAGTTACCTAGGTCTTAACATTTTACCTAGGTCTTAACATTCCATCTAGGCCATAATGTTTTATCTAGGCTCGAGTAATACTGAAACTACATGTTGACTCAACAGAGAAAGAGAATCATCGAACAATAGTTTTTATGAATGTAGAGGCTAAAATGTTCACAAATGAAATTCAAGAACATATCAAAAAGGTCATCCACCAAGATCAAGTAGGTTTCATCTCAGAAATGTAGGGATGGTTCAACATTAACAAAACAAAACAAAGCAAACAAACAAAATAACCAAACCAAACTAAAACTAAACAACAATAAAAAACAATGTAATCTACCATATAAATAAACTGATAGAAAAAAACTTCACATGTTCTCATTAGATGCCAGAAAATTTTTCAGAAAATAAAATACCCCTTCATGGTAAGAGTCCTTAAGGGAATTACCTAAACATAATAAATGAAATTTACTGCAAGTCAATAGCCAATATTAATTTAAATTATATTATATATATATATATATATAAATTCTTTTATTCACAACAGATGTAGTTGTCATCTCAGAGCTTAGTGCTAGATTAGCTCACCATTTCTAGTTCTTTCTGGACTCTAGCTGGCTGGTTCTCTTTTGCTCAGTCTCAAAATTCCTCTTCAATATGACTGATTCAAACTGGCTTTTCTCTTTCTCACTAAACTGTTAGGCTTTAAAAAAAAAACTGTCTCTGAAATCCACAATCTGAACTTGTCCAAACTGAATTCCTCTCTCTTGCTGTACTGCTCTTAAGTAGCCTCTCAATTCTGTCTGTTCTCCAGAGAATTGGGAATATCCTTTTCTGACGCAATCTATCACATCTTTCCCTGAGTCATCAGTTTGCCTGCCCCTCAATTTGGAGTCAATGTCAAACATGACTGTTTCTGTCTACAAACTAACTTTACCTTCAATATTCTGCATTCTGTCTGTATTCCAGCCGGGGGTATTAAATGTATGTGGTTTGTGTGCATTCCACCTAGATAACACATATTTAGAAGGTCCTTGGCTGTGATCTCTTGCCTGAGCAACCATTTTGCTGTAGAGAGAAACTCAAGGCAATTCCAGTAAAATCAGGAAGAAAACAAGGTTATATATTCCCTCCATATTTATTCAATACAGTACCCGATGTTCTGATTAGAAAAACTGAAGGAGACCAAGAAGATACAGATCAAATAGGAAGAAGTCTACCTATCATAATTTGTAGGTATTATGATAGTATACATAATTGACTAGAAAATTTCTACTTGTTATCTTCTATAGCTGATAAACACTTTCAGTAAAGTAGTTGAATTAACTAAAGAAAATCAGTTGCCCTCCTATATACAAATTATTAATGGGCTGAGGATGAAAACCATACCCTTCACAATATCTGCAAATAATATAAAATATTCTGTGGGTAATTCTAACCAAGAAATTGTGTAACTTGTGTGATAAAAACTTCATGAATTTGAAGACAGAAACTGATGAATATATCAGAAGCTAGAAAGTTCAATTATGCTCATAGACTGACAGGATTTACATAGTAAAAATGGCTATCCCAGCAATGTCAATCTCCAGATTCAACACAACACCCATCAAAATTCAAACATAATTCTTTACAGATAGTGAAAGGACAATCCTCAGCTTTATATAAAAAATCAACACCAAAAACCTAATGATTGCTAAGCAAATCTTGAACAATACAAGAACTGCTGAAGATACTCCCATCCCTGGTTTCATGTATTACCACAAAGTTTATATGTTTAAAAAAACAAAACAAAACATAAAGATATTGGCATAAAAATAGATAATATGGTCAATGGAAAAGAACTGAAGGCCCAAATATTAATCCATATACTTATGGACACCTATATCTTGATAAAGAAACCAAAAATACACACTGGATAAAATGATACATCTTCAACAAATAACACTTGTTAAACTGGATGTTAGCATGCAGAGGAATGCAAATAGATTCACCTTTATCACCAGCACAAACTCAAGTCCAAGTGCATCAGTGACCCATATAAAACCAGACAGAGTGAACATGATAGAAGAAAGAATAGGGAACAGCTTTGACTACACTGGCAGAAGAGACAACTTTCTGAACCAAACACTAATTGTGTAGACACTAAAACCAAACATTAAGTGGGTGCTCTTGAAGATGAACAGCTTCTGTAAGCCACAAGAAGCCATCAATAGGATAAAGAGTCAGTCTACAGAATGGGAAAAGTAATTTTACCAACTCTACATCTGGTAGAAGTCTAATATTTAAAATATACAATGAACTGAGGAAATTAGATGTTAAAAATAAGTAATTTAATTAAAATGGGGTATAGATTTAAACAGAGAATTATTAATAGAGGAATCTCAAATATCTGAGAAACACTAGTGTTCAATATCCTTATTCATCCAGGAAATGTAAATCAAACTACTTTGATATTCCATGTGATACCTGTGAATGGCTAAGATCGGTATCTCAAGTTACAACTCATGCTGATGAGGATTTTTGAGGAAGGGGGAAACTCCTCCATTGATTATGGAAGTGTAACCTTGTACAATCATTATAGAAAGAAATAAATAGACTCCTCAAAAAACTGGTATATCTATTTCAGGACCAATATCTACCCTCTTGGATATATCCACAAAGGATGTTCAATCCTTACACAAGGGCACATGCTCAACTATGTTCATTTTGGATTTATCTATAATAACCAGAGACCAGAAGCACTCTAGATCTTCCTTAACAGAAGAACAGATAAATTGTTGGTCATTGAAATTTTACACAGGGGTTTAAAAATGATATCATAAAATTTGTAGGCAAATGGATACAACTAGTAAAAAATAATCCTCTGTTAGGTTACCCAGACCCAGAAAGATAAATACATCATAAATTCACTTATAAGTAGACATTAGCTGCTACTTAATTGATATTCATGCTAAAATACAATATCCAGAGAGGTTAGGTAAAGAGGAGATGTATTATGGGGAAGTATGGATCTACCTGGGATAGAGAAATAGACTATATTCTGCAGATGGACTGGTGGCTGATGGGGACTGGAGCAGGGCACATGCAGTATTAGGGGGGTGGGGAATGGGGGGAAGAGAGAGAATGCAGATATCTAGAATTAAGGGTCAATTAGCAGGCAGTGTGGAACCTCCTGCAGGAGAAACTTCTTGGAATCAATGAGGGTGACTCTAGTTAGGATGTCTAATAATGGATGATACAAATTCTGAACTGGCCATCTTGTACAGGTAGGCAAGTTTGCCAGTGGTGGGACTGGGTGTCAATTGGTTGATTTGTTTGCCCAGGGTGTCCTGAGGAGATCTCTAAACAATATAGACTGATGGTAACATAGAAGGTTTCTCTGAAAGAATAAGGACAATTTCCATTTAGCTCATAGAACTTAGAAAGGTGTGCGTGGTGTAGGATTGGGCCCTTCAGCCTAAGTTCTAATTTCTTTGGTGGGAGAAGATACTCTCCAGGCTATAGAAAGAGAAACAGCTTTCTAGCCACAAAACCCTCCACCTACAATATGTCCTGTCCTGCCTACATTACCATCAAAGGTTTCCCTCTTTTTCTTCCTCCTTTATTCCCCACTTTTTCTCAACTGCAAACCACTTTTCCTCCATTTTCACTTTAGAAAAAAGCAGAGACAACAGGCAGGCAAAACAAGATATAATAAAACAAGGCAAAAGCTCCCATATTGAGGCCACACAAGGCAATCCAGTATGATGAAAACAGTCTTAAGAGGAGTCCAAAGAGTCATAGATAGACCAAGTCCTTATGTTAGGAGTCTCACAACATCACCAACCTAACAACCATAACATATATATGCAGAAGACATTGTGCAAATCCATGCAGGACCCATGTTAAACTCTTCAGTCTTTCTGAGCCTGTGAGAGTCCTGTTTACTTCCCTTGGTGGGGCAGGAAATGATGGAGTAATTGTGGCACAGAACATGTGAGAAGGCCCAACCAATGTCTGGTTTATCTTGAGGACTACCACACAGTAGGGAATCCATACTTCACACTGCCTGGATGGCCCGGAACTAGAACTAGAAACTGAATATCCAGAGACCTATGTGTAGAACCAAACACTACAGGCACATGCACAGGAACACACACACACACAAACACAAACAACCTCTCAAAATAACATTTCCAAAAACAAAATCAATGAAATGATTCCCAATTATATTCTTTAGACTCTGCTATACTCATAGATTAGTTCTTGTCCAGTAATCATCAGAAAGACTCCTCTGGCAACAGAAGATAGTGTGTGCAAATACTCACAGACAGACATGTGGAGAGAGGATCTAAATTGGAGGTCTTTGTAGGAAGCGGTTTCTCCCCGCCGTCAGGATGGCGGTTGGTATGTAGCCAGCTAGCTTGAGTAGGCACTGTGGCTGTGGCTCATTGTAGAGAGAAGGTTCGAGCTTTCAGGTGTGGCTCCTCGATTAACCCACCTCGCATCACAGGAACAGCCAATTAACAGTGACAGCATGGCAGCTGCTGATGGGATTAAGGCAATGTATATAAAGGTGGCTGGGGTGGTAGTTGGGAGGATTGGAAGGAGGATTGAAGGAGAAGAAGGAGGGCATTCAAGGGGCTGGAGGAAGAAGGTAGAAGTAAGCGTGCTGTAACAAGGAACCTGAATAAAGCTGCTTTAAGAAGAACACGGTTGTGGCTTGCCTTTTATTCCATGGGACAGAGCAGAGGGCAAGCCACAGGTCTTTATCCAGTCTCTTCTCTTGGAAGTTGAGGAACTCCGTGGAAGAAAGAGACGAAAGACTATAGGAGTCAGAGCAAATGGAGAACATCAGGACAACCTGCCTAATGGAAGAGAGGGGAACCTTTGATAAGAATGTAGTGTGTCAGAAAAAAATCTATTTTCAACAAAAGTGATATTTTAAGCAACAAATATATAACATCATGTATTCAAAAGAAATGTAAGAGGAAATAACATTTTTCTTAAATAAGTTGTATATTTAATGAAAAATTTTAACATATCAAAGACTAGATTTAGATATCAATAATGTGCAATTATACAAAACAGCATCAGAAAACATAATTTATACTGACTTATTCAAGACTTATTAGAAAACAGAAAGGAAAAGACTTTACAGATCACTTCATTAGCCTGACTTGCTAGATTCAAAGCAGAGGAGAGAAAATGCAAGAAAATCTGTTACTAGTATTACTAAAAGTAGTTATTTAAAATATAACAAATCACAAGTCTTTTAAGTTGCAAAAATGTAGCACCATTTAATACTTGGATAGCAACATAGTTTAACTCTCTATATATCAATTTTATAAAGCATATGAACAACTTAATAGACGAAAGGATTTGACTGAAGTGAAATATCAATGTAATGAGAACAAAGTGACTACAGGAATCTAATATACATGAAGCAAATCCCACCATCAGTAATACAACACCAATGAAGCACTGTGAGTTTACTTTAGAATGGGAAAAAGAAAGACTTCAGTATCACTTTGTAAAATATTAAACTAAAGTACCAGAAAGACATGAAAACTGAAGATCACGTGTGTATCAAAGGGAAATCTTACTTTAAACACAGAATAGGGCAAAGGAGCATATGAGAACTCTCGAAGCCTAAGAGCTATTGACATGTTTTCTACATTTGTCAGATAGGACTTATAGAAAATGAAAGCTCTACTCAGATCAGGTCAAGGAGGAAAGAGGCTGTGTTTCCATCTGAAGAGATCAAATATGAGAGAGGTCAAATATTGGAAGTCCATGAAAGGGGTCTGGTGCAATAATCAACACAGAAATTTGCCCTTGATTTTTTATTTTACTGTAAAATGAGAAATATGTGCAAAACTCAACATTTGGTATAGCAGCCAAAGCTTTTAATAAGGAAGCAGATGTAAGACATTAAGTGTGACACAGCAGACAGGCACTCTGTGACTTTCAGAACAATGAAGTTTTAGTAGAGATGAAGAGTGTTCAGATGTCTCATGGGATAAGGCACTAGTGTCTGCATCTTGGCCACTTGAGTTGAAACTCTCATCAAACCTTAAAGAGATTCTTTCACTTTCCCATGTCTGAAACCTTTGAAAAGACCAAAAGTTATCCCAATTTAAAAGTTTTATTCAGGTTCCAATATTTCTTGTGTTAATTTTACCTCACTTTGATGACATTTTTGGAAGACTGGGAGACTTTAGAATGATGGTCTGTGTTCTCCTGGTTTTCTTGATCCCTTTAACTCCTACAGTGTTCCTCCTGCTCTTCTGTGGAGTTCCCCAACTTCAACCTAATTTTTGACTGTTGGTCTTTGTATCTGCTTCCTTCAGTTGCTTGAGAAAACATTTCTTATGATTATTGGGTTAGGCAATGATTAATGAATATAGCAAAGAATAATTAATGATCATTTCAATGACTTTATTCCCCCTAGGACTCTGGGCTACCCAGCTTGTGGTTCTTAGCCATCCAGATGGTATCACACATGGGCTCACTCTAGTGGCTTGCACTTCAAATTATGTCAGTCATTGGTTGGCCTTCTCCTAGGCCATCTTATAGGTGGGACAGGTTGTAGGTTAAATGTTTTGTAGGTGAGTTGGTATCCTAGTCCCACCACTAGAAGCCTTACCTGGTATCAGAAGATGGCTGGATCAAGCCAATCATTACTAGGCTCTTTACTTTCCATTAATAGGAGTCAATCACTAGGGTCACCCACATAGGTTTCTATAGGTTTTGACATCACCATTCAAATGCTACCTAATTTCAGTTGTCAATTTCAGTTGTCAATCTCCATATTCTTTTCCTCTAGCACTCCTTCTCCCACCACTAAAGGCTAGGCTCACAACCAAAAATGTAGTAGAAATAATTTAAATGTGACTTTTGGGAGTCCAAGAAGGAGAAGTTGAAATTAAAAAAATAATAATAATAAAAATTAAGATAGTCCCTCAGTGGCTGAATTTTTGATCAAGAAGTTTGACTGATGACCCAAGTCAGCAAGAGTGTTAGTATCACAGCTCCTTATATACTCCACAAGTTGGGACACACACACACACAAACACACATGCCCCAAGTCAGAAATGCTCATCAAATAGCAAAACCAACAGACATTCAGTCTCTCTAGTATCTCTTTACAAGTTACATGCTGATAGAGTAAGCAAAGCAACTGTTCAGGGAAACTGTCAAAGTCCAGGCCCCAAACTCATTCCTGCCTGCAGTCATAGTGCCTATCCATTGATGGCCTTGTCAATCATGTTCATTACAGGGAAGAAATTTCAGTATCCCATGTTCCATGAACAAGATTAGGAAGGGTTTTTGGCCCTACCTACCATCCAAAACATCCACATCTAAAGTACCTATAGATGCATGGACAAAGACCTAAAAGTTGATTTATGGTAAAGACTGACATGGAAGCGAAGTACCCAGTTGGCATAAAAATATGGAGAGCATCAGTAGACAAAAGAGAATACTAGTCACTGGTACCAACCAAAAAACAAGCAAAGTGGAAGCCGAGAAGCTCAAGCCTGGCATGCCAAGGTGCTGAGAGAAGAGGTGCTCATTTCAAATGCAATTGTAATAGTTCTCAGAATTTATTGTTGTAGATGTGATGTCCTGAATTTGGAAACACAGTTTTTAAAGATAGACAGCAAGGTAAGGGGAGACCTCACTAACATGTCACGAAACAAATCGTAGAAATCAAACCCATTGTTACCCAAGGGCTTACTCTGCCTACGCCTTGCATGGTAAAGGATCCCACAAAAAGGGTTCCATACATAATAGATAGAGGTTTTAACAGATCTGCATACAAATCATGTGTGTGTGCAGGGTGGACAGGATATTGGCAAAGAAAAAGGCCTGATATGTTCAGCAGTAGCTTGAAAATCTGTCTTTAAGCTGCACTTTTAACCATTCTTGTGCAAAAAGATTTTAGACTGCACTTTGGTTTTTCAGAATAATATTCCTTTAAAACTGGATGGTATGCTTTAAAATGAAATAAAATGTTTTGTGCGTCCACTTTTAAAATGGATGTACAAAAAGATCACAAATGCAATCAGACTTTTAATTTCCATTATGCTAAAACAAAGGGTTAAAAAATGTCAAACTGAATTTTGTTGAGTAAAGCTTTTTTTCACATTAAAAATAGAGCATTTATTCATTTATGGCAAGTATGATCTGATTTTATTATACTTTACTTTAAAGTAATTGAGCAGATTGGTGGTATGTGATGGATTTTTTGGAATTAAACACTAAGAGTGTTACTTAAGAGGTCAGAGAGATAGCTAAGCACTTACAAGTAAGCTGCTCTTTTAGGGGACTAAGTAAGGTCTATTACCAACACCAATATTCGATGGCTATCAATGGCCTGTAATTTCTCACAGAGTGCAATGCCTGTGACCTCTGGGGCCCCCTGCAGAAATGTGCCTACTGCTTCACCTATACAAGCCACATATAAGTACAAATAATAATAATAATAATAATAAAAAACCTTAAAAAAAGAAAAAGAATTACTTAACTTTTAGAGTTGAAGACAATTTACTAGAATCTTCCGTCATGGTAGCCTGTGTGTGGTAAGTACTTCATGCCTTTATCCTTAAGCTTTCTTCCTCTGTTGCCAATAAAGAGAAATTTTGGGTAAAGCTAGTATAGTTCTATGAGCCAAATGCTGACAAGAATGACATTTCCACTCTGATTCTAGTTTCTATTTAAATGGTTTTCAAAAGTTATGAAAAAACATTGTGATTCATATTTTGACTGATGCTTAACTTAATCTGTAGAAAAGAAATCGTTTTGCCTGATTTAGAAACAAGAATAAGAAATAACTTTGAATTTTATTTTATTTTATTTTATTTTATTTTTTTTGATTTTTCGAGACAGGGTTTCTCTGTGTAGCCCTGGCTGTCCTGGAACTCACTCTGTAGACCAGGCTGGCCTCAAACTCAGACATCTGCCTGCCTCTGCCTCCCAAGTGCTGGGATTCAAGGCATGCACCACCACTGCCCGGCAAACTTTGAATTTTTAAATGTGTATAGATCATTATTTACTGCTTTAAATGTATTCTAATTTGATAAACAACAATAAAACATCTAGAAAATTATAATCACACTTTTAATATTTAAATCAGAAATTCTGAATATTTCATTGACATCTGAAGCAGATAATTAGAAATTAAGTTATTTATTATATTTAGGAACTTATACATTTTAATTTGAGCTCTTTAAAATGAGAGACATAGTGAACTGTCATAAGGAATAGCTAAAACCAATCAATTTAATTTTCTTCCTTTACTTATTATACATTTTTATATTTAGGGAAGTAAATATTTTTATTCATAAAGTAAATATATAATTTTAAATAATATTACTTTTTTTTTTTTTTTTTTTTTTTTTTGGTTTTTTGAGACAGGGTTTCTCTGTGTAGCCCTGGCTGTCCTGGAACTCACTCTGTAGACCATGCTGGCCTTGAACTTAGAAATCCGCCTGCCTCTGCCTCCCAAGTGCTGGGATTAAAGGCGTGCGCCACCACGCCCGGCCTAATATTACTATTTACAATGCTGATTTGGTGCAGTATTCTTCATAGCAGTTTACTCTCAGCTATGTTTTGAAATCCCAGAAAGACAGTTAGTTACACTTTACCCTTGTGAGTAACAGGATGTAAAAATGTCTATAATTCATGTGGTAGTTTTACTACCTAAAATGAATCTAGCACATTAATCAATATTTTGTCTGCTAAATATGATATAGGGTCCAGGTCATTGGTAGAAAGCACAGTTTGAATTTGTCCAAATCTACTTACTTGAGACAAATATTTGTAAGTTTGAACTTTATTTTACATTGTGTCAGAGTTTTACACAGCAGAATTTTAATGTATTTTGTGGGGTGTTTTCTCAAATGTCCAATCACCTTTAGAAACTCACAATAGAGTCAAAATACTTAAAGGAAAGTTACATGCTAGCAAATGAATAGTTATGTCTTCTGATTTCAGCTTAAATTAAAGAATTTCGTCTTCATTAATTTTCTTTTATATCTTAAACCAAAGCACTTATTTCACATACAAAATTAGAAATGTTAATTACTAACACATTTAAGAGAAATAAAATGTAATTATTTTTTGCCCTAACTGCATAAAGATTTGTTAAATGAAAGACCTTGTTAATTTAAAAGCTATTACAAGTTATGGTTAATCTTAATAGTTATAATTTTTATTGAGAATAAGTTGCTTAAACCTTTAATTAAAAGTAGAATAATCATTAAAACTATTCCATTTAGAAAGGGAAGGGTCTTGAGTTCAAATACTTTCAGAATTAACAGGAATCTTGTTAAAATGTAAGCTCCAATATCTTACATTGTGCCAATTTTCAAGTATCAGTTGTAAGACAGTTCTGACTTTCCCATTTATATAATGAAACAGAGCCAGCCAAGGATAGTGTTCAGGTCAATGATGCATTCATTGTCACCAAGTGCCACCAAGGACCTGTAAACTGCCACCATGGGAACTTAACTGTATTCACCAAAAACGTATTTCTTGGTTCTTGCTGGGTTCACGAAGACCTTTTTTGGACAGGGTGGAAGGGAATATGGAATATTCATTCCTAAGGAAATAGCCCATAACACACACCACCAGTTAGGACACCAAAGCATCTTCAAAAGAGTGCAGTATTAATCAGAACTAAATCAAATGCTGCACTGACCTAAAGTCTAATTTGCTTCCAAATCCTCCTCCCCTGTTTACTTCCAATGTTTAATTTTTCTGTAGTGTCTGTAGTGTATTCTACACGATGGGTGGGTTAACATTCACCTTGAAAAGTAGCAGATAAAAAGAAATGTATATTGTAAATTAGGAACTTGACACCTCTTTATATCCATTCTTTTTATGGGTTGTATATTCAAGAAAGTTTTAGCATGGAGAATTAAAAAAAAAAAAAAAAAACAAAAAACTTGCTATCTCTATAGTAACTGTGATTCAGTCTAATTTTAGTAGTTACACAAGCACAACCTATTTCAGGCTACAGTACTCCTCACGTAGTCGTTACAATCTCATCTTTCTCAGTATGCCAGCACTTACACCTTCTATATGGGTTTTCCAGTTTTAATTCCAGGAAATTATTATGTTTTAATTCTTAAAACTTTTAACCTTCATTAAAACTCAGAAAAAATGTTGAGTTGTAATCTTGGAAACAAATTAAAATATTTTTTCTAGATTTTTGCTTTAGAGACGCTGGCATGACACTGATTTACCACTCATAGTCAAAATGGCAAAGTAAATTTTAACCCTGTCCTTTAAAATTAGAGCATAAATGCAAATGGGTACTGTTCTAGTAGAATTTGAACCTATAATATGATATTAAGTTTAAAGTATATTCAAAATATGCACTACTAGATTTTTTTTCTGAATATGACTATCAGTACAATGAAGGACCATGATACTGACTTTTTTCTGAATGTATTAAAATGAATTCTAGTGGCAAAGTCATAGGCATATCAAAGACTTCAGAGCACATCCTACAGAGAGAGATTCAGAGCTAAATCCCAATCACAGAAATGTGATGTGCTAACATGGTAAATGGAGCAAGTGCTCAGCAGATTTCATACCTGTTCTAGTAATTCTGAGGGGAGAGGCAAATACACAATATAATTATACAAACTTGTGTCTGTATAAAAGTTCTTGGGCATGACTATACATACATACATACATACATACATACATACATACACAGACACACACACATACACACACACACACACACACACACACACACACACACACACACATGCTGGAGTTTATTTGCATCTGTATGTGCATACAAGTCACAGAAAACACAGAGCTACTTTTGGGACTATTTTGTCCCTTGATTTTAAATTCTATACTGACTGTAGACAGGAAGGATTCTTTGTTAATAATTTCAGAAATATTCAGAGTTGTCTACTTTGCCATACAATTTACTTTACACGCTACACATATATACTTCAGAATAAACTAAAACTGTTCTTCTCTGGTTTGATTGCTTACTCACTAACTGACTCACAGTAGCTGACATATTCATGTAATTCTTAAGCTCTCCATTCATCATGCCATGTAAAGAGAGTTGTCCTGGTATTTCCCTGGGCAGAACAGAGAAGATGGATGTATGGAACCGGCAGACTGTTGGTATAATCAATGTTTCTAAAGGCAGCTGCCTAGCTATTTGTTTGGGGCCTGGTTGGAGTAATAATGTATATAGCATGGGCTACGTTTTTCTTCTAGGGAATGCAGCAGCAGCATGCTGCAGGACATGTCAGATTATGAGGAGAACCTGGACAGGCATCTTTAAAAGCAAATGTATGAACTATCCTTGTAGTGCTTGAAGAATACCAGGGTCCTTGTACTTTTCTTGTTTATAATGCACAGAGTATAATAATTCAAGAATGAGTCTGAGAGCAAGGACAAATATATAGAATCTGTGTGTTTTGTTTCCTTTATAACAGCATTATGTAGCTGTATATGCTGTGACGTCACTGCTACATCCCAACTACACTTCAGTTCTCAGATTCAAGCATACTAAAGAAACTTCCTTTTTTTTTCTTTCTTCTTGACATGGAATGGAAGCAAGTCTCACATCTCTAACCATCCATCCTACTCCTCACATAGATTTCAGCCACCAAAGTTGAATAATGTCCATCTCTCTTCAGTGTATAAGCAAAGTGGCAACAGAGTAATGAAATGTAAAGAAAAGAGAGACTGTAGAAAGTTCTTGAGTGTCAAGGAGTCATTTAAGAAATTAGGACCTTTAGATAGTTAATAATCTTTGGACTGTCTTGGGTACTTCTTTTAAAATTCCTTTTAAAATTGGGATAGTGTCGTATGCCTGTGGTTGTGGCACTTGTAATGCTTAAGCTGAATGATCATGGTGAGTTAGAATAAGACTGACCTGCATAGTAAGCTCTAGGGCAGCTTAGTTACAGAAGGCACTATGTTTATTCCAGCCTTATGTATAAAAGCTAGAAACTGGAAACAATCCAGATGTTCCTCAACAATGGAATGGATACAGAAAATGTGATACATTTACACAATAGGTACTACACAGCTATTAAAAACAATGACTTCATGAAATTCGCAGGCAAATGGATAGAGTTAGAAAATATGACCCTGAGTGAGGCAACCCAGTTGCAAAAGAACACATACAGTATTTACTCACTGATAAGTGGCTATTAGGCAAAAAAGTATGAATAATCACAATACAACTCACAGATAATATGAAGCTCAAGAAGAAAGAAGACCAAAGTGTGTACACTTTAGTTCTACTTAGAGTGGGGGAAAATAATCGTGGGAGGTAGAGGGAGGGAAGGACCTGGGAAGGAGTGAAGTGGGGGATTGAAAAAGGGGGGCAGGATCAGATGTGGGAGGAGGTTGGGGAGAAGTACAGAGGGTCAGGAAATTGAAAGAAGGTATGTAGCTATAGGAGATGGGGAACTGGGGGTAGCCAATATCAAGTTCCAGATGCCAGGAAAGCAAGAGGATCCCAGGACCCAACTGGAATGATATTAGCTGAAGTATCCAACAAAGAGGAGAGAGAATCTGTAGAGACCATATCCAGAGGTGAGTCATGGCCCCTGGTTGAGGGATGGGGCCACCCACCTATCTCAAAAATTCTAACCCAGAATTGTTCCTGCCTAAAGGAAATGCAGAGACAAAAAGTGGAGCAGACACTGAAAGAAAGGCCAACTGGAGACTGCCCTACCTAGGGATCCATCCTATCTGTAGACATCAAACACAGACACCATTTCTGATACTAGGAAGTGCTTGCTGACAAGAGCCTGGTATGGCTGTCCCCTAAGAGACTCTACCAGCACCAGACCAATACAGATGTAGATGCTTGCAACTAACCATTGGACTGAGCACTGGATCCTAGTGGAGGAGTTAGGGGAAGGACTGAAGGAGCTGAAGGTTTTTGCAACCCCATGGGAAGAACAACAATATCAACCAACCAGACCTCTTAGAGCTCCTAGGGACATATGCTGTCAAGCCGCATATGTAGCAGAGGATTGTGTTATCTGTCATCAATGGGAGATGAGGTCCTTTGTCCTGTGGAGGCTAGATGCCCCGGTAGAGGGGACTGCTAGTTGATGAGGCAGGAGTGGGTGGGTGCATGGGGATGCTCCCTTATAGAAGCAGGGGAAGGGAGATGGTATGGGGATTTGAGGAGGGAAAACAGGGAAGGAAAATAACACTTGAAACGTAAATAAATAAAATAACCAATACACATACAAACACACACCACACACACACACACACACATACACACACACTAGCTGTTGAATTAATTTACTGTATATATTCATGTTAAAATTACTGTTACATTAGAAAAAACATGTACTGCAACAACAAAGCATCTTTAAATTAATCTGTTCTAAAGTTAGAGTAGTTAAGAGATTGTGTTAGGCAAGAAGTTCATTAGTTAGAAAGCCATTTCTGTGTATAAACAGGTTTAACTAATGGGACTTATAAAAGTACCCTGAAAGCCACACCAGCCATGGATTAGCAGATAGGATTGTAACTGACTTATGTTTGTTTGTTTCACAAGAGTCCATGATGTTGATATTTTATAAATTCTGTGGTAGAAATATTCTGTTTACTTATTTAAAATAATCTACAAATGTTTCCAACAAGAGCTTTGCATCTTTTTTAGTTCTTTCAAAATACACAGTACTCCATAAGCAATATGTAATTCTCTGAATATATTTAGTCAAGTTTCCATGGCTATCTACAGCACACCCTTTTGTTTAGACTCTTCTACCCTATCTGAAACACACAGCCCCTTACTGTCCTCCTCAGTTATTTTGTCAAGCTCTTCTCTCCCCAGGCCACCATTTTGTGTTTTGTTTAAGTGACATTTTTCAGTGGTGAAGCACCCTCTCCACCCAGACTACATTTGGCCACACTTGCTCGTGTTATAGATAATGTCATATAGTTTCCATGACTGGATGATATGTTTCTTTAATTCCAGGCAGCTACTAGCCACCTTTATTTTGTACTGAGCTAAATTGTTTATTCTCCGGAGATTCACAGACTACCTCTATGAGTAGACAAAATGCATCATCATTAAACGCCAGACATTGCTACATTTAATTTGAAAAGAATATTTTCCTTCAGCAAGTTCCTAGACAAATATCAAAATCTGATATAAACCTTGTGAGTGAATGGGTTCCTTTTCACAGTCTGCTCGTTGTTCTTGCCAAGAACTTGGAGAGGTTCAACAGGAATAAATTAATAGCAATTTACCTCAGCTATGCCTTCTGAGTCCATGTATAATTAATAAGAACATAGCATCTGTAAAGGAAAAAATCTATAAATGTAATGGGAGAACTGATGATACAACCAAAAGAGCTTTCTTGAGCTGAAGCCCATCTTTTAAAAAATTACATATGCCTGGAGAGTATAAATAAGCAACAGCTGCACAGCCTGTAATAATAATAATAATAATAATAATAATAATAAACAACAATAATAATAATAACAATAATAATAATAATAATCCCGTACTGTTCTGATCCCTAATGCCTGAGTAGCTTGTTCCATCTTAGAATGTCTCTTTTAAGACTCTCCCTCTTCTTGCATAAAATGGCCATTTCCTTTAAATGTCTGCACTCTTCTTTTCTTTTTATCTTAATTTGCATAAGCCTCACCTGTTTATTTTTACATTTTATTAATTACTTCTTGTTTTGTCCAAGCTATGTAAAGTTGTTCATAATTTTGAGAGAAACAATCATGGCTACTCATAAGAACTCTTAAATTTCACCTTTGAAGAAAGTCCTTTAATGTGCACTGGAAAACTGTAATTTCTTTTGTCCTCTATTTCTGAACACTGAATATTTTGGTCATAAGCATTAACATGCTAAAATATTTAAGTAAAGTAAATGCTACCCTTCTAAACTAGAATCATTATGATAAATGATAAATATTTAAACAGAAGGCATACATATTTATAATGTTTAATAGCAAATACTCATATATACTATCAATTCATTTATTCTGATACCTTTGCCATTCTCATACAAACTACCCACAATGAACTGGAAGATAAAAAATTTGAATAGTCCAACACTGAGTGTTGAGATGAAATCAATGATTAAGACTTTATATAAAAAAATCCATGATTTGATGGATTTATGTCTCAAATTTTTATGTCAGGGCTGTCTAGAGGATCAGAATGGATAGAATGAATATATATATATATATATTCATATATACATGCATATATGCATATATATACATTATATACATACACATATATGTTTATATATGTACACACAAATACACATACACAAAGGTTATTAAATTAGCTTGCAGGTTGTGGGATTCATAGTTTAACAATGGCAGCTTACCAACAGTGGTTATAAGAATGTAGTTCTTGTCCAGTCCACAGAGTTCAATGTCTCAAGAATCCTGGAGTAGCCTCTAATTCCAATAAAAGAATGACCTTGCCAGGGAGAGTGAGAGTAACCAGGCAAAGAGCAACAGCCCCCTCCTGTCATCTCCATTATATAGAGCACCAGCAGAAGGTGTGTCCCTTAATAAAGGTGGATCTTCCTGCCTCAAAAGAACCACATTAAAAATGGGTCTTCCTACTTCAAATTATTTAATTGAAAAAATATTTCTCCCAGATATAACCAGTCACTTGTGTTTTATTTAATTACAGATGTAGTAAAGTTTACATTCAACAATGGTTCTCATAATTTTCCCAAACTTAAAATAATAACTAATTACTATTTTCTCAAAGTTTTCAAACATTTTATATAAAGACGTAATCATATCAAACCTTTTTTATGGGAATAGTCTAATAGGAAAATATTCTAAAGATGTATCAAATTTAAAATAAAAAAAACCCTATATACCACATTCTTGATATGGTAAAATCCCATGTAAAGTACTAAGATACAAGAACATTACATTAGAGAAATTAACACATGACCAATAGGATATTCTCTAAGGATGCTTGAATATATCTACAAATAGTAATTTAATAAAAACAGAATTTTTGAAGACAAAACCATATGATAATTTCAAAAATCATAGAAATTATCTAAATACAGTAAACATCTCTGTCTACAAACATATCAATATAAAATATAAAAAATGTAAAATAAACAGACTGTACACACCATGGCTATACATAGTAAACAGATTCAAGCACACTAGTTGCAAAAAATATGGCATCAGATTCTCAAATATTGGAAGAGAAAGGTTGTCCATTTTCACATTCGTAATTTGTATAGTATTATAAATCATAGGAAAAGAAAATTTAAGAAAGAAAAAATAAGAAAAAAGGGTATCAATATGCTCTCTAAATGAAATAAATTGTAAGATATTAAATGAAAAATAAAACTTAAGATATACATAGAAATGAAATGATCTCCAAAACATAATTTAACAGCTAATATTTGAAATTAAATTGTTAAAATCACCACAAACTTAAAGTGTTTTACACATGCAATAAAATCAGCCAATGATATTTTACAAATACAACAAAGTGAAGCCTCTCAAATTTCATATGGAACCACAATTGATTCTTAGTATTTATAGAAATCTCATTCAGTGTCAGCATACAAGCATTGCAATGCCTGCTCTCCAAATACAGCAAGAAATCAAAAAAACAGTCAATACTATTACAAAAAGCAGTCACAGATCAACTGAAGCAACTACAGTACTCCAGAAATTATTCCATACACACGTGACAAAGTAAAACCTGATAATGTTGACTAAAACTTTGGTTGGAAGAGTAAGTGAAACTAGATTCGTACTTTAGAATGGAAAGATTAACTCATGTAAACCAGATACCTGAATTCTCCACTAGAAACTAGTAGAAGGAAAAACAATAAATCCATTCAATGCACCAAAGAAGACAAAAGTTTTGAAAGATCTTGTGATCATAGACATCTAAAATGAAAACAAGCAATGACTTCTAAGCATCTAAACATGTAAAAAATGATTACTGTTCAAGAAGAAGAATAACTAATGTCCTGATTTGATCATTATGTACAGTGCATATCCAGTGAATTATTATATTTTAACCAAAAATATGTCTGCAAAGAATGCATATCAAACATATATATTCATTTAAAATATTATTTAAATCAGTTGGTTAAATAAAAGCTTTTATGTATTATGTGACTATTAGCAAAATTGAAGATATCTTTGGAATCATTCTAAGAAAAGTTTAAAAATTTTAGAGCTAGTACAATTTCTTTTTTATTTCTTTGCTCAAATACAAATGAGTATATCATAGAACTATGCCAGATGGGGGAAGAAGATGAGTCTCCTCAAATGATATATTCCACTATACTTGATGAAATTTCATTGTCCTCCATACCGTGTAGTAACTTCACATTGGTCTTCTCATCATTTGAAACACTGTGAGATTTTGGAGCCTCTATTTGGTTGTCACTAAAAATAAGGGTGTAGCTTATTGTGTCCTGCATGCTTAATTTTCCTGACAGTCTACTTCTTCCTTTTTCAAACTTAATTTTAGATTTATGTCTATATGTGTATGTTTCTCTGTGTGTGCGTGTATGTGTACATATGTGCATGCAAGAGAGAGAAAGAGGGACAAAGAGATACACACACACACACACACACACAAAGAGAGACAGAAAGACACATACACACCAACAGAAAGAGAGAGAGAGAGAGAGAGAGGGAGGGGAGGGAAAGGGAGGAGGGGAGGGAGGGAGGGAGGGAGGGAGGGAGGGAGAGGAGAGAACCCTCTTCTATCATGAGGATTATAGGAGTCTAACTGAGGTAATCAGACTTGGCACCAACATTTCCTTTGTTAAGATATCTAACCTGTCCTATCTTTTATATCTTTTTATCATTAACTTAAAATGTAGACTGTCTTTAAATGCATACCATTTTTCATTTTCATGCTGTGTTGGGTCACACGGTCATTTTGAAGGTATTTTTAGCTTAGGCAGGATATAGAGCCCTTTATTAACCCCTTTATCCAAGTTGACCAGTTGTCATAAACTGAATTACTTTAAAATAAAGCATAATTTAAGTTTTACTCTTCAATATTTCATCTTGTACCTTATCCATTTCTCTGATGAAATCTACGAGTGCATTATATAACACTCTGAACCTAGGGATTAGTATGCTGCACAACAGATTGTTAACATTGCTATCCACAAATGTGCAAAATTGAGGTTTGCTAAAAACTAGTGTCATTCAAGAAAGATTTTTAGATATCTTTGATGTCTAGGGACAGTATAATCAACTGTTTTCCAAATTTAGATACATCTGCTTTGAAATTTAAAAGTGAGAGAATGCATTAATGGAAACAAATCAATTTCTTCATTAACTATATTTGTTGTCTAAATTCTTCTATTTACAGAGGTTCTTAAATATTTGGTGTCAGCTTTTTGTGGATATGTATGAATTGTGGCTATTTACTCTTATACTGGAACATCCTTTACAAGGAGTTTTACTGGCCAGTCATTATTAACTTTGTAAAGTTTTTATAATTTTTGTGCTTCTTAGTAATTTTGTGGCTGGGTTAAAAACTCACCTTGTTTAAATTCAGAAATATCCTATTTCCTCTTAACTCAGCTATTTAGAACTATGAAATGTCTTTAAATAAACTTGTGTCTGAATTAAACCAATTTTCAATAATAACATTATCTCTACACCAATATCTAGTTGCTAAATTTAATTTCCTAAAACCTCAAATTTCCTAATGCCATGAATCTGTGCATAAATATCTCTTTATTCTCTACTAAACTTTACTTGTCCAAAATCCATCCTTGAATTGTAACCTGGATATTCTGATCTTCTTTTTTGGCTAATATCCACTTATAAGTCAGTACATACCATGTGTGTTCTTTTGTGACTTGGTTACCTCACTCCGGATGATATTTTCTAGTTCTATCCATTTGCCCAAGAATTTCCGAAGTCATTGTTTTTAATAGCTGAGTAGTACTCTATTGTGTAAATGTACCACAGTTTCTGTATCCATTCATCTGTTGAATGACATCTGAGTTCTTTCCAGATTCTGGCTATTATAAATAAAGCTGCTGTGAACATAGTGGAGCATATATCCTTGTTATATGTTGGAGCATCTTTTGGGTATATGTCCAGAAGTGGTATAGCTGGGTCCTCAGGTAGAACTATTTTCAATTGTTCGAGAAGCTGCCATACTGATTTCCAGAGTGGTTGTACCAGTTTGCAATCCCACCAGCAATGGAAGAGTGTTCCCCTTTCTAGATCACAACGAAGTATAAATGCAGCAGTACTACTCAGTATGGGAAGAGAATAATCTTTGGGAAGTAGAGGGAGAGAGGGATCTGGGAGGGAGAGAGGAGGGGGAGGGAAAATGGGGACCAGATCAGATATGAAAGGAGATGTGGGTGAAGTACAGAGGGTCAGGAATTTGAAGGTAGGTGTGTGGCAGTGGGGAAGGTAAATGGGGGTGCAGCCACTAAAAGGTCCCAGATGTCAGGGACCAATAGGTTCTAAGGACCCAGCAGAAAGGACCTTAGCTGAAATACCCAACAAAGGGGAGATAGAACATGTAGAGACCATATCCAGTGAATAGCCACAGCCCCCAGTTGAGGGATGGGGCCACCCACCCACCTCAAAAATATTTATCCAGAATTCTTCCTGTAAAAGGAAATGCAGGGACACAGTGGATCAGAAACTGAAGGAAAGGCCATCCAGAGACTGTCCCAACTACGGATCTATCCCATCTGCTGACACCAAACTCAGACAGTATTCCTGATACCAAGAAGTGCTTATTGACAGGAGCCTGGTATAGCCATCTCCTGGGACACTGCTAGAAACAGACCAATTCAGATAATGATGTACTCAGCCAAACAATGGAATGAATGTGCAGTCCCCAATGGGGAAGTTAGGGCAAGGGCTGTAGAAATTGAAAAGGTTTGCAACCTCATAGGAAGAACAACAATATCAACCAACCAGAGCCACCCTGCGTAAAGCTCCCAGGGAACTAAACCACCAACCAAAGAGTAAACATGGGTTTCCCCTTGGCTCCAGCTGGATATGTAACAGAGAATTTTCTTAGCTGGCATCACTGGGAGTGGAGCCCCTTGGTCCTGGGGAGGCTTGATGCTAGGCAGCTGAGGCAGGAATGGGTGGGCAGATGGGGAAGCACCCTCATAGAGGCAGGTGGTAGGGTGCAGGGGATAGGGGGCTTGTATATGGGAAACTGAGAAGGGGGTAACATTTGAAATGCAAATAAGTAAAATAACCAATAAAATTAAATCCATCCTTATTTTAAGATCATCTTGTTTATTATTGTTGTTTTACTCTAAGAAATGTACTTCTTCCAATATTATCATTAGTTTCAAACTAAACTTTCTGTCTTTTAATTTTCATACCACTTTAGATTTAAATTAGTAATATCTACAGAAAATTTGCTGGGAAAAGTGAGATTTGACCACATTAAATCTACATATAACTTTGATCATAGTTAATACCCTAAAAGTAGCTTTTCTTTCTACCCATAACTGTAGTCTATTTGTTCATTAATTTTCACATTTTAATAATTTTCTCTATGTATACACAAAAAATTAAACATGTGTTATGTTTAATGTATCCTAATTAATTTAGTAACTTGTGTTTTAATAATAAAATGAGCATTTTCAATAGACTTCTAAGTATTATTTGCTGTTATGAATTGATTTTGTATAAGTTTTTATCTTAGAAGTTTATGCAATTAACTTGAGAATTCTCCTTAGAATTATTTGGAGATAATAAAAGAGAAATTGGGAAATAGACTCAAATTAATATAAGAGAAAGTTAGAAATAGCCTCGAAAACATTGGCATGGAGGAAATTTTTCTGAACAGATCACTGATGGCTCAGGCTCTAAGATTAACAATTGACAAATGGGCCCTCATGAAACTGAAAAGCTTCTGTATGGCAAAAGACACTCTCAATAGGACAAACATCAATCTAAATAAAGATTGGGAAAAGATCTTCATTAATCCTATATCCAAAATATACAAAGAACTCAAAAAATTAGACGCCAGAAAACCAAATAACTCAATTGAAAAAATGGAGTACAGAGCAAAACAGAATTCTTAGCTGAGAAATCTCTAATGGCCGAGAAGCACGTAAAGCAATGTTCAACATCCTTAGTTATCAGGGAAATGCAAATCAAAATGATCCTGAGATTCTATCTTATTCCAAACAGAATGGCTCAGATCAAAATGTAAAGAGACAGCACATGCTGGTGATGATGTGAAGAAAGAGGAATATTCCTCTGCTGCTGGTGTTGATTGCAAACTGGTACAACCCCTCTGGGAATCAATATGGCACTTTCTCAGAAAATTGGTAATAGCTGACGACTCAGCTATACCACTCCTGTACATATACCCAAAAGATGCTCCACCATATATAAGGATACATGCTATACTATGTTCATAGCACCCTTATTTGTAATACCCAGAAGCTGGAAACAACCCAGATTTTCCAAAACTGAAGAATGAATACAGAAAATGTGGTTCATTTCAAAATGGAATACTATTCCACTATTAAAATCCAGGACAAACAGGCTGGGCAGTGGTGTCACACGCCTTTAATCCCAGCACTTGTGAGGCAGAGGTAGTCAGATTTCTGGTCTACAGAGTTAGTTCCAGGACAGCCAGGGCTATACAGAGAAACCCCGTCTGAAAAACAAAACAAAAAACTGAGTACAGAGGACAACATGAAATTTGCAGGTAAATGGATGGAACTGGAAAGTATCATCCTGAGTGAGGTAACACAGACCCAAAAGAACCTACTATGTACTCATTAATAAGAGGATATTTACTCAAAAGTTCAGAATACCCGTGATACAACTCACAGTCAATATGAAGCTTAACAATAAGAAAGGCACAAGTCTGGATACATCACTCCCACTTAGAAATGGGAAAACAATAATGATGAGAGACAGAGGAAGGGAGGAACCTGGGTGCAAGAGGCAAAGATGTGGAAAATGGGGTGGGAGGACAGGATCAGTTATGGGGAGAGAAGAGAAGCCCACAGGACCAGGAGAATGTAAAGAAATTCGCATCAGTGTGAAGTGGGTGTTGGGAGACCCTGTAGAAAGTCCCAGATACCAGGGATGCGGGAGGCTTCCAGGACTCAATGGGGATGACATTCACCAAAATACCCAACAGTGAGGAGATGGAAACCACCTCCAGGAGATAGACATGGCTGCTATTTGAGGCATGGGGCCACACACCCATCTTCAAAATTCTTGATCTTGTTTTTATCTAAAAAAAGAAAAAAAATGCAGGAACAAAAGTGGAGCAGAGACTGATGTGAAGGCCATCCAGACAACTTGGGATCCATCTCATGTGCAGGCACCAAACCCTGGAACTATTACTGATGCCATTTGCTTGGAGCCTAGCATGGCTGTCGTCTGATAGGCTCTATCAGCAGTTGGCTGAGACAGATACAGATACTTACAGCCCACGATTCGAATGAAGTCAGGAGGCCTCCATGGAAGAGTTAGGATAAGAACTAAAGGAGCTGAAGGGGATTACAACCCCATAGGAAGAACAACAGTATCAACTACCCCCGACCCCTCTGATCCCCCAAAGACTAAACCACCAACCAAAGAGCATACGTGGTCTGTTTTGTGGCCTTGACTACTGATGTAGCAGAGGACTGCTTTATATGGCCTTAGAGGGAGAGGATACTCTTAAGCCTGTATAAACTTGATGGCTAGCACCATTTATTGAAGATACTTTACTTTTCCATTGTATATTCTTGGCATCTTCGTCAAAGATCAAGCATCCATAAGTGGGTGGTTTTATTTCTGGGTCTTCAGTTCTATTCTATTTATCAACATGTCTGTCTCTGTAAAATACCATGCAGTTTTTATCACTATTGCTCTGTAGTAAAGCTTGAGGTCAGGGATGGTGATTCCCCCAGCTGTTCTTTTATTGCTATGAATTGATTTTGATATTCTGTGAATAAATTCCACATGAATTAAATTCTAAATGAATTTAAGAATTGCTCTTTCCATGTCTTTCAAAAATTGTGTTGGGATTTTGATGGGGATTGCATTGAATCTGTAGATTGCCTTTGGAAGGATGGCCATTTGTACTATATTAATTCTGCCAATCCATGAGCATGGGAGATCTCTCCATTTTCTGAGATCTTCATTTTCTTTCTTGAGACACTTGAAGTTATTGTCATAAAGTTTTTTTGCTTATTTAGTTAGAGTTAGCCCAAGATATTTTATATTATTTGTGGCTATTGAAAAGGGTGTAGTTTGCCTAATTTCTTTATCAGCCTGTTTATCATTTGTATAAAGGAAGGCTTCTGATTTATTTGAGTTAATATTATATATGGCCACTTTGCTGAAGTTGATTATCAGCTGGAGAAGCAGGAAGACAGAGCATCAAATGAGGAAGGGGGTTGTCACACCACAGTCAAAACTCTGACCCATAATTGTTCCTGTTTGAAAGAACTACAGTAATGGCAATGGAGAGGAGCATGAGGAAAAGAAGGTCCAGCAACAGCCTCAAAGTGGGATCCAGCACAAGGGGAGGTCCCAAGGCCTGACACTATTACTGAGGCTATAGACTACTCGCAAAAAAGGACCTATCATGACTGCCCTCCAAAAGAGGCAACAAGCAGCTGAAAGAGTCAGATGTAGATATTTGTATGCAGTCAATGAACAGAAGCTGCTGACCACTGTGGTTGAATTAGAAAAAGGCTGAAAGAAGCTGGGGCTGAGGGAAACCCCGTAGGAGGACCTGCAGTCTCAATAATCTGGACCCCTAAGATCTTCCAAATAATGGACAATCAAAAAGGCAGCATATACCAGCTGATATGAGGCCTCCAAAACACATACAGCAGAGGACTCCCGTGTCTGTGTTCAGAGATAATGCACTTAATCTTCAAGAGACTGGAGACATGAGGAAGTTTAGAGTTCAAGTTGGGTAGGGGCTGGGAGTGGGCAGCCTTGTGGAGACAGGGGTTGTGATTTGACGTATGGGTGGACAGGGGATAAAATCTTGATAAAATTTTGATAAAATCTTGAGTGTAAAAATAAAAATAAAGAAATAAATAACAAAGTAAAGACAAAATAAACAAATAAATCAAACAGACAAAGAAAAAGCTTGATGGCCCAGGGAAGGAGGACATCCACAGAATGAGGTGAGAATGGATGGGTGAGAGATGGAGCACCCTCTCAGAATCGAAATGGAAGGGTGAAGAACTTGTAGAAGGGGAACAGGAACAGGGGCAACATTTGAAATGTAAATAAATAAAATAATAAATATCAAATAAATTATAAATTGTAAAAAGGAATATATTCGAACATAGCCCTGTCATCAACAGCAAATAAGTGCGGCCATCATTCTTTGGCAAGTAAGCACCAAGTATAGTTCTTGCCCTGTTAGACTCTTCAGTTGACTCAAAAGAATACTGAGTGAAACTGTTTCCAATCTTATTCCAGTCTTCAATACTTCTTATTAAATGTGGTGATAAGACTGAGCCATTTGAGGTACTCAGTTATTTTTGTTTCTGACTCTTGGTTTCAGAACATCATCTTTTCATTTTGTTCCATGCAAGGTTTGCTAGAGACCAGTTGCCCAAACCATTTAGGAAAAAGCATTTCAATTGAGCAAAAGAGCTCTTAGAGGGTGCTGGTGACATTAGATACATGAGTACGATTCAGCTGCTCAGTAGTGGTTTTCTTTGTCTTTCCGTACTCTTCTTGATGAATTTTAGCCAGACTTCCTGCTATTACTGAAAGCTCAGCACAAGATACAAGAAAACTGTGGAATATTTTGCAGATCAATGGTAATTTTTAATGTCTTCTAATTTACACTCCAATTATAAAACTTCTATTGGCACCCATTGGATAAGTCACCTCCTAATTATTATTCACAAAATATGATTTAAGAAGAGAAATTGGCCATTAAAATAGTTGATGTCACACAAGTACCTAGTAGCACACAGTTTAATTACTTTCCAGCCTTGTTTTTCCCAAAGCACCTAAGGCCAATAAATCTCAAGGCCCATTTAGAGAAACAGAGACTGTCATTTTGTGTTTTTCAAGAAATCTAGATGTAGCCTAAGTCCCTAGCTTTTTATTACCTACGAACATTATATTTTGCCTTATGAGTTATTGAACTCTTTGAATATTTTATGGTATTCTGAATGACTGGGATTGAATGATTACATTGTTAGGGCTTATTTTGTATCTTTGCAAAGGTTCCAGTCTCTTAAACCACAGTTCTTACAAATTTACTTCTGAGTTCATAGTGAATAGACTTACAACAGCCTGTTGAATTCATGCCATAGCTCTGTGGCAATTTAAAAGGAGATGTTCTGAAAAAAATAACAAGAAAAATGACATGAACATTCATATAATATAGAAACATGTTTGGGATTATTTACAATGCTTGTCTATTTAACTCATAAATATTGCTAGAGGCATTTGTGTAGAAACCTCATTGAGTCTGCAATATGTACCTGAACTGAACATTATACCCAATGATGTCTGTCTCTTGGATATCTATCACTGATTCATTTACATTTATAATGCATACATACATTAATATTGAATAATATATAAAACCACACAGGGAGGTAATGTTTCCTCTGTTTAGTACCATAACAAAGTGGAACAGCACAGATTTAGGGTTTTAGAATGCAATAATAACAGATATCTGAATTCACAAAAATTTCTATTGAATGAAAGATAATTTATGTAACATAGAAAATTGATCATTCAATTATTTTCAAATGAAATATCTTTGGGCAAAACACCAGTTAACTTCTGAATCTGAAGGATATGATTGTTACTACATAATAATTAATAGACAAACAAAAGGACCTTGTCTGTAGTCTCTCCCTTCTCTGCAAATTATGGCACATGTTCAACAGAATACAGAAAATGAACCCTCCTTCCCTTATGTGTCCTAAAAATATTATGTAACAGACAGTGGCATAATTTAATCCTGCATTTCATAACATCTGACCAAATGAGAGAAGTCTGGTGATTTCCTACATGTTTGGAAAAGGGCACAAAGCTCTTTGTACTAGGTCCCAAATGTGCTGATTAGGGGGTCATTTATTCACTCACAAAATGGAATCTTGGTTCTAGTGCTGTTAATGATGGGGGAACTACTTAGGTGTATTAGCAGCAGGTAGCTTTTCCTAGTAGAAGCTTAGAGGACCAGATAATTGTGAGAAGACAAGCAGTTTTGAGGACTCAGAAAAATAAGTGTTATTAAAGACAAGATGCAGAATTCTGTTGGCATGAAGAATTTGTCTGTACTGTGTGTACATTGTAGATCTCCTGGGGAAAAGCAAAAAGTTGTAAATTACAGTCATTTTATTAAATTTCTAAATTTTTTGTTCCTCTTCTGTTTTGTACACCTTCAAGAAGGAGTCTATGGTCTGGATATCATTAAGTGTATCTTAAATAATATTCCAATAAAGATCATACACATCCAGCTCATGTTCCTGTGAGCTGCTCAGTTATAAAACTTAGATAAAAATGTAATGGCATTGCAAGTTATGAACCCAGAAGAAGAATGTTACAATCCATTTAAAAATTTCTGTTAAATTACACACAGGAAAGTATTTCCTTAATCAAGACAGCAAATATATCTACCATTTTACAGTTTTCTTATACCAATTTATAACAGGATCCTCTCCTCACTCCAATTCTAGAGAACAGTTATGTACTTATTATAGTTGGTATGAGTTAGAATAAAATAATAGTAATTAAAGGCAGGAATTCAATAGGTAAAGCACTTGCTGTCAATCCCGATTCCTAAGTATGATACCTGAGATTCCCACGGTGGACAGTGAAAGCTGATGCCCACAGCTTGTCCTCTGACATTCACTAGCAGTTTGTGTTCTTTATATGACCACATACAGAAACACACATGAATTGATAAACAGATAAACAAATAAATGACAATTAAGAAATAACTATATATTTATTAAAATGTGTAATATATATATTTTCCTGGACAGGACAACCCTAGTAATTTTAAGATTCATTCATGTTATTGTGTATGTTGATGATTTGTATTTATTATTGATGAATATTTAATTATATCAGAATATTGTAGTATTGTGTTGTTTTCACTATCAATATGTTCCAATGGTATTTTCTGTCTTTTAACTATATCCCAACTAAGTATCCTACGATGCTCAATCTCTAGAATAGAAAAGAACAAAACTTAAACTAATAAGTTATCCCCGAATAGTTATATACAATTTCTGGTATGGTACATAGTTCCAATTTCTTTCCTAAATCACATGACAGCTACTTTGTATTTAATTTTAATAAAAAGAAAATTGCTTACATATAAGTTGAACCATTTTTTTTCTCAACAGTATTGTGTAGGTGATCTAGAATCTCCATATTCTTTTCAGTCCTTATACTGATTAATCTTTTACTCTTGGCTAATCTAAAAGGTGAATGTATTGATTTAATTCTGTTCAGTAATAATATTTATAATATTTTTCTATACTTACTATCCACTCATATTTGTAATACTGAAAATTCTTTGGTTTAGATTTTCAAGATATTACAATATTTTGATGATTTAAACATAGTATGCCTATTTTCTTATGTAATTTGACTCAGTCATATAGTCTAGAGGTAATGTCCTAGGAGACAAATATGTTATGTCTTTCCCTTCTATTTCCATCACTTCCAACTCTATCACAGCTAGCTAGAATGAAAGCAGACACCATGCCTTGTTTCATGTCTCAGTAGAGATTATTATGTATTTTGCCATTAAATATTTGTTGTAAAATTTTTAGTGTTTTGAAGAAATTTTGTAGTATTACTCAATTGAATGCATGTGTTCTGCACATTAATTTAAAATATGACATACTTTTGTTGGAGGTTACTTTTCATTGTCAACCTCACATAATCTAGAATTGTCTGGGAAGGGAGTGTCATGCAAGTGAACCTAGGTGTTTGATTCAGGTTGTCTTGAGGTAATTGATATGATATCCTTTTTCTTTTTGTTTCTTTTTAAATTTGATTTTTTATTTACATTTTAAATATTATCTTCTTTCCCGCTTCTTCCCCTGACCCCCATGAAACCCTCTATCCCATCCCCCTACCTTGCTTCTATGAGGTTGCTCTCTAACCCACTCACTCACTCTTGCCTTCATGCCCTAGAATTCCCCTACACTGGGGCATCAAGCCTTCACAGGACTAAGGGCCTCTCCTATCATTGATGCCTGAGAAAGCCATCCTGTGCTACATATGCAGCTGTAGCCATGGGTTGCTCCATGTGTACTCTTTGGTTGGTGGTTTCGTCCATGGGAGCTCTGGGGGTTCTGGTTGGTTGTTCTTCCAATGGGGTCACAAACTCCTTCAGCTCCTTCAGTCCTTTCTCTAACTTCTTCATTGGGGACCTCGGTAGGTACCCCATGCTCAGTCCAATGGTTGGCTGTGAGCATCTGCCTCTATATTTGTCAAGCTCTGGCAGAGCCTCCAAGAAACAGCTACATCAGGTTCCTGTCAGCATAGACTTCTTGGCATCCACAATAGTGTCTGGGTTTGGTGACTGAATATGTGATAGAACTCCAGGTGGGGCAGTCTCTGGATGGCCTTTCTTTCAGTTTCTGTTCCATACCTTGTCTCCATATATCCTCCAGTATACAATGAGTTGCATCATTTCCTGGGCCACTGTAAGTATACATGCATTTATTCTTGTTCATTTTGATTCTGTATGTGATATGACTAGACGTTTCAAGTTCCTGTCATCTTCAATGCCCTCAATGATAGATTTTAACCTGGAATTATCATATAAAATATATCATTTCTCTCAGAAGTGCTTTTAGTTAAGGTATTTATCATAGTAAAAGCAGTGAAACTGGAACAGTTTTATACCATTTATTCCTAAGAAAATGTTTGTTTGTATGTTGGTTTAAATATATGTTCTTAATCATGTTTCATAAAGAAATCTAATACCTTTGAACTGAAGTCATACTTTAAAGAGTAGCCAGATCCTCTTAAGCTTTGATCAATTCTGTGTAGAATAATGATTTGATCACCATTTTCTCATTGTGTGAAGAATGAATAAAAGAGTATTAGAATTTGACTCTTGAAGGGCTTACTCTCAGTTTTATTTATTTCAGGAATTAGAGATCTTAAATCTTTGATGTTTGGGAACTGGAGATCTCAGTTGATGATCTTGATCTGGACCACCTCTACACTACTCTAATCCCCGGCTATGAGATCCCTTATAACTTGCGGTTTTATCCAGGCTGAGTGGTTGTCCAGCTCCTTCGCTGGCTTCCTTCTACTGGTGGCTTCCTTCTGCTTCTCCCTCTGCTTCTCTTTCTGTATCTCCCGACGACTCCCTTCTCTTCTGCTCTGCTTCTGCTCTACCTTTTATATCGAATTCCTCTCACTCTCTCCTCCCCTAAGCCTTTTTCTCTACCTCCCCTTCTACTGCCCAATCTCTGGCTCTAGTCTTTTTCCAGGTTTTAATTGGACAGAAGGTTTACAAGATGTCCTCTGTGTACAGATTCAATCATCCTCTGCAGCCCCTCCCAGAAGGGTGGAACTAGGATCAAAATACAAGGCTGGGCTATCCACTGGGAACTAGGATCAAATTACAAGCCTGGGCTATCCACAACACAGATGTAACAATCACTAAGCAATAGCACACCCCTTTTGAGCAGATCTCTGCAGATCCACAAAGATGTACTATCTTGTAGAGATGCTATATAGACAAATCGATGACTTCTTAAGTCTTAATGATGATCCTATAAGAATTCCTAAAATTATACCAGTGATTATTAAGCTCTTTTATAACAGGACTGCTATTAGGTCCCTCTCTGATAGTCAAAACTGCAGTGAGAACTCTGCTAGTCTCCTGAGTGTCATCAGTTAATTAAATAGTAACCAGACTTTCTCCTGCTCAGAGCACATTCCAAGAGGTTGTAAAACAATTAACCAAAGGTCCCTAAAAGGGAACTCACAATTTATTATAGGTGCTAGGACAGAAAATAAAATATTGCTTGGGTTTATCTATACAAAACTTCACTAATTTCTTAGTTATAGTTTTAAACTTTCAGTTAACCTGTGGAGCTAGACATGTGATGGATGTTTAGGCAGATAATTACTCCTAATGGATATGCATGTAAACATTCTGTGTTATAAACTTCTGTTTCAATTTATGATTTGAGTTTTGGTGTGAACTTGTGATGAACTTTGTAACATGTTACCATGTACTCTAAAAGATGCATAAGTAGTGAAGACAAAGACAAAGAGGATAGTAGAGTAGTTGTAGATGTAGTAATAGTAGCCGTTCATCCCTTCCTTTCCTTCTTTCCTTTAGAGTTTTTTCCTTATTAGAATCATTTCCTTTTCCCCACTCAGGACCTTTCCACTTTTCCGCTTAGATAGCTTTCATAGGAAATGTTTTACACTTAGTAATAAACTCTATAATAACTTCTCTAAATGTCTTTTTCTTCCTGGAACCAACCTCAGACTAACAAAGTTAGAGCCCAGCATTTCCTGCTGAGGGAGTACAAAGGCTATTTGCCTAATCCTCTGCTGTTTTGGAGCTGAGGTGCTAAGTGCCAGAAACTGCAGTTTCTGGACAGAGGATAGCAGAGGGCAGGTCAGCTACAGTAGCATAGTAAATAAACTTTTCTAGCATAGATAAGTAAACTTTTATAATATAACAACCCAAATATCTCTTAAGACCAAGTCTTATCCCCTGCCAATGCTCTTCCAACCCCCGCCCCGTCTGCCTCAAGAAGAACCAACAAGGAGAAGAAAGAAAACTTCTCCCCTACCAAGCCGGTGCTGGCCCCCGGCAGGCATCATAATATGCATGTGCATGAGTAAGCTTTGAGTTTAAAACATAGTACCAAATATTCCAAATGATGATTTGGGATGACTATTGTTGTTTTCAATATGCATTTTCAATTAATGTCTTACATTCTCTATTTAAACAAACAATATCTAGATTAATGTAGGGAAATATCCCAATAAAACTTTACTGAAGCTGGAGACCTCCCTCAAAATTATATGTTTTTAAATGACAGAAACAATTTCTTATTGATTATGAAAACAAAGACACAAATACTAAATTTATTTAAGGACAAAATTATTCCATTCTTTTTCACTTTTTTTTGGTGTGGTATGCATATGTGTGTGTGCATGGTATATGTATGGTGTGCACATGGTGTGTTTGTGTGTGTGTGTGTGTGTGTGTGTGTGTGTGTATGTGTGTGTGTGTTTTTTGTGCTGGTACACTTAGACTTGGATATGTGTGCCCTCATATATGTGTAATGCAAGGTTGATGTTAGCAATTATGTTTGTTAGCTCTTCTTCCTTATTCATTGAGGCAGAGTGTCTGCTGCTGTGTCTACTTTTGCTAGTCGGGTCTTGCTTGCTAGCTTATAGTCTCCTCATACTCAGTGTGAAATTAAAAATGGGTAACCATGCCAAGCAGGAATGCATATCTTGAGCTTCAAACTACAGGTCTTATATTTACATAGTAATTACTTAATCTGGTACTTTATCACTTGAGATGAATCCTATGCTTTCTCAAATAGTATTGACCCCAATTTGGTTCAAACAGCAGTTTCATTAATGAGAAATTTTCCCTAGAAAGGATTTCCAAACTTTGACATAAATCAATTTTTTTCTGCAACCTCTCTTAAAATAATATTTTTGCCCACAGCTTTTGCCGCCTTATCTTTTAACTTGATAATGGGAGTCATTTTTGTCTGATGATCATCTTATATCTGACACAGACAGGAATGAAAAAAGAAAACAGAGCTTGTAATCTGGTTTGTATGCATGACAGAAAACTTTCTAGAAATTCCTAAGCAGTCATAAATGCATAGAAGCTGCTTTTTCTTCTTCTTTCTATTTTCAGTTTAAAGAGCACACTAGTTTTATTAGATATTTTCAAGTTAATGAGGATGGATTAAAAAACTAATGAGTATAAGATAATATAAAAATGTTTATTAAAAATAAATTTTTAATGTACAGATATAATTTGTTTTACATTTAAAGTATTGTGTACCTAGCATAGTTCTAAATCAGATTTCTTTATCAAGGCATGTGAGATTGAACTTCTATCTGTCTTAGAGTTTCTCCTAATGAATGTACATGTCTGAACCCAAGTAGATGAGTCTTTTAGAAAATAACTCCTGTTCAAGTTGAATAATGAAGCCTAACTTGAATCACTAAGTGCTAAAGAAGAAGAAAAGAAAGGGAAAATATCTTGAATGTTTATTAGAGAAAACAAATAAAAGAAATGTCACTTTTGATGGACACTGATTCAAATATAATCTGAAGTGAGGTAACTGAGGACACTCACATTTAACATGATGAGAAGAAAAAAATAGTTGCCAACCCAGACTTTTGTATATAACATCCTATCCTTCTAGAAAATGGAACTGTACAAAAGTTGAGATAACATAAGCTGAGTAGGTATGTCAGTAAAATCTTTATGTAAAGCTAACAGGAATTTTTTGTTTGTTTCTTTGTTTCCTGCTACCCAGAATGAAGAGAAATATTGAATTTTCATCAGGATGAAAGTAAAAAGACTGCTTGTGGAAGTATATATATCTGACAGAGGATAAGTATCCAGACTATACAAAGAACTCAAACATAAAATAATAAAATAAAATTAAGCTAGGCATCCAAACCCCAAACAACCAAGCTTCTGTAATAAGTGGAGTATTCAAATGAAGTCTAAACAGAGAGTACATATATGTAAAAAAAAAAATCAGTTTTTTTTCCAATTTTCTTTTAAAAAAAGGCTTCAATTACTTACCAGGACTTCAAAGACTATATATTTATTTTTGGTCAGTTCTTTATAATCCATTAACTTCTTTAGAAATATCAAATAGAGCTGGAGAGATGGTACAGCCATTAAGAACAAAGCTCCTGTTACAGAGTAGCAAGTTCAGTTCCCAGCACGAACAGAGTAATTCATAACAGTCTGCAACTCCAGTTCCTCCAATCTGGAGGATCAATCACTTACTTATGGCTTTCAAAGGCCACCCTGAGGTGCATAGACACACAAGCAGGCAAAACATCCACACATATAAGGTAAAATAATAAGATAATTGAAAACAGAAAAATATAATAAAAGTATGTTATTTTAGTGACTGAAGAGATAGCTCCCTGGTTACGAGGCACTGAGTTTCCTTCCTAACACCTATGTCAGGTGACTCATAACTACCTGTAACTCCATCTCCAGGAAACCAAACACTCTCTTCTGGCCTTCTAGGATACATGAGAAGACACAGACACACACACACACACACACACACACACACTCACAAAGACAGACATACACACATGTATACACACACACTAATGCACACAAATACTCATGGACACACATTTATATTTTTTATCATGTTTTCGAGACAGGGTTTCCTGTGTACCAATGATGTCTTGAAACTCATCTTAACACAGGCATTTCCATGGTTGATCTTAGAGAATCCTCCTAAATGCACTACCACTGTGGTTAAACGTGCCCATCCACGCCCCTAAGGTCCCTTATTTATTCCATTCTTGACTACTCCCCTTCATGCAAAATCAATTAAGAGTTGGTTTTGAAACTTTGAAATATTCTTTACACATGAGTATTTTCACAAAAGCTTGATTTCATTAGGAGTCATTGTATTTGTCATACCACTTGTTTATTGCATCTACCAAATTCCCGATATTTTTCATTTTCTATACTATTAATGATTTCATTCTCCTTATTTGGTCTTTTTCTTTATCATAATGTAATTTCTGACATATCTAGGAGCGTTATCTGATGTTAGCAAGGTAACCAACTAAGCTTTTAGATTTTTTTCATGCGTTTCTATGTGGTTACTTGCGTGAAGTATGACAACGTAAATATAGAAGTCTTTTTTATATGTTACCTTTGTTTACTTAAGTATATAGTAGGAATATATTTTACCACATAGTAGTCATAGTTTCGCTGCATGGCAACCTCCTTACTGATATCCATATTGGATGTACTATTTACCTTTAAAACACAGTATGGCCAATCTTCTTTACTCCTACAGGTTTTCCAGCATTTGTTATTATTTTAGTTGTTGAAATTTTTCTTTAATATTTTCCTTTTATAATCTCTGTTTCCTCCTCTTTTTCATCCCTTTTCATGTTCTGTTTTTTCATTCCATTTCCTCTTTGGAGCTTGTGGTTGAATTTACCTTCCCCCAACTAAATGTAGGTTCTGTCACTGAGATATCCTTCTAAGCTCAGTTTTCAGGTTTTCAGACTTGATGTCCAAGGAACGACCAGTAATCAGACATAAGAAAATCAAGTGAAATTTGAATGTGTGTCTATTTTCTGCTGTTACAGTCCCCAAAGTTCAAGAAATGCCTGAATTAAAAATTATCAAGAAACATACTCAATATATTTTTTATCTTCAGCTCGTGCACCACTCTCCCCTTTCAGCAAGGCACACTGCAGAGAAAAATCCAACTGTTCTGTAGTTTACTGCCAGATCTTTTAATTCATTTTCAAAAGGATGAGAATTTCCTGTTGAAGAATGTCACAATAGTGACAGGCAACAGCTATCTCTCTGCCACTGTCACACATCTGGAAAAATAGCATTGACAAGTATGAATCCTGGGATACTTTCTTGACAGTGAACACAGGAAAGAGGCACCCTTAGCCTGCTTAGACATCAGTGCAGTCCTTTGCTGTATTCACTTATTAAGGAAAAAGCATCTTCTGTTTTCCATTTGATTTGGAAGCAAGAACAGATGTATTATAATTTATAATTTACACTCTATGTTAGTTCTATGTCAAAACATCATGCAACCAAGATTTCACTTTAATTTCTATGAAACAGCCTGAATCATAAGCATTGTTTTTGTCTTTCTTTTCTAATAGCATTTCCTCAGAACTCAGCTTCTTTTCTCAGCATATAAAAACTTGGAGTAATAATAACTTACCATAAGGCAGCTGAAATGCAGTCATTGGTGTGAAACATACACTCATTCATATGTACTTGGCTGCCTATTCTTCTAGTAGTCTACAGACTGTTATCTCAGAGACTGTGCCCTACTCATCCTTATAGGCTCCTGTATCCCTAAGTGCTAACAGTTGGTAAGAACTCAAAGAACATAGCTAAATGAGCCAATGGAAAAGTGATTTTAATTCCAAAGGGCTATATCAAATCGTAAAGCAACATTAAATTTACTAACTACCATTATAATAGGTATAATCTTTGTTTTACATCATTTGAGAAACAATAGCTTCTCAAATAGTGTCTTGGGTCACAGTCATGGGCATCAATTTAAGAATTTCACTGTCTGTCTTTGTCTGTTTCCTTCCCTTTTCTCTCCACCTCCCTTGCATCCCTCCCAAACGTGAATGCTTAACAGTCCTGAAAAGCATCTATAAAGAAACCATGTTGAGTCAACAGCATTTGCACAAGTGATAACTTTCAGGATATTTACTATATTTTAAACTCCATAGTAGACAATTGTTCTATAGATTTTTTTTAACTTTTAGGAGAAATATTCCTCAATTTTAGGTATATGATATTCCAGACTGAGGTTTGATCTTTGAAGGCAACATAACATTTTCTAATGTTGACTTCAAAATCACTTTTCCCTAGCACTTCTGTATTGTTTGTGGTGTCTTTTGTTTATTTGTTTTGCTTTGCTTGTTTTTTGTTTTGGTTTTTGCCATGACAATCACCAGCTAATAAAAAAATTTATAGAACTACAGAAAAAACTGCCACCTATCCTATTTCCCAAATTCTACATGTAAATAATATTCATTCTGATATGCAGAAAAATATTTGGAATATGTCTACTAATCATTTCCATTAAAATATTAGCAGAGAGAATTCACATTTAAGTGTTCATATTAATTCTAAACAGTTGAATAAAAATGGCCAAAATATGAAAAGTAAAATTAATTTAAAATTGACATCTCTCTATAACATTTGAAAAAACCAATGTCTTACAGAATAGCAATACATTTGTAACAACCTCATATTTAATATAAAAGGAAAGTGTATGAGGTCTGTATTCAATTACCAGCTGATAAATAACCCAGCCTTAACATATCCTTGAATTGGGGGGAATTGAAGAATGTTATTAAGATATTTGAATTGATTTTTTAAAATTAGGAAGCATTAAAATGCAAAAGAGAATACCTGAGTGATGATACTGTTGTGCTACCAAGTCACAAAGTGCTAAAAAGCCAATGCCGTGACCTTGGCTGTCATCCTTCTTCCATCTCTGCGTGCATACTGCTTTCTGGGTTGACCTTAAGAGACTCTATCAGCTTTCTGCTGTGAGCTATGGGCTAACTGCTGGCAAGGCACTATCAATGTTCCTTCTGAAAAATCAACAGTGACAGTTGTTCCCTAGTCTTTCCTGTGCTCATTATCCTTGTCTCGTAATAAAAATACCTACTACAAATAAAACACACTTTCCATGTTTAGAATTGTCAATAGTGGAGCTTTGCTATAGGGTAAAAATCATACCTAGGGAGATTTTTGTTTTCTGCATAGATGTAATACACAACCATATGATCATTATTAAGGAAGACTAAGATGCTCAGCAGACAAGAAAGCTTGTTGATTTTTCAGGGGACTGTAACAGAAGTCAGACAGCCCATAACGTACATGTGACTCCACCTTCAGGGTATCCAATGTCTTTTCTAGCCTCCATGTGTATACACACATACATGAATATACATTTATGTACACATAAATAAAATTAATATTATTATTATTTTTGCTTTTAATTATTTACATGTTGAACAATTGGGTCCAATTACTGTTGCCTCTTATGTACACAAGTACAGGATTTTCTTCTAGGGGATGAGCAATGTTACAGTGTCCACATTCCTGAATAAAAGTGGCTGTACTTTCTCTATCAACTGCAGCTGCCAATAGCTCCTCTGCTAAAGGTAGAGTATGGGAGCCATTCTGAAATTTCTTTTCCTTTTTTGTTTATTCTTCTCTCATATATTACATCCACGACCAGAGTTTCTCCTTCTTTCTCTTCTCCCTGTCACTCACCCCCACTTCCTCTCTCCCTCAGATCCACTCCTCCTCTGTTTCCCTTCAGAAAAGGGCAGACCTCTGCATGGATATCAACCAAACAGGGAACATCAAGTTACAATAAAATGAGATGCATCCTTTCATATTAAATCTGGCCATATTAAGGTAACCTAGTAGGAGAAAAAGGGTTCCAAAAGCAGCAAAGGAATTAAAGATAGCCCTTACCCCCACTGTTTACAAAAACACCAAGGTAACAAAGGTTGTGGAAGTTGTCACCCAGTTGATTGCCAGGGTTGATTTGGCTAATCTGGCTGGCTAAGCAGACTTTCTCTTTTTCCCCATAGGTGTACTCTTTTCGAAGGATAATATTCCTGGAATAGAGGAAGATCAGTCTGTCTATAATAATATAATAATATCTACTAGATATTCCAAACAAGCACTCTTAATTTTTTTCTTTATAAACTGGCTTGGTCTTGCAACAGATCTTACACATATGACTACAGCTGCTTTGACTTCATACATGCAACAACTATGTAATATTCAAAGGACAACATTTGTACAACATCTAGTCTATCTCAAGGCTCTTATGTTTTTCAACCTTCTCTTGCATGAAGCTTTAATATGTAGTTATTCACACAGAATGTCCAGTCTGAGGCTGAGGAGTCCAAGGTAATAATTGCTAACACTGGAGCAGCAATGAGTCTATGTAGTAACCACTACCACTGCAACTAGTAGCTTGTGTGACCAAGAATGTGAGAAACTGTCCTTCTTAGCTGCTGATTCAATCTCCAGTACTTCCAGGAACAGCAGCAGTCCCAGTACAGGTTACGCCTTTGATGATGAACTACCACAGAAGATAAGGAAATCAAATTTTTTCAGTTAGATCAACAGACTAAAAACATCAGTCAGTGTGACTCAAAGGGAAATGGAAGACATATGCAAACACATGAGTTAGCACTTAAACATCCTAAGTGTTCTCCACGGAACTGTTAAATTACCATAGTGAAGTGAAATGTGGAGCAAGGAGAAAGGTAAAATGAAGTGTATATGAAGAAGCTGCTTGAGAATATATACTCTTTCAATCCAAGTTAAATATGTATAAAAACAAATGGAGAAATGCACATGATAGAAAAGAGTAAAAGAGTACTGAGAGGTAAAGATTTAAGTTCAAATATGGACAGGTGCTGGGAAAATGAAAGAGGCAATGAGTTAACTAGAATTATTAAGAAAAAACATTAAATCACACTAATTTATAAGATTTTATAGATAATACAGTTTATATTGTATGTGTTTTAAAGGACTTTAAGATGAAGGAGAAATAATATATTAAACAAACATTTCTGTGCCAGGCAGAGGTTACCTCCCTAGAAATTAATGCTTGGAGAGGACTTTGAGGAACCTAGAATATCACTATTATCCTCGCTCTCGGTTGTCCATCATGATTAGATGTTATGACTCTATTGCCAAGAATCACATTCTCTACATTTTGGCTATAAGACATAGAGCTATAAATCTCAGTGGGTTTAGTTGAAGTATCTCAAAGTATTATATTAGTTTTCTTGAACTTATATACTCAAAATATATCAGAATAATTTTCTGAATAAAAGCAAAAGCTTGAAGAGTATATATGTATTAATAGTAGGAAAGCTGTACTTATAACAACAGTGTATTCAATATCACATAATAAATATATATAGCCAAAAAATCATGAGCAACTCCTTTACTGATATTTTGATGGATTATCTTGAAAATATGCCACATACATACCTTAGTACACACCAAGAAAGGTGATTGGGTAATAAGAGAGAAGAAATGTCTTTCACCATGGAAATGGATTCTCTTTGTTTTAGATCTGGTCATGTTCTACAGGCATAATTCAAATATACAAAACATGGATCTAATCAATTTTTTATTTGCAAGTGGTTATGAATTGAATGTAGCTTCTAGGTTAGGGGTAAGACCATAAGTTCACTTCTTTCGTCTCTAGAACTCCATCTCATAAAGACCTATGGAGGCCCTCTGCATGCTGCCTCAGTCTCTGAGTTCACATGTATACAGATCCTGTTGATTTAGAGGTTATTACTTTCTTGGTGTCCTCCACCCCATCTGTTCTTACACTCTTCCTACCCCACCTCTTTGCAGTGTTCTCTAATCTCTTAGGGAGGGATTCAATGGAAACATTCCATTTAGGGATGAGTGTTCAAATGTCTCTCAAACTCTGCATATTTTCTGGCTGTGGATTTCTGTATTTGCCATCTGCTACAGGAGGACACTTCTCTGGTGATGGCTGTGCAAGTCACTGACTGATGAGTATAGCAGAGTGCTCTTGGGAGTCATTCTTTTAGGAGAACAGAAGTATTCTATTTTACCCTAGGTCCCTATCTTATTTGCTCTCAGGTTATTGGACAACCAAGTAGTGCCTGATTGGGTTAAATCTCATTGAGTGAATCATAAGTAAAATCAGATATTGATCATTCATTTGTTGGTTAAGGGGCATCTAGTTAGTTTTCAATTTCTGTATATTATGAATATGATAGCAATCAACTTAGTTAAGCAAGTATCTGGTAGAATGAAGCATACTTTGGAATAGATGTTTCTTAAGGTGATCAGTTTTCACCTTTGAGGAACTAAATGGCTTCTGATTTTCATAGTAAAAGTTAGCAGTTCAGTTCCCACAATAATGAGTGAGTGTTTCCCTTCCAATGCCCATCAGCATGAGCTGTCATTTGTTTTATTGATTTTAGACATTCAGATAGGTATAAGATGAAATCTTAAAGTAGTTTTTATTTATATATCCATGATGGCTAAGGATGTTTGTGGACTGCTGTCTATGTGCAGGTGAAGGCAGGTGCAAGATAAGGTGACAGCCTGTTACTGAGAAATGCATGTTGACAGGAGCATGATACAGCTTTCTCCTGAGAGGCTTTGCCAGAGCCTGACAAATACAGAGGCAGATGCTCGCAGCCAAACCACTGGACTGTGCATGAGGCCCCCAATGGAGGAGTTAGAGAAAGGACTGAAGGAGCTGAAGGGGTTTGGAACCCCATAGGAAGAACAATAATATCAACCAACCAGTGCACCACCCCCAAGAGTTCCCAGGGACTAAATCACCAACCAAGGAGTACACATAGAGTGATCCATGGGTCCAGCTGCATATGTAGCAGAGGATGGCCTTGTCGTGCAACAATGGGAGGAGAGGCCCTTGGTCCTATGAAGGCTTGAGGTCCCAATGTAGGGGAATTTGAGGGTGAGGAAGTGGGAGTGAGTGGGTAGGGGAACACCCTCAGAGAAGCAGAGGGAGGAGGATGGGGTAGGGGATTTGCGGTGGGGACTAGAAAAGGGGATAACATTAAAAATGTAAATAAAGAAACATTCAATAAAAAAAAATTAAAAAGGAAAGAAACAAAAACACCATTTGTTGAAGATGCTGTCTTTTATCAAGTGTGTATTTTTTGATTCTCTATCAAAAATCTAGTCTAAGTTTCTGTATCAATATATGTGTGGGTCTTCTCATTTGTTTCTGTTGATTAGCATGTCTGTTTTTATGTCAATACCATGCTACTTTTATTACTACAACTCTGTAGTGCAACTTGAAACCAGGGATGTAGATACCTCAGCTGTTCTTTTATTATTTAGGATTATTTTAGATACACTTGGTTTATTATATTACATATAAAGTTGAGAATTGTTCTTTCTGTGAAGAACTCTGCTGAAATTTTGATGGGGACTACATTGAATGTGTAGGTTTCTTTTGTTAAAATTGCCATTTTACTGTTAATCCTACTAATCTATAAGCATGGGAGATCATTTTATTTTCTGATGTTTTCTTCACATCCTTTCTTCAATCTCTGAACATTTTATCTATTTGTATGTATTGTTTTGTTTCCTATTATAAATTTTACATTCCAACTGCTGTTTTCCCTCCAAGTAGCTCACTCATACTGTCTCCCTTCTCCTCTGAGTGAGTGGAGATTCCCCTGGTTATTCCTCCATCCTGGTACATCAAGTCTCTGCTGGACTACAAAATTTTTCTCCCACTATAGTCAGATAAGACAGCTGAATTAAGGAATTAATGCCACAGTCAGGCAACAGCTTTAGGTATAGCTCCTGTTCCACTTGTTCAGGACCCACATAAAGACCAACTGTATATATGTTATATATGTACTAGGCCTTAGATCTAGCTTGTGTATGCTCTTTGTTTTGGTGGTTCAGTCGTTGAGATCCCCAAAAGGTCCTGGTTACTTGATTTCCTCTGTTGGTCTTCCAATGGAGTTCCTATCACTTCGGGTCTTTAATCCCTTATGCCTACTCTTCCATAGGAGTCCCCAAGCTCAATCCAATGTTTCGATGTAGGTTTACACATCTGTCTGAGTCAGCTGCTGCTGGAGCTCTCAGAGGACAGTCATGCTAGGCTCTTGTCTGCAAGTGTAACATAGTATATTAATAATATCAGTGATTGGTGTTTGCCCATGCATGGGATGGGTCTCAAATTGACCAGTTATTACTTGCCATTCCCTCAGTCTCTGTTCCATCTTTGTCCCTGCATTTCTTGTAGGCATGATATATTTTTGGCCAAAGTTTTGTGGGTGAGTTAGTGTCTGTATTACTCCACAAGAGTTCCTGCCTGGCTAAGTGACTTCCTCAGGTTCCAGATCCCCATTTCTGTGAGGCTCCGATAATGTCACCCCCACTGATTTCCCCTATCCCAGGCCTCTCTAGTGTCTGTAAGATACCTCCACCTCTAACCCCTGCCAGATGCAGATTTTCATTCATTCACGTGACCCTTTGGCCACCTGACCTGTATCTATGCATACCTGATTCGGAACCCCCACTCCCCTTCCCATCCTTTCTCCCACCCAGATTTCTACCTCTATCTGTCTTATAAGACTATTTTATGGCCCCTTCTCAGTGACATTCAAGTATCCTCATTTGGGCCTTCTATAATATTTTGCTCTCTTGTTAGAGTTATACCCACGATATTTTATATTAATTGAGGCTACTATAAGAGGTGTTATTTCTAGAATTTTTTCTCAGTCCATTTTCAGTTTTTATATAAGAAAGCTACTGAAGTTTGTGAGATAATTTTGTATCTAGATACTTTGGTAAAAGTTGAGGAGTTTACTGCTGGAATTTTACTGGTGGATCACTTGTGTACACTATCATACCAACAACTCATAAAGATATTTGCCTTCTTCCCTTTAAATTTATATGCCCTTGATCCTCTTCAGAGGATGCATATAATACTTGGGTTTATTGTATGAATTAGTAAAAATACAGGCATCCAATCAATATTGTAAGCCAGCATTTCTCCAGAATAGGGTATTTCATTTTATTTTTGTATATTTGAGGAATTTTTTTCTGTCTCTTAATATAGAATCCAAATGGACTTATTAAAATAGATGTTATATTGTATTCCCATTCTGCCTAACTTCTCCTAGTAACCTTTTATATAATTACAAATCATTAAACTGTTATGTTTTACGGAGTCTAGAAGGGATTCTCCTTCTCTTACTCAGGCTCACTTGGTGAAATTGGCTCCTAGTTAGCTGGAGAATAGACCAGGGACATTATGTCTTGGATCCATTGTGACCTCCCACATAGTCTCTTAGCTTTCTCTCTCAGCCCCTCATGGCTTTATTGAAACATTTGTTTCTCAAAAAGGCCTGTTCCACATTATGCTTGAACAATAATCTTTTCCAGAATTGTCTGCTTCTGTGTCATTTAAATTTCTTTTTAACTATTGGAAAATGTGGAGCTTTATGTTGACAACCATTGTCTTTATCAGGTCATTCTAGTCTCATTAAAATGGATTTGCATTAGGGAAGCAAAGAAGGAGGCTAGACCACCACCTAATTTGGAAACTCTATGAGCTACGTTATGCCCTGTTTCCATGCCTGACACAATAAAAGATAATGATATACAAATTAATATTTTCTAAAAGTATGAAGTAAATACAAGTTTTAAAACATTTTTCTAATTAGGCTGGAACAAAGAAGTAATTTCAGGCAGAAATCTAAAGCCTAGGCTAGAACAAAGAAAACATTTCAGGTAGGAATCTAAATCTTAGGCAAGAACAAAGAAATAGGCTTCAGGCATGAAAATGACTTTGGGCTAGGACAGGGAACTAGGCTCAGATATTTTGGTCATCCTGATAAGCCTTTAGAAATAGTGATCATAGGACTCTGTTTATTGTCATGCCTGTTCTTTGACTATCTGAGTTTATTGTCTTACTTGTTCCTTGACTACTTGAATCTATTGTATTGCTAGTTCCTCAACCTAGAACTGACCTTAATACTTGGATGTAGTTTAAAAAGTATAATAGCAAAAAAGGAGGAGGAGGGATGGGATAGGGGATTAATGGAGGAGGAGGGAATGGGGAAAGGGGATAACATCTGAAGTGTAAATAAATAAAATATCAAATTTTAAAAATTTTCTAAAATATTTATTTCTTAATATTTCCAACATACTGGAGAACACACTGATTAAGACTGTTTGGTAAGGGTTGTAAATTCTGAGACACTGGCAAGGACAGAAGGTCAACAAAGCAGAAGGCATTCCAGCTCTTATCAGCACATAACTTTATTGCACTGGTCTGTGGGCCAAGTTAGCCCAGATAGTGCAGTTCTTCTACTGAAAACCTGTTCTCTGGACACATTGTAAATGGGGAAGTGATAAAGTCAGCAGAAGTAGACAGATGATGCAGGGAGAAATGCCTGGTCGTAAATGCATCAGGTAAGTGAGTGCTTAAAGTTAGAATCAAACCCTATGCTGTAATTGGGGATGTGTGGGAATTCACAAGAAACTCACAACTTGGTGGAATATTGTTATTCAAACACTAAATCATCACATTCAAAGCATGTTGCCCATAGCTAATCGATAAAGTGTGATATTCAAAAATGTACTCCTGCTTCATTAGCATCTCTCTCCTGGCTTTCATCTCCTCAGTTGCCCTTGCATCAAAGCTTCCTGCTTCTCAGGGATTATTAAAACAATAATTTATGATCAAGAGTTACTTTGCATTCTTAACTAAATTATGATCACAGTGGATGCAATAAAGAGTCAATACTTTAAATGACTTTATCCTAAAAGAATTAATGAAAAGTCACAGGTAACTAAGAAAGTCATCAGTCAGCATATAGAATCAGTTTGTGCAAAATTGACTTTGCTGGAACTGAAAGGTTTGATTCCCAGATCTGCCCATCAAAGTCCACACATGAGCCATGGTGTGTTATGAAAGCATAGAATGTCCTTATGATGGTGGTAGACAGAACAAAAATGTGAGTGCTGAAAAGGACTTAGAAAACCCTGACCCATATTCAGTAAACAAAAGATAATGAATAGGTGATGAAAGAATAAAGACAATTGTTTTTGTCTTATAATTTACTCTAGGAATGAGGAGTAAAATGATTAAAAATATGCTCAGTAAATTAATGCCACGTAATAGATTATCATGTTGTCTAGCATTCTTAATGATTTATACCAGCTGTCCTGTTTCTTTAGTTAAACCAGAAAAATTAATTAGGTGGAATCTTACTTGTCCTGACAAATTTAGGTTGGAAAATATTTTATTTTAGTATGTGCGGTTTGTAAGTTATATACTGATTTAAGAAGAGAATAATGAATAGTAAATGAATAAAAAGTGATAAATTGTATTGTTTTGCTGAGTCGGGATGTCTACTGATAACAAGAAATGTTAATGATGACCAAGATGGCTCCTAGAAAATTGGTTATGAGAGTTTGATGTTTGTTTTCTTAATGGAAGCATGCACTCCTAAATCTTCTTTAACATTAGTGGCTTGGCTTTTAAAGCTTAGACTGATGGGAAAAATTCTTTTATTTTCTGACTGAAAAATCCTTCTAACAAAAGAATTGGAATAGGACCTGTGAGTTCTCAGCGATTCACTTGAAATTTACTTTGCACCTCTAGCCTTCTTAAATAACTGTTTTCTTAACACTTTCTTTCAGCCTGATGAACCTCAATAACTGGAATACATTGTTAACTGAAGTGTAGGAAGTACCAGTGCTTGAAGCTAATGCACTCTCAGAACTGCATAGTGTGAACACAGCAGGTGTAACATGAAAAGCAATAATAAAAAATTGAACAGACCTTAAGTACTATTATTATTACTGTAGGCCAGTTTTTATCACCCATTTTGAAACTCTACTTCCTGTGTCTAAAGTATTGATAGCAATGCTAGTGTTATACACCATAGGTACTTTTAGAGAGTAGTAGAATCTGCAGATGAAATTCTGTAAAAATTCTGAGAAAGTTTTATCAAATATCCTTAGAACTGATTCACAAATTTCAATGCAGCCATCACTATTAATGCCAATTTCAGAGAGCTTGTGTCCATTGATCATTTGCGTATGTCATTACATAATCAAAGGAAGAAAAGAGTTTTGCTAGGTACATGGACATCAGGGAGCATCAAGGAATCTTTTTTGATGACAATAGAGGAGACTGAAGGGAACTAAATTCAAATCTTAACAACCATTATATAACTTACTGCACAAGTGGGTGTTTATATATTAGACTGGATATATATGTATCACTTATAAATACAGTACCATTATGAGCTTAAGGAAACCTAGCAGCCAGAGAGTGGCCGACCATCATGCCAAGTAACACAGGCAGGGAAATACTCCCACAATCTTTCCCTCTATCATTCATCATGGGTGGGCTGTAGATAAACAGACCTGATCTGCTGCCACAGAGCAAAGCATGGTAAGAGAAAGAACGACATCCAGAGACCTGCCCACTACCATGCCATGCTGGGTAGGGACACTTAGAGTCCTCCATGCTGCCTCACAACTCATGTAGGCTGTAGATACACAGAAGTTCACCTGCTGCCTTGCCATTTGGTGCAGGAAGGGGAAGATGTTCACAGTCATGTGGGCCACAGTGCCACATGAGCAGGCTGAGGACACTCAGAGGCCCTCTTACTCCATGCAAAGCAGAGACAAAGGAAGTCACTCAAAGTCCACCAGTCATGTGCCCTGCCTGCAGTACAATTATGTTGTGCAAGTATATGATGGACAGATGGGAGAGAAAGAAAAGTGGAGCAGGTTAAAAATTATGAAGAGATGAAACTGAAGACACAAGGGTAGAAAGAATAGCCTGTGGTGAGTAGCTGGCCCCTCCACATGAGGCCCTGTTTAACTTCAAATCTATCGAGCTGCTGTCTATGTCTGTGGCTATGCAGCAGCAGGTAACTGTGTTTATCGCTATGGTTCATATGCTCATATTACCACTAGAGAATATACATAGTGGACATCCCTGGTATCGGCAGCTGACTGGGACCATATGGATGTCCAAAAGTTGTCCAGAGCTGGCCCTGCCCATCACTGGCTGCAGCACTCTTGAGAGCTAGGCCCACTTTTCACCAGGGGCTGTAGGGAGAGCTAGTCCTGCATCTCTACCAGGCAGCACAGTAGAGCTGTCCTTGGTGCAGGGGAGCATATAAAGCTAACCCCTTAAGCCATAAGTCGGGAAGAGATGACCCTTTCTTTCATTTGCTATGGGGTGAGAATGGCATGGAGGTAATGCCTTGCCCCTCCTATCTGTAACCAGCTCCTGCAGTCAGAAAACCTGCATCCTGTGTAAAGAGAGCAGGAGAGCTGGCCCTGCCTTAGAAGGCTGGAGTACTTGGAAGAGTGGGCTTGAACCTGGATTAAGCAGCGTAGTAGAGCTGGCCCTGGAGGTATGGGTGCAGATGAGCAGGCTCTGAGCGTATGAGAGAGAGAGAGAGACAGATGACCCTGCCTCCTGCCAATGGCAGCATTGGGTGGCCTATCCAGAACAGTATTGGAGAGCTTGCCCTAGTAGTATGTATAAGGAAGAGTCAGTATGTTGACCAGCTCAGGATACTACCACCCCTGCTGAGTTCCAGGGCTCTGAGTTGACCCGCCCTAAAATCTATATCACCTGTGAATGGATTGGGAATGGTGAAAAGGCCAGTCTTGCTAATACAAAGCTGCAATATCTCCTTGACAAAGAACAACAACAGGACAGCCAGGAGGAGACCCAAAGAGGATCCAATATTGATGGTATCATAGAAGTTGAAGACCTTGAGCCAGATCAATGTCTCATTGCAGTGAACATTTTAAGTGAAGATGTGTAGAGGAATTACTTTTGGTCACATTGTGGCACACTACAGCTTCTATGATGATAGGCTTTCTATGTTGTTTGGTTTTGTTGTGTGTTGTGTGTGTGTGTGTGTGTGTGTGTGTGTGTGTGTGTTTGTGGAGAGGGTTTGCAAAGGCAGAGCACAGGCAGAAGGTGATGAGGAGATGAGTGAGACTAGTCTTCATATGTGAAAATCACAAAGAATCAATAAAAATGTTTTTTTTTTTTTAAAAAAAAAAGAATCCCCATAAGCAAGATTATTTTAAAAGAATAATGCATCCTATTTCAGTGAGAATTGTCATCACAAATGAGTGTAAACTTGTGATTCTTTCAGTAACTGTAAGTGATAGATGTCTTAAGAACTTTCTAGAAATGGAAATCTTCTTAGAACCTGAGTGTTTTTTTTATTAGGATACCCACATGTAAAGTTCCACGTTACTCCTGTGCAAACTGTTCCTCTCACAGAGTGTATATGGTTCACATGGCATTTTCTGCTGTGACATTAACACACTACTCAGGACTACACTCTGTTCAAGACTATCACTGCTTGACCTTTTATTACTGTCACTATGGTCCAAGCTACCACGATTAACCACTTTCTATACGCTGTCTTTGAACTGCTGCTTCTGGCCTCAAGTCTGTATCTGTTCAGTAACACAGTCTCCACAGAGCAGCTGTAGTCATGAATTTAATTATTCCGCTTTTGTCTTCAAGCAGTTCTCATAGTCTTTATCTGACTTAAGGTTAAGGCTTTCTTCACAATGACCTGTAAGGTGTGACTGTATCTACATGTGGATGACATCAAAATTCTCTCAGTCACTTTTATGTCTACTCTTTGCTGTTTAAGAATAGCAACCATGTGTCTAGTATGCTTTCATACTTGACTTCATTTTGCTTTCATTCCTGGTAACAGTTTTACTTTTGTTTTGTCCCACAGCTTTTACTGGGCACCCTCCCCTTTTCTTGACTGTGCTATTAAAAATCATCATCCTCTGCTAATTTATAATTATGTTATTATCTATTTTTTTCTCTTGAGCATTTATTTATATTTGACTGCATATTTCTACAAATAGAACACATGGTCCATGGAGATATTTTTCTACTTTTATCATCCTGCTGAGTATTTATTCTTACAATCAGAAGATGGAAAAACAATAAATATTCTACCTATCTGTCTACCTCTCTCTCTAACCTATCACTTATCTATCATTTTTTTCTTTTGAAACAGAGACTCACTATATTGCTAGGATGGCCTGAACTTGAGAATGCCTAAGGAAAATCATAATGAATTAAACTGCAGAATTATGGAGCATCTCAAATGATACATCTACAGAACCCTTCTGCACAGAAGGCTCAGAAAACATCAGGAGTTCTTTCTTATTGTGGAAACTTGTGACATCAGAATCTATATACCTGTAAAATTTTACTAACCTGATGCCCCGCTGTGAAGTGAACACTAATGAACATGACAAAATGGATATGAGAAAAGTAAGGCACCTCAGCATTGCAAAATGAACTCTAAACAACAGAATGAACTGGAAGTAACAAAATGGTCCTCCTCAGGGACAGCATATCAACTGGTTGTCTGGTACCAACCAGCCCTGAAAATTAACATACAAGTAGCATTCATGGACTTAACAGATTATATTAAGGAATACATGCACATAAACACACATACATACACACACATATGCCATAACATAATGAAAAATAGATCATGAATTTGAAGGAAATTCAACAGTATACTGAAGAATTTGGAGGGAGGAAAGGTAACAGATAAATATAATTAAATTACAATCTCAAAAATAAACAACAACAACAACAACAAACCTTTGAGTCCTTTCATATTTAGCCTCTGTAGTCCTGGGATTACAGGTATAGACTAACACACTCATTGTGAATTTTTACAAAAACTTGAAGACTAAAGTGATTTTCCCTTGCACTCACATTCTTTCTAGTGCTAGATTTACAAATATGGGAATTATGCCCATAGTTTGCTTACTATTCATGCTAGCTGAGGAAACTAATTTCTGAAAATTAAGTATTTGTAGAGATTGAAATCTTAGATACCTCATCTTCCATCATTTTTTTTTGTGGAGATAATATTAAGAATAAAAATATTATGACTTTTTCAAAGTTAAGTTGGTAAAGCCAAAACTTGTACAATTTTATTTTTTTAAATATTATTTGAGTGATGATATTTTTTGAAAATCATCAATACCAAGATATACATTATAAAAAAACGATGAAAAATAAGTCTAAGAAAAATAAACATGTAAGGATTCCTTCTAAGAAATTGAGAAATATATTACTGATGTAGAAAATAATAATAATATAATAACAATAATGTATACTTAAGATACAAAATGTCATAGTCATGCGGTACTATATGTCAGTTATGAGTTAAAATTAAAAATATGTCACTCTTCACTGTGAATGGGCAGTACAAGCATGTCTTATACAGGGGTAGCACTCTTACTGAAAAACAATTTCCTCATTATCCTCAGTGCTGGCCAGACCTTTATTAGAATAATATCTTCAAATCTGAGCTCAGGAGAAAAATGGGGATGTGGTCAAATTGAAATGTGCACAGTTGAGAGCCACAGAGATAATTAAAGTCTAGGAGATTTGACCTCTGAGGATAGGTTAGAGTAACTTGTATTATTGAGACTGAATCAAAGGTGCATGAGAGGAGATTGCATAATAGTTGCCAAGTATAAAAATGGTTCTATTTTAAGGAGAGGAGCCAACTGCTGGTTTTCCAGGGGGAATAAGAAGCAGGTCAATGATAGTTCTCTGCAGAATAGTAAAATTAGGTTAACTTTAATGAAACCTTTCTTTAAATGGGAGAGTTTTAAAATGAGATATCCTGTTTAAAAAAAAAAAAAAAACATTGTCTGGTGCTGTAATTAAACTTTCCAAAGTCTTCATAATATTCAAGATTACATCTTTCAATTGTTGAAGGAACAGTAAGTTAACATTAATAAGCTTTGCCTCTATCATTTCATATCCATTTCTCAATGATTGCTGCAATTCTTGAAAATAATTTCATTAAAATTTAATTGCAATCTCACTTGACATGGGTATCTTGGTCACTTATACATGAATCAAATTTAACATAAATATATAATGTTTCAGTTAAGATTGCTATGAGACTTCACTATCACCAATATATGAGGGGCATTTAGAAGTATCTATAGTCATCCTTGCTTTATCACCTGCTCTTGTAACCCAAGTATTTTATGGCAAACTGTATCCTACATTCTGGCAGAAGCTGTAAATCTTTTTATCAGACCTCTGCCATCCTGTTACTTAAATGTCTCAAGTATGAATTAACTCTTTGTTATTCTCTTTGGACAAGACACAGCACAGCTTTTGGCTTCATAAGGTGTTCTGTTAGATATTGTTTCCTTCGATAAGCTGTTTTATACATTATCCTGATTTTGTCTTTCCTCACAAAATTTTGTAGACTGCAGTTTTTTTTATTTTTTTTTTTATTTTATTTTTTTTTTTGTGAAAAAGTCTTTATTTTAAGAAAAAAATTTAGTTAACAAAAAATTTAACAAGTTTCACTTAGCAAAATACACCCAAAAGGAAATCACAGTACAAAGAAAGCTTTAAGTCAAGGCCTCACCAATTCCTACAGTATTAGTATTGTGTCTCAATTCTCAAAACTAGCTTTTAAAAAGCTTAAACTTAACCTAAAGATTTTAAATGAAAATATAAACTAGAATGAACATGAGAAATGCTTCTCTTTGCATCAGGGATCTAGCACCTTTGAGTTCTCCAGAAAAGTACATGTCCCCAGTGTGTTCACTGTGGTGTGCTTAAAGATCCACTCAACATACTTATAAACTACTTAACTCAGATAACATCACTCTTAAGTATACTACCAAAAATGTTAATTGAGAAAAGCGGAAGAAAATAGTTTTAGTTTACTCAATATTACATGCTAGAAGAAAAGTTTGCATGAGAAACACTGAAGAGGTAATTTTTTAATCCAGATTTCACAAACTCATGGTGCAAAGTGGGTCCCCCAGCTTCCTCTAGTTATAAACTGCTCTTGACTGCTTATTGGCTGCCTGTGAAATTTTGATTGAAATAACTCAAATGTTCCTACAATACTAATCATATCCACCCATGCTGTTCTGACCGCTGTAGCCGGCCCCGTAACAGCCACTCACTGACTGGCTCTCCAGGCCACTGTAAGTTGCCTGGGCAGCTGACACACCCATGCCCTGCATCACCTGGCTGCTATAAGCCCCATTGCTAGCCCCTGTTGTTGAATTCAGGAAGAGTTCTATGTATCTGTGCTGCATGTTGGCCCTGTCCTTGGACATAGCTGCCACTGCTTCTTCATGAGTAGCAAACTCAACATCAGCTTCTCCCGTCACTCTTCCATCAGGACCAATCTCAATATGAACTCTCACAGGGTTGAGTGGAGAGAAGAAGTTGTAAATGTCGTTCTCCGTTGCTTTGTAGGGCAGCCCTCTCATGTGGACGCAGTGGCCGGTGGTGCTCTGCACTGTGAACTCGCTGTCTCCGTATCTGTGGTCATACATTCCTGAGAGACAATAGCTGAGGTCTCTCCCAAACAGGTCAGTGGTGAAGCCATAGCCATCACTGAGGCCACTGTATTCTTCATAGCCCCATAGGCTGCACTATAGGCACCAGACCTCATCCTATCCAGGCCTGCCTGTTTCACAATGCCAATGTACCTCCGGGCTGTGCCAGGCCTGTCATATGGCCCAGGCCTCTGCACAGACATAAACTTCAGAGGTGGATCTGAGTATGACCTAACTTCCTCCTGACTGCTCTTGAACACTTCAATATACCTGTGCCCTATTCTCTCCTTGTGCTTCCCTAAAGCTTTCTCAGCTAACTCTTGTGAGGCAAACTGAACGAAGGCCTCCCCTGTAATCTTGCCTTCCGGGTCCACAGGTAGTGTGATCCCGTTTGGCACAATTTCCAACCCTGAGAAGAACTGAACGATTTCTTCCTTTGTGCATCCAAATGGGAGTCCCCGAAGCCTCACAAAGCCATCATTGGCACTGTCGGCGCTGTTTGGACCACTGTGCTTCAACACCCAATCCATCCCGGTTCTGTGTGACTTGAACACCTCAATATACCGGTGTCCCATGCTTTCCCTGTCTTTTTTCAGAGCCAATTTTACATCATCTTCTGACTCAAGTTCAACAAAAGCCTCACCACTCTGCCTGCCTTCTCTAGTATAAATGAAATGAACACCTGCGACCCCATCATGAATGGTGCAGTCGGAGAGGAAGTTTTGTACGTCCTCAATTGAGCAGGACCAGGGTAGGCCACGAAGTTTGACCACATAGCCTTCACCTCCCTCAGGGCCCAGCATCATGGACACTTGACAGGACTGATGTCACACAAGCTTAGGCAATTTTTTGTAGCTTAAAGAACCACCACAGATGCCTTCTTTAGGAAACACTTAATGGAAGATAACAAGTTTTCCAGGAGGGAAGGTAGAAGTGACTTCTATTTTCAATAATGAACGCAGCTTACGAACCCAAACTCCACCCGACGCCTTAAAAACGCAGAGGGCTCCGGGGAAAGTCCAGGTGCATCTTCTTTTTGTTCTCAACCTTCAGGAAGACGAGGCGCAGTCCTCCTTCCACGACGGAGCCGGAAGGATGCTAGACTGCAGTTTTAATGAGCATAAAAATCCATCTTCTCATTGCTCGTTTATTTCTGATTTTCAGAGTTAATTGATCTAAGACTTAAGAGTGCAAACTTAGAGCCTGTTGCGTCCTCTTTGTCCTGCCCTCACTTATGTGGAGGGCTGTCCCTTGGAGTGTGGTCAATGTATCTGGAGGGCCAGCCACTGGAATATAGTCAATTTATCAGGGTCACATCCTTCAAATAAATTCGAAGAATGGTATAATTATGGATGTGGATGGAGATAGGGTGTGTCTGGGAGGACTTGAATACAGAGGGGTTAAAAATGTTCCAAATACATTGTATTATATTTTCAAAGAATTAAGTAAAATATGTTTAAAAAGACAAACAATACAATAATACAGTCTTATTTTATCCATATAATTTTAGTGTGTGTATGTAGTCATTTTTAATTTTAAATTTAAAATCGTATCCATTTCACAGAATGTTTTAAGAAATGTTTGAGCATTTGAAATCAATTCAGAGCTGTAAGTACCTACCTGAGTTGCTTGCATTCTAGATATTAGTTATTGAAAGATAAATGGAAATAGTAGAATCCAATGCTTCAATGCACTTATAAAGGGAGAAAATAATGGGTTTCGCAGACTATGTAGATAGGTTTATATGAATGTGTATGAGAATGGATACTCAAATGGCATAATTTGGATACATTCTAAATTAAATGCTTTGTATAGTCTTCTTTTAAGTGTTGTCCTCTGAAATGACCTAAGTGATAGGCAAATTTTATAAGTTGTTTTCTAAAAGTGTTATGAGGATTGGTGTATTCCATTTAAACTAGTTTGTTTATGAGCTTGATTCAGAGAAGACATCTAGTAATTATTGCTTTAATTATTTTATTATTATTTTTATTTCAGTAGTCCACTTTCTAGGAAGACAACCTACAAGCATTATTTGGAAAATAAAAATATAAATACTACTTGATATATCTGTTTGGGAGTCGTTTGGGAGGCAAGGTACAAACAGCACAGTAGAACCTCCTTAGAATCTACCAGAATGGTCCTTACAAGTCTTGTAGTAAGTAGGGAAACAGAGCCTGAACTTGTCATCTTCTATAACAAGGCAAGTCTCGCAGCAGTGGGTCAACACAGCCACAAAACCTTCAACCTACAATCTCTCCTGCCTGCAAGATGTGTTAGGGTAATTGTGGTGCAGAACTTGTGTGAGTGACCAAACAATGACTGATCCAACTTGAGTCTCATGCTATCAGAGGAAGCTCACACATCTCCCTGCCTGGATGGCCAGGAACCAGAGGCTGTACAACTCAGAGACCCATAATAGAACCAAACACAACTGGCAACCAAAGTCAATAACTTAATTCCTATTGTTACTCTGCTATACTCATAGATTGCTACTTAGCACAAGTGACCTTAGAGAGTAATAATCTAGGAATAGATGGGATTAAGTATAGAAACCCACAGCCAGTCAAAAGGCAGAGAAGATGGAGAGGAAAGATTTCAGAAGCCAGAGGAGTCAAGGACAACACATGCACATCAACTATGGAGTCAACTAAGTAGGACTCAAGATGCACACAGAGACTGAGATGAATATCACACTCTGTATGGGTCTGAGTTAGATCCTCTGTATATATTTTATGGTTTTTATGGTATATATTTTATGTAGCTTAGTGTTCTTGTGGAACTCCTAACAGTAGAAGTTGTGTTTATTTATGACTTTTGCCTGTGCTTGGGACCCTTGTTCCCCTACTGGTTTGTCTTGTCTGGCCTTCATATGAGGGTTTGTGCCTAGTCTTATTGTAATTTGTTATGCCATGTTAAATTGATATCCATGAGAATTAGAAGAGATGTGGGTCTGAGAGAGAGAGGGGATGCAAGAGGGCTGCGAAACATAAGATGGGGAAACTGCATTCAGTGTAAAATGCATGCAATTATATTGAAAAGAAAATGATGTGTCTCTTTGAGGACCAAGAACTGCTTGTTCCTTGACTATTTGCTTCTATTGTATTGTTAGACCCTCAACCTAGACTGCCCTTAATATATTCATGTAATTAAAATGGTATGAAAGCATAAAGGAGGAGGGGTAGGATAGGGCATTCTAGGAAGAGAAAATGGGGAAAGGAGATAACATCTGTATTGTAGATAAATAAAATATCCAATAAAAAATTTTAAAAAAGAACTGCAAATGGCTGGATAAAACATGTTGATTCATACATTCTTCAACAGTCCTTTTCAGTTTCTTATGCAATAGGAGGTAGGGCTTGTTTTTAATCTCTGAAGTCCAGCATTAGAGTTAAGTCCTCACTAATAACATGTTGTTTCTTAAGTACAAGGAAACCACAGTCCTTGATATGAACCACACGGGGAACATAGAGTTATATTGGCATAATATACATGGAAAATTGGAAGAATATATCCTTAAGGTAAGTTCAGCTCATGATTAAATCCTACAAAGAATGAAAAGACAGAGGAAATGAACACTAGAAGCACCCACTATTTCCCAGATATGAATGATGTGTTTGTTTAGGTGGAATTTTCTTTATTTACCCATACTTAATTTTCCTCCTTTTGTTAAGCATAGATTCTTTTCTCATACTCTTTTATCTCCCTCTACTCCTCCTAGTTCTTCCTCACCTTCTCTTCAATCTGGATCTGATCCTTGTCTCTCATTAGAAAAGAACAGGCCTTTAGGAATCAAAAATAAAATACAACAAAACAACACAATGAGTTAAAACAAAAGATATTTTATAAAAGTTGGATAAGACAAAACAACAGGAAAAAAAAAAACAGACACAAGATGAACTCACTTGTTTACATTAAGTAGTGCCATAAAAGTACTAAACTGAAAGCTAAGTATATATGCCAAAGGACCTGGTGAACATGCATGTAGGTCCTTGCTGCTTCAGTCTCAGTTCATAGAAGCTCTTGTCAGTTGTTTGGAGGACCTATTCTCCTGGTGTCTTGCCTGGAGCCAGCCCTGGCGTGGTGCGAGGAGAAGGTGCTTCTTTCTTCTCCTCCTGTTGGTTCTTCTTGAGGCAGGAGAGGGGGATGGGAATTGGAAGAACATTGGTGGGGATAAGACATGGTCTTTCGGTAAAGCCTTGGGCTTTACAAGATTCCAAGTAAAACTTTGGTCTTACGAGATATTTAGGTTACTGTTTAATAAAATCTTACTTGTCTATGTTACTAAAGTTTACTAGACTACTGTAGCTGACCTGCTATCTGTTTGATCCTCTGAGTGCAGTTTCTGGCCACTAGCACCTCAGTGCAGGAACAGCAGAGGATTAGGCAAATAGCCTTTGTACTCTCTGCAGGCATTGCTAGGCTCTAACTTAGGTCTGTTAGTTTAAGTTTGCAAGAAGAAAAGTCACATAGAGAAGTTATTGTAGTTTATTACTAAGTGTAAAAAGTTTCCTATGAAAGCTAAGGGGAAAAGCAGAAAAGTCCTAAGTGGGGAAAAAGGAAAACTTCTATTCTATCTGGGAAAGGGGAAAAACTCTATTCTATCTCTATTCTATCTTCTACTCTAATTCTATATCTAACTAACACTACTCTATATCTAACTAATGAACTCTTATCTCTTTGTCCTCAGTACTTATACATCTTACAGAGTACATGGTCACATGTTACAAAGTTCATCACAAGTTCACACCAAAATTCAAATCATAAATTGAAATAGAAGTTTAAAACACAGAATGTTTACATGCATATCTATTAGGAGTAATTATCTGACTAAACATCCATCACTTGTCTAGCTCCACAGGTTCATTGAAGGTTTAAAACTATAACTAAGAAATTAGTGAAGTTTTGTATAGATAAACTCAGGAAATATTTTCTCTTCTGTCCTAGCACCTATAATAAATTGTGAGTTCCCTTTTAGTGACCTTTGGTTAATTGTTTTACAACCTCATTTGAATGTGCTCTGAGCAGGAGAAAGTCTGGTTACTATCTAAGGGCAATTAACTGATGACACTTGGGAGACTGGCAGAGTTCTCATTGTAGTTTTGAATATCAGGAAGAGACTTAATAGCAGTCCCACTATAAAAGAGCTTAATAATCATTGATTTGATTTTAGGAATTCTTATAGTATCATCATTAAGACTTAAGAAATCATCTATTTGTCTATATAGCATAACTACAAGACACACTTCTTGTAGTTATAGGTCTGCAGAGATCTTCTCCAAAGGGGTGTGCTATTGCTTAGTGATCATTACATACATTTAATAATAAAAATAATAGGAAAAGCATATTAATAGCAGGAATGTTTTCTAAAATACATCCACCACAGCCTTGCTGGATGGGGAACACTTGTCACAGATCATATAAGAATCTGAGGCAAGCATTTCAGGGTGATTACCTGCTAATTATTAGCTTGTCCCATTATGGCTCCTGACAGTGTCTTCTGGCCTTCTAACTCCTCCACTTCTTCTACCCCATATTTCCTGAGCTCAGATGTGAGGATTTGATCGAGACATTTAATATAGAGTGACATGTGAGCTCTCTCTCTCTCTCTCTCTCTCTCTCTCTCTCTCTCTCTCTCTCTGTGTTGTGTGTGTGTGTGTGTAAAGTCTTTGTGTGGGTCTCTGTATGTGTTCCCATCTGCTGTAGGAGGAAGCTTTTCGGATGACAGCTGAAAAAAACACAAATTTGTGAGTATTGCAAAATATCATTAGGAATAATTTTGTTGTTACTTTCTTTGTAAGACCAATAGCCGGTTTTACCCTAGGACACTGAGCTATCAAGATTCTGATTCTTGGTCACCAATGCACACCACAAAGGTATGGATGCAACTGAATGGAGTGGCTCTTAAGTAAAAGCAGTCATTTGTTTATTACTTCCACAAGCTATGGGCCCCATTGTCTTAGCATATCTTTTCAGGAAGGACTGATTGTAGATCAAAAGTTTTGTGAAAATGTTGGTCATTAATTTTGTAGTCTACAAAGTAGCTTTTCATTTCACGAACATTAAACATGGGCATGAAGTTTATATGTAGATAGCAGCTCAAGTTCTCTACGTTTTAGTAATTTTGTAGATGTTATCTTCAGCAATGGAGCTTTGTGGTCACTTTGTGGCAAAAGCTTGGGTTGTTGGGGATTTTCAAGGGATCCTTTTATCCAAAAGCTCAAGTGCATGAAACCCAGGTCTGACACTTTATGTTTTGTTTGGTAACAAGAGATGGACAATAGAGGTTCCCTCTCCCTCGCTATTTGGACTCTTCATTACAATGATCTTCCTATAATACAGAAAACATTTCATTGCACTAGGTTTCCTAAGCCCTTCAAATTATCTTCAGTTCTCACTACCTTTGCAATTCTTGCTACACCTTCTCTAACTTTGTTCCTGCAGTTCTTTTAGATAGAAACAAATATGGGTCAGGGTTTTTGACGGTGGGATGGCAACCCCATCCCTTCACTTGATGCCCTGTCATTCTACCGGAGGTGGATTCTACAAGTTCTCTCTTCCCACTGTAGGGCATTTCATCTAAGATCCTTCCCTTTGAGTACTGAGAGTCTCTCATCTTCCAGGTCTCTGGTACATTCTAGAGGATCCACCCACTTACTACCTCCTAAGGTTGCCTGTTTCCATTCTTTAGTCTGGTTAGGCCTTCAGTCTGGTTTCCTGCTCCCCAGTACTTGATCATGTTCTCCATTTCCCTCTCTGTTCCCTCTCCCACCCAGGTCTCTCCTTTTTTCTGCCTCTCATGATTTCTTTCTTCTCCCTCCCAAGTGGAATTGAGGGATCCTTACTTGGGTCCTTCTCTTTGTAAGCCTTCTTGAGTTCTGTGGATTGTATCCTGGGTATTCTGTACATATTTTTGCTAATATCCAGTTATTAGTGAGTACATACTATGCATTTCCCTTTGGAAATTGCCTCACTCAGCATGATATTTTCTAGTTCCATTGATTTGTCTGCAAAACTCAGGATGGCCTTGTTCTTAGTATCTGAGTAGTATTTCATTGTGTAAATGAAGCACATTTTCTGTATCCATTCTTCTGACATGGGATATCTGGATACTTTCCAGCATCTGGCTATCACAAATAAGGCCACTAAGAACATAGTGGAACATGTGCCCCTGTGGCATGGTAGGGCATCTTTGGGTATATACCTAAGAGTGGTATAGATAGGTATTCAGGTACATCTATTTTCAATTTCTTTATAAACTGTCAGATTGATTTCTAGGATGGTTGTAACAGTTTGAAATCCCATCAGTAATGAAACAGTGTTCCTCTTTCTCCATATCCTCATCAACATGTGCTGTCACCTGAGTTTTTTATCTTAGCTATTCTGATTGGTATGTCAGATGAAAGCTGTTGGTCATTTTAATTTGCATTTCTGTGATCTCTAAGTACTTTGTACATTTCTTTAAGTGCTTCTCAGTCATTGGAGATTCCTCTGTTGTGAATTCTCTGATTAGTTCTATACTGAATACCTGCATATAGCTGTTTTCCTGCATATAGCTGCTTTCCTGGGAGACCTTCAGACTATGGGATCTCTTGCCCTGTATGCAGCAGAACTCCAGAGATGCTTTTAGACTGTTTAGTCAGTTGACCTGCATGTAGCAGAACTCCTAGGAGGCCTTCAGATTGTGGTGTCTTCAAAGGGTCAGACAGACAACCTGGTGATGTTCCCTGGTAGAAGGCACAGGCTGAAAGGCCACACACATTTAAATATAGATTTATTTATACTAAAATGAACACCAAAGAACATGGATCAAGTCCCATGAGAGCCATGTTTTATAATGTTTCCATTAGAAACAATGTCTACCTTCAATTCCCTCTTGGATCATTATGAATATGGTTTTATGTAGATGAATTACTAATATATTTAAGCTCTATTGTAGGTTAAAGAGTCCTGTGTGGACTGTACTAGGACTGTACTATGGACTCATATACTATTACTTCTATGGAAAATGAATTTTGAGTTCAAGTTAAAAATATTTTAAAATTTATCGTAATGTAAACTTTTCTTTGATAAAATATATAATTACTCAATACTCATATCTTTTCTACTGCTTTGATTCAGAAATGAGACTTTATTCCTTTAAGTGTCCTCCATGAATATATACCACCATAATTTCTAACTATTAAAATGTTTCCCCAAAATGTTATGCTAAACTCTATAAAATATCCACTGTTTTACCAATTGAATTATGGAAACAAACACCAATACCATGCAATTTGAAACATAAATATACACAAGTTCAACTCATTGTCCTTTGCATTAGCAATTTCTTTTTCTCACTATACAATAGTGTAAAATAAAATTTTGTGTGATGAAATTAAAGACAGTGAATACTGACTAAAGCTTTAGAGCCTATTACCATTCTAGTACAGGAAAACAACTCCACAATTCTACAATATCCTTATGCCTTTGAACAGTGTAACCCAAACATAGGCATACATGTGGTCTCTCTTACGCATATATCCAACAAATATAGCATCCTCCATCAAGCTGATGGCCAAGGCCAAGATACTCATTGTGGGCTTGGGTAATTGGAAGTCTTTCCTATACCATGTCAAGGAAGCAGAAGCTGTGAAGATGGCTATTGATGCTGGCTAGTATCACATATACTGCATATGTGCATATTATAACAAGAACAAAGTAGAGGAAATCCTTCTAAGTGAAGCTAGAAGTAAGAATACCTTTTCTTTGTGAGCAAGTTGTGGTTCAGCTTCTTTGAGAGAAAACTAAGGAAGGAAGCCTTTCACAAGAGCCTTAGAGCTCTCAGACTGGACTAATTAAACCTATGTCTTATTGATTCATTACAAGAACTTCAGACTGGGAGTTATTCTCCAAAGAAAATAAAGACAATTTTCTCCTAGTAAAATTGTATTCTTGGATACCTGGGTAGTTACTTAAGAACATGTGAATTAAATGGATGTGGTGAAATCTCTGAGCATCTCCAACATCAACCAATCTAGATTGAAAGGATCTTTTCCAGGTCTGGACTGAAACTTACTACTCATACCTCTTTCAGGACAAACAGATCTTATTTGGATACCCCATTGGATAACCTATACAGCTTATTACCCCTGGGCTTTCCATGTAGACATAGGGCCATGTCAGTGGTCACATCAGTATTTGGGTAATTCCAGGAATAACAAGATTTCTACAGTGTATCAGAAGACACTATGCAAGTTCTGATTTTTCGATTCAATTGTATTTGCAGAAGAATATGGTGGTGATCCCTGTGTCTGTAACACAAGCCAACATGCATGAGGATTTTTAGGTTTTTTACTTCAAGTTGAAGGACAGATGACCACCAATTTCATCTTCAACAAATCTGGAAAGTCTTCAAACTTCTCAAGACAGTACATGGAGAAGAACAACTGTACCATGAAGCACACTGAAGCTGAAGCTATCAAGATGGTGATGTGACAGAACATCTTTACAGTGTGCTAATCTGAAGATAACTTATTGAGGTTGCATTGTACAGAGCCTCTTTGCAGGCTTGCAACTCATTCTCCCAAGCTCTATTCTAGTGAAGCCCATCTGTCACCGGCAGTGTTGGATGTGATTTAGGACAGAATCTAGTCAATGCTGTATTGACATTCTTGTGCTGAATCAGATGCCAGCACTCACAAGAACTGTGACAAGGAGAAGCAAAAGGATTTTTTGTTCACTAATTAAATCTAACCAATTATTTGTCAAATGTCAGGAACAGTATTAACACTATGAAGATAGATAGATAGATAGATAGATAGATAGAAGATAGATAGATGATGATGAAAAGATAGATAGTAAAAAGATATATAAAATAGTGCAAACATTGATTCTAAAATATATAGAAATGGCTAAGAATAGAAGAAAAGTAATTAAAGAAATAAAATGTGTATCAACATACAAAGTGCACAGTTCTAAAACTTAAAACTGCTAAAATAAACAAATATAGCAAATAAAGTACAATCATAACTCAGATAGAAAACTCAAATGAGATGACAACATAACACCTTGAACAATTAATAACCATCTAATAGTACCCTCCAGTGAGAGTACAATACATAACACTTCAGATAGAGAACTCAAAAGAATGATTATGCTCAAAGAACTCAGAAAAAAAGATAAGCTGAAAAAAATCCCAAGAGAACATGAACAATTGTGTGAAGCAAGGAAGTGAAATTCAATAAAGAGATATGAAAACCAAACAGAACAACTAGAATGAAAAGCATAACACACCAAATAGAATGCCTTGTGAAAATCGCCTCTGGAAGAATTGATGAAGGAGAAGACTGAAGGTGCAAGAAGATTAAGAAAGAAATATTAGAACCAGAGCAGAAATTAATGAAATGAAAAAAATAATAAAAAAAGTAAACAAGAGTTAACTCTATAAAAAACAATAAAATGAACAAATCCTTAGTGAGAATACTGGATAAAAAACAGTGAAGACACAAATTAACAAAATTAGTGATAAGAAACTAACCATTGTGATAAATACCAATGACATTCAGAAAAGTCACTCGGATGTACCTCAAAAACATATGTCCTACCAAATTAGAATATCTAAAAGAAACGTATGAATTTCAAATGCATATGACATACCAAAATTAGACTAAAATGACATAAGTAATTTAAACATATCTGTAACAAGAAATGAGATTGAAATTGCAATTAAAAAAAAAATTCTTCTGACTAAAAAAGGCAAGGTCCAGATGGATTCACTTCTGAATTCTACCAGAGTTTTGAAAAAGTTATGAACATTGCCTCTTAAATTGTTTACTAATTATAAAAATAAACCACACTACAAGACTGTTTTTAAAAATTCTAACATTGTCTTGTGCCTAAACCACATAAGCATACAACAGAAAGAAACAGTAGATTGGTATTCTTGATGAATATAGATATGAAATGTCTCAAGAAATAATTGCAGACATAACTTCTGGAAAACTCAAAAATATCAAGTTAGCTTAACTCCAGAGTTGCCAAGATGGAGAAATGTATATAAATAAAAAATTATAATTCATTACATAAATAAATTCAAGGACAGATACCACATGCTCATATTAATAGATCCTAAAAATGACTGACGTAATAAATGTAAGATTCTTACAACTCATAAGGAGTCAATCAGAACATTAAAAAGCTATGTATGAAAACTATACCTATTATTATCTTAATGGGAAAAGATAACTAAGCAGTAAGAATTTCTATTAAGATCAGGAAATAACCAGGGTCCCACTTATTTTTTTTTTTTACTGGTATTCAATATAATGCTGTTAGTTCTAGATAAAGTAGTAGGACAAGAGAAGTAAATAAAAGGGGCCCATATAAGGAAGAGAGATATTAAGATGTCTTTATTTGCACATGTAGTAATTCTTCATATAAGAGACTCATGAGATATCACGATACAACCTTGAACGAGAAATGCATTCGCCAAAGTGGCAATAGATGTATTAACATACAAATACTAGTAACTTATCTATAAACTACTAACAATCATGCTAGGAATTAAATCATGAAAGTAACCTACTCAAAGGTACCTTACAAGAAACAAAACCTGGAATAAGCTTAGCTAAGATACAGAATGATGTACCTCCTCAATGAAAACTTGAAAACATAAGGAAAAAATTGAAGAAGACATTAGAAAATGGAAAAACCTCCCATACTTAAGAACTGGCAGAATCAATAACATGAAATTTACATTCTACCTAAAGCAATCTACAGATTCAATAGAATCCACATCAAAATTCAAGTGTTATTCCTCACAGAATAGAAAAAAATCATATAATCTTAAAATTCATTTGAAAGCAAAGAACAGACTCTGGATAACCAAAGGAATTATGAACAAAGAATAAGGCAGAAAGCATCATAATACCCGATTTTAAGTTATATTATAGACCCATGATGTGGGGACACCTAAATACTGTGTAGTATTAACCCAAAGGCAAATTTATTCTCATTTTAAATAATGAAATTAGATCTTCATCTCTTCTTATAATGAAAAATTAAGAGCATCAGGAGTCCGTTCAGAAAGGAAACTGGCAAATAATTCCCACAGGTATGAAGTTCATTAGAATAAATAGAGCCCTATGCTGTAATGAAGCCTTGAGGTAGGAGAGGGGACACTTTGCAGAAACAGTACAATACAGTAGAGCCAAATGTGATGTGCACTTAAAGCAAAGAGTAGTCTACACTGTAAAACCTGAAGAAGGGCTTAATTAAGAATTAGAATGAGAGAGAGAGAGAGAGAGAGAGAGAGAGAGAGAGAGAGAGAGAGAGAGAGAAAGAACAAAGAAGAAAAGAGAGAAATGGGATGGGAGAAGGTAGAACACTAGCTATCATAGGAAGGATGGCAGAGTTTTCCAGAAGAGTTTTCAGAGAGCAGCCTGCAAAACACATCCATGTGCAAATCCACATGAAAAATCTCCAGAAAACTCCCAAGGACAAAAGAGATGTATGATTGAGGAAGAGTCAGAATGTCACAGGTAGATGAGATGTAGCAAGGTCCCTAAGATGGTGCTTTCTTGCTCCAGGAAAACATTGTGAAAGAAAAGGGAGGAAGGAATACAGCAAAAGGCAATTAAACAAGACAAAAATGGAAAAGGGGCGGAGTTGGAGTCTCAAGACAACACCAACTTAGAGATCATTGCATACTGGAGGAAAATAAAGCTGTTTTCTTTGCTTTCTGTGTGACTTTGTTCTCACGTTTTTGCATCTTCAATTATTTTCCATGTCAGCGAATGAGATTAGTGATCCTGTAGATTACTTCAGCATTGACAAAACAGTTCTTGGGACCTCAACTTGTGTTTTAGAAGACTTCTACTCAAGTTCATATCCTTACTGAAAATTATGTAGAATGGCATTGAAGTGCCTATAACCATCCAGCCCTCTGCTTTCCCTTCTGCCCAAAGGGATAGATATTATATCAACTGTCATAGTTGTAAACTTTAAATATTCAACTCTTGAAGCAAACAACACCATCATGGAGAGAAAAAAGAGTAGGAGACATGGCAGTGATGAAGGGGTGTGCTTTGATCTCACATGGCTGGATGAAGAAAATTGTGTGTCTCTAAACCAGTGGTCCTCAGCCTGTGGGTCACAACACCATGGACATCAAATGACACTTCCATGGGCGTCACATATCAAATATAGTGCATATGGGATACTTAAATTATTTTTCATAAATAGTAGAAAATTTACAGATATGAAGAAGCAAGAAAAATTATTTTATGGTAGTGAGAGGGTGGAGAAATCACCACAGCATGAGGAACTATTTAAGTGTTGCAGCATTAAGAACGTTGAGAATCACTGGTTTAGACACAGGCCAGAGGCTTATGCTACTGCTCCTAATCCAAGAGACATGGCAAACTAGACTCTAAGAAACTCTTACGTTTCTGGAAGAGAAGGTTTGGGGAAAGGAACATTCCCTAATCATTTCAAGTGGAAAATCATCTTCAAGATTCTTTCCTTTATTGTGAACAGTTGATTCTTTGAACTATAAAAAGCTAAATCTAGGCATCTGGAGATAAAGCTACCTGGAGACAGGCAAGGTATGTTCAACTTTTATTCCTGTTTTTTGAGCAATTGTAGCATGAATGCTGACAAAGAAATACTCTTAGGTTTTTTTTTCTCATTTATCAAAAAGAAAGTGGTACAAAACTAGCAGTGAGTACTCTGTTGCTTACAGGTTTAGAGGAAATGTTCTTTCTCTGTGTTGGGAGTTCCATTGGTTGTTATTATTCCTGATGGGATTTAGCTGCTTTTTCACAAACCCACATGGCTATCAAATGCTTGTCTTCACTATTTGCAACTCTTACGAGAAAGAGAAGTATAAATTTCCCGTCTAAAATGATTGCAACCAATGAACTTTGAGAGAAGTATCTCCTTTAGATAAGTGGTCTGGCTGATGAAAGGTCTAATGTTGCAAATTTCCTCCTGTTGCCTGATGTTAAGTTCTAGCTCAGTTTGTGTATGAAACTCTCTTGTGACCCTAAAAATGACACAGGGATCTGAGGGTTACCAGAATGATTGGGGAGTAGAGAAGACAATGTTTATAGTGCTAACTGTAGGGCCTAAGAATGTGTCTTAAGTTTAGCAGGTTTGCCTAAACAAACAAGCATGAGGCTCTGAGTTCCATCTGAAACACTGAATCAGTGAATCCATAATGAAAATATATTTACTTGTTTCTAAAGGGTATTTGAGAGTTTTCTCATCCATGAGCTTCTAGTAACAAGATGGCTAGACCTGAGGAGCTCCTGTGAATTTGCAGCATCCCATGGCCAAGTGGTAGAAAAACGGCTGTCTGCAATAGCTATATGGAAAGAATGATCAGGTATCTTGTCTGGGAAACAGAGGTGAGTACTCAGCCAGGTTTTAATGCCTACTTTTCTACCAATCATTTCCAATCTTTCTTTGTTCTAAAGAAGACAGAATATTCTTTCTGTCCTCACTGGCTGCTTTCCTTAACACTCCTTGAACACCTTAAAATTTGTTCTTAACTTTCATTTGCTACAACATAAAGAGGTAAAGACATTTACAGGAAAATAGTATCCCATGTTTTCTAGAGAGTTGGTATAGGTACATAAGGTTAATTTTTTATTTACTTTGGGTGCTTATCATTCCTGCTTACAGATTATAAACATGAGGGAAAATGAGTTAAAGGGAACATTTATTCCAGATTATTTTTGAATGGTGGCTAGTGTACAGGTAAAATGAGATTAAGATTTCATAAATACGATGCCATATTGAAAAGAGAAAATAACTGGATAGGCCCCTCCTTCTTTATGGCTGCTGATGAATAAGTGGACACAGGAAGTCATGTCCATATCAATAAAGACAGAAGCCCATTTTCAAATGAAGCTCAGAGAGATAGAGAGATGAATACAACACAGAGGTGCCCCCAATATATCTTCTTTTATCCTACAGATGAGTCAGAAAAGGCACCCCAGAATTGAGTCCATCCCCATGTAGATTTCTTTAATCCAAGGACTCAAGAAAGGAATGCCTGATAGGTTTTTACTGCCCTAAATATAAACTGGAGGATTAAAGAAAGGTCTATGGTAAGAAATATCAATTAGCCTATGTAAGTAACAAGATGATAGGAGGACCCACAGCTGTGAACAGATCTCGATGTGGGTTGTATACTGGATAAAAGCTATTTTCTGCTTTCTGTAATGCTTACCTACGAAACTACCAAAGTCTGTAGTGTAACAGCATGCTTGCAAGTAATAATTTATAAGCGGTTTGTATTCAACTTTCTCTTATTAAGTTAATATTATATAGTATTGCCTTATAAGCCAAACAGCTGCCATCTAAATGATATTAGTGTACCTGGCTGGAGAAAACTATTACAGCTGGGTTTGTTGACAGTTGGTTTCATATAACTGTGACTTATTAGATGACTGGATACTTCTTATAACTGAAAAGAAAGCTAGACAACTTTAAAAACATACAGAGATTTGAGTAGGTAACATCAGGTATGAGAAGTCAAAGTTCAGTTCATTGATATCAAACTTGTGCTCAAATCAATGGAATCGCTTGTCTACTTCACATAACAATTAAAACCCACTATAAATAATTAATTTTTCACTTATAAGAAACCTGCTGCTCAGATAGTGACATTTCCCTAGTTTTTCTTTCTACTGCTGTGACTTAGCTCAACTCATGACTGCATCACCCACCAGTAACAAGAGAGATAGGGCCACTATTATTTTAACCTAAAAACCAGATGACAGGTAACTTTCTTCCACTTCTGTCTTTTGGTAAACCACTTAGGTCAGGCCTTATCCTGTATTTCTTCCCATGACAACAGCTATCAAATTTCCTGAAAGCAATACCAGTGTTCATCAAACTTAAGACTAACTAGCCTTGGAGGCCAAAAATACCTTTCTATAGAGTTAAAGAGGCTACCCACCTCATAAGGCCTGATAAGTCATTTGGACTATCCTATCCCAGAATTTAGAACCAGCCCCATTTATTCGGACAAGCTTTGCTCCAAGACCTAAAGGATTTGTCAAGTCACCTATCGACATTTATTTCAGATCTGGTACTCTATGACCTGTGATGAGATTCTCTTAGAAAACTGAATCTTTTCCCAACTTTCTAGCCAGAAGGGAATGTAAGTTCTTTGAGAAATGCCTTTGTCCATTTTATGTCATGTTCTTGGTAATGAAATGTACAATTGTGCTCTGGTGGCACAAGAGTGCCGTCAGAGGACCCAGGCTCCTCTTAACAATGTGTGATCATGGCCCTCTAGACAAACCTTAGGAGCCTGGCCTTCCCTTAGAGCAAAAACCCGCAAGCTCTGACTCTTCTCAACAATAGGCAGAATGAGCATTAGTCTATCCCATCCCTGGTAGTGGTTGCTGTAGGTCACTGAGGGTGGTAACTGGGAAGCTAGACTAGAAAGTATAAGTGCAAGCAGGCATTCTGAGAGAGATGTCCTTTTCCCAAAAAATACTATAAGAAGAAACGATGAGAAAGCAAGGGGGAAGTTATACAGGACAAATAGGAGAAAGAGGAGAACCCTGCAGTCATATAATGTCTGAACAGTCTATTTAGTGGACTCACAGTCTTAGAGTCCCTTTCACCCCAAAAGGGAAAAGCCATCATTTTTGCTTTTTTTGTGGCAAAGCTTTGTCTGTTTTAGGGGAAAGTTTGCTCAGATTGTAGAGGGTCACATCCATTATATAACTTTTAAAATAACTTTTGGGCTGAGAGATTCATAAACTCGTAATTTATTTTAACATAGTATACATAACAAAGAGCATAGATGAGCCAACTTAAGACCATGAAATTGGGATTGCTATTAGGTCATTGCATGGACAGTTGTTAAATTCTCATTTCAAAGGGACTTGTTGAAAACATGAACTGATCTCTTCAGAATATGAGGTTTGGCCATTTAAAAGTGATCACTGCCTTTTAAGGCCAGTCCCATATTTTAACTTCTTTGACACCTAACAATTGTTTAGTTCCAAATGATTTAAAGACTTTACAATAAAATCTCCAACTCTGATACTGCTAGATGGAAAAAAAAAAAAAAGATAGGAAAAAACATGTCAAGATATAATTATCAGTAAGGACTTTCTGAGCAGGATTCCATCATTCAGGAAAAAAGGCCATGACCAACAAATAGGACTTCATTTAAGATTAAAAATCTCTCCAGCAAAGAAAACGGTGAACTAAACCAGTAGAAACCCTAGAGAACAAGATGAAATATTAAACAAATTAGTAAAGCATTCTACAGAACAAGATACTACCTTTACCAGCTAAGAAGTATATGACAGAGATTTCATACCTGGAAAAAGAGTCTCAAAAAGGAAACAAGAAACAGCCTCATTAAAAATTAGATAAATATTGAAGAAATCTTTGAGCACACCTTTAATCCCAAAGAAGCCAGGGAAATCTATGTGAGTTCAAGGCCATCCTTACTACAGAGAGAGTCCCAGGACACCCATGGCTACAAAAAAATACCTCTTTGTCTTAAAAAACCAAAACCAATCAACTAAACAAACAAACAAAAAACAAAAAACAATAAACAATAAAACCCACAAATAAGTAAAGAAGTATTTATTACAATGATTACATATTTCAAGTGTCCAATACTACACCATCTACACCTTGGAAACAATCCTGAAACTCTTTACCTCTAGAAACCTCTGAGTGAATAGTCAGGTTGATCATTATAGCTAATTATTGAAACACTAGAAATCCATATATTATCAGGCATTCCCAAATCATACCATATCCTCTCCCTAGGTAATATTGCAAAATATTTTTAATTACTTGTTTTATTGAAACTTTCAAGTAAATGGAATTTTTTGTAGATTATTAATTTTACTTGCAGTGTTTTAGAAGCTTATGTATTATAGCATTGCTATAATATTCCGGAGTTGACAACAATGTACATTGCAACAAACCTATTATTAGTTGAAAATATAACAAAATATATTTAGTACAGCTGAAATAGAAAAAAAGCCTAGCTCAGTAAACTATACTATGGAGGGTCATCTCTTAACTCTGTGATCGTGTGGCTGAGTGCAAACTGCAGCTCCATGTAGTCACACAGTATTGTTAAAAGTATTCACTATATACCGCTAGTCCAGACATTGATCAAACTTGAAAGTCAACCATTGTGCTCTGTTACATGCATAGTACTTTTGCATCACTATTAAATTATCATTTTATCACTATTAAATGAGTAAAGCCAGCGTGACTCATGAACTGTATTTCACATATTATGACATGCTGTATGTTATGGTTTGAGTTAGTTTTCCTGTACAAATGGAAAATTTTCGGTAGCATGGTTCTGCACACAAGATCCAAGAACTTCAGAACATCTGTGAAAAAATATGTTCTTTTAAAATTCTTTGCCATCATTTCTAAACTTCATTTGACAGTAAATACCTTGATTTATATAGAGGCTTTGAATTTCTTTCCACTTACTTGAATGTCTGTGTCTTATCACAAAATTATCTAGACTGGCTTTGTATATGTTGGAAACTCTGGGTCTTTCAAACTTGTTCTTTGTTTTTAAGGTTATTTCTGTTTGTTTTTTTTTTTTTTCTTTACAGTATCTATCTCTACACTTTAGTTGGGGATTTCTGAATGCCTGTCTTATTTTCATTTCTAACTAACTTCCTAGATAGAATTACTAAACAAAAGTCTCATATAAAAATTAATAAAATTTGAAACTTGACATACGGTTTTGTGTTTAGAATGATAGTAGTTGAAACTTTGTTTATAAAGTATTTCATTAAGTTGCAGGATTTCATTCATCATTATTGTTTTTAAAAATTACATATGATATTCTTTATAATATTTTTCACATTTCTTATACTATCATCTTCTCTTATCATTTATTCTTTGTTTGATTCCCAGATGTAAAAAACCCTTTCATTCTGAAGTAAGGTTTATATGCTGATGTGGTTTGATCATTTTCTCCTAATGCTACATGTGTTTGGATTTGGTTGTAGATGTTTCAGTTTACTTATGAAATAAGCATCTTTCTCAATTTTTTTGTCTGATTTGAGAATTTGAGTGACACTCACTATGTAAGAAGACACAGTTCTCACTCCTGTTTTGTTTTTTTAACAAAAGAGTTTATGACTGATTACTAATCTTTCCTGCTAAGTGTTTGTGAGATCTTATCAGTGAAATTATTCAAGCCTGATTTTTCTTGATTATTAATTTAATCTCTTTAGTTCTTTAAGATGTGGTTAGGTTTTCTATTTTATTTGAGCATCTTTAAGTAGGTTTCATCCCAGAAAATTATCAACTTAAACTAATTTATCTTATTTGTTTGTATATAAATTGTTTATAATGTTTCTTTTATTTTTGAAGTATTAGTAGTAATAACTGTCCAATCCTTTCAAGGTTCATATTCCTAATAATATCATTGGATTCAGTTTTAGCAATTTACTATTTATCTCACATGCTTTCCTTCATTCCTTGTTTCTTTGTTTTTTCAGTTTATTACATTGAAAGAGTATTTTCAACTGTAACAGTGTGATCTCCTTAATAACTTTCATCAATATTTTGGTGTTAATTTTAGTAATTTCCCAGAGCACAAATAATACATCTTATCAGAATCCACCTTGAATATTAGGAAATTAATTCCAGGGAGCCTGTCAAAAAATTCCATCCACTGTATCCTGTTCCCTCTCCCCAGTTTTGTGCTGTTTGTAAAACATATTTTTTCACTATATGCAGAAGACCCAGTAACATTAGTCAAGTCACTGCACTATGTATTGCCATGTCTATAAATGAACTTGAACAAAAAAAAAATAGGAAGTTTTTGTTGCATATTTGGTTATAGTTAAAATATTATTTAACATTTCTACTTCTTTTCATATAATCTGATGTATTCAAGTTGAATATCTGATGTCATTTCTTTATTCTAATACTGATTTGTTCCCACTAGCTTCTTTGTGCTCTTGTGTAATTATATACACATTATTTTCTGTAATTGCTTTTTAATCAGTTGAAAAGAAAGTAGGAGAAATATGTAATTATAATGTCTTTTTAAATGACTTACTAATTACTTTTACCAGTGATTTTTTTTTTAAAATTGTGGATTAGAAATACTTTTTGTATCATTTTATATTAACTTCAAAAGTTTCTTTACTATCTTTTGCAAGTCTGTTATACTAGAAACAGAACCCTCCATTTGTTCTCACCATTACTATACCCAATCATCTAGGAATGTCTTTATTTTTCCTTAACTTTATTTATTTCAACGTTTTAGTTGCATTATTTAAAGGTTTATATGTACTTGTATAATTGTCAGAATTCTCTAGAGAAACAGAAATAATAATATGTAAAATTATGAGAACAATGGTAGCTTGGCTTAAATGATCAGGGTGAGCTTCCCATGGTAGCAGTGAGCAAACTGAACCCTTGGCCATGCAGTACTGCTCACTATGCAAAGCAAACTTCAGAACAAGAGGCAGAGATGAAACTGCTTCAATCTAAGTCTGAAGTCCAGCAGACATTTGTCACTGTGTATTCACAGTCGAGACTGAGGAAACTGGAATCCTATGTTCATGACAAGGACATTTCATTTCTTATAGACAAGCCTTCTGAAATACCTCATAGGTAAGATTACCAGTTCCAATTTCACAATCTATCTTGGACTTCAGCCATTAGAAAGTGCTTCCATGAAGAGATGGTGTATTCCTTCAACTTACCAAATAATTTGCCACTTGTCTTTTGAAACACTAACACACCAGAAATATCCATACAAATTACCAAGGTATGTTTGCATGAAGTGAGGTTAATGACCAGTATTAACAATGGTAAATTGTAAGAAAGAACACAAATTTTACTTCCCCTTTGCCAGTCTCTTTCAGTGGTAGAACCTTGTACAGCTGTAGTAAAATATCAAACTTAGATGATTTTCTCTGACACTACTAATGTACAGACTATCCATTTCCTCATAAGATTCTCTCAGGTTGTCCTTTAATAACCACTTACTCACATATCCTACTTACCTTACATATATGAAACACACCTTCACATCATTTTAAGAATGTTATATAAATGAAGTTACACACCATGAAACTGTTGACGAATGCTCTTCAACATTTTATCTAAGCAAACATTTCTGAAAGTTTTTCCAAGCTATTGGCTTCGTCAATAGCCATTAAATTTCTAAATTAATGATAATCATGAAATGGATATGCCTCCATTAGGGAGACCATATACAGTTAGTTGATCATTCTTTGGTTTATTTCCAGATTGTAGACATTAAACAGAAACTTCTACTCAAGACAGATTGTTGGTGCACATCCTTTGATTCCATCACTAAGGAGGCAGGGGTTGGTGAATCTCTGAGTTCAAGGCTAGCTTGATCTACAGGAGTTCCAAGACTGTCCAGGAAGCCCAGGCTACACAGAGAAACCTTGTCTCAAAATGGCAATAAATAAATAAATAAAATAAGAATCAACTTCTGAAAACATGTGAAGACAGATTTTTGTGTGAAGATGAAATAATTTCTTTATGAATCAATGTTCAAAAATCCAACTACTGGGATTTCTGGGAGTTTTGTACTTGGTTTTAACTAAGAGATTTCAAAACTCTTATTAATATTCTGTCCTAAAAAATATGAGTTTCTTATTTATTTACCAATTGCTGTTGCAAAATACTCTGGCAACAGAAACTTAAGGCAAAAATTAGCTTATTTTTGATAAATATTCAAGGTAAAAACACAGGAGTCCTACCCAGGGAGGGTCCCACTTACAGTAAAGGTGAGTTTTCTCCCATCAAGTAACTTAATAAGATAATCACCTACAGGCATGATTAACTCTGATTTTGTATAAAAATAAAAAACAAGTTATAAACTTCCAACATATAAAAGGACAATTAACATTGTTATTTCACAAGGAAAGATTTAGAGCAAAGAGTGATGAGAATAAAGCCAAATAAAGATCTTCCAAGCCAAACACCAAATCCTGTAGCTATATTTGCAGTATTTGTGATTTTCTAATAAAAATTGAGTGAACTTTAAAGAGCTGAGTATCTCTGTCCCTTCAGTACTACTTCCACCTTCATCTCCCATAGGCTCTCTGGAAAAAATTCATTCTACAACCATATCTCATTCCCCTTAAATGGCTCACACTTCTGTCATCTCTAAGGTCCTGGAGTACCTATCTCAACTTAGTTTCTCCTACACAAGTTCAAACAGCTTTTCAGTGATTCCTTGAAAAAAAAAATCCTACTTTACCATGTACTTCCTGACATTAACAGTCTTCTCCAGACATGAAGTAGGAATCCATAATGCTCTCAATCTTGTATCTTTCATCCCTTGAAAATCAATACCATGTGAACAAGTTCTGCTTTCACTGAAGCCACCGCTGAAGCACCTTCATGTGCTGACTTCTCTGAGAGACAGAAAACCCTACATTCCCAGATGCTTTCATGGCTGAAGCTTTTGACTTTCTAAGACTTCCATCTTTACAAGTTGGAGCCTTTGATGGGGATCTTAAACTCAAGGCATTTTTCCTATTGGCAGAGTGCACAATGGCAAGCTTTCTTTAATGGTGCCAATCTTTTTTTGAGTGTTACAGCTGCAATTTTACTTTCATGCTCCTTATATGAAACCTTAAGCTTGCTCAAACCTCTTCCCTACACAAACAATTTATAACATTAATTTCAATTCTACATCAGTCAAGTTCTCAGGGATACATGTACAAAAAAATCATATCCTTGGCCAAAATATCTGTCAATGGCTCCTTACTCAGTCTTTGATGAGATCTGTATTTTCCTCTAAAACCTCATGTACTAATCTTTCTAATGTCCAGTATTTCTGCCAATTTCATCAGCCTAATGATTTATGCATTTTCCCTTATAATCTCAAGTTTAGGTTTTACATTTAAATATGTAATATATATATATAAAATCATTATATATTATATTAATTGTTCTTTTATATGTTGGAAGTTTATATATATATATATATATATATATTGCATATATATATGGTTGTTATAATGATAATGATCATTATAATATATTTTATTGCAAAAATTAAAAATCAAAAAGGACATTGAAGTTAAGCAACCCAAAGAATCTAAACATTTTATACAAAGCTTTAGAACTTTACATTAATTGTTCATGTTCACTATTGAATGCATTGTTATTCATTTACCTACATTTTTTCCATCACAATTTTACAGGTTTAGGTTTTAAGATTAACTATTTGATTTTTGAAATGTGTATGACTTAGGTCAGAGTCATTAAATAAGCTTTTGTTAATTGTTCATTTAAATAAATAAGTGATTATATTTCAGTTCTCAGAGGTTACTTTCCTGTAATTAAGTTCCCTTTTCATCTTTTTAATTGGTCTTTTGCTACTTTGTGGGTTCTTCTTTCTTTTACTCTTCTCCACCCTTTCAACCTCCTAGATAGGAGAGAAAAGTGATAGAGGGAGAAGAGGGAAAAGTTATCATTAGACTACTTCTTGTTAATTTGTTTACAGGTTTTACAGTCCTTGGGGCAAGTTTGATCTTCACTGTCAGGATATCTAATTTCTTGATGTTGTTTCTTTGTACATGACTACTTAACAAACTATGACCAATAACAACAAACAGCAATAAAGACAACAGCAAACAACCAACAATCAACAACCCTTGCATTTATATACACTTTGGAATCTTCCCAGAATTCCAGTATCACATAATCACAGAAACTATCTGCTGCTGACAAAATCATGCCCCTGCTAGAGCAGGAGGCAAATCATAGTCAGATTAGTGGACAATCTGAAGCAGCCCCACATCCTACACCTAGGATTAAAACATATGTATATACTTATAATATTTCTGTGCTTTATAAAGAAACTGAAATGCCAAATTGTCACTACAATCTTTTGTTAAAATATGAATATGCTTTTTAGTATCTTTTGGGTTTTCTATTTTTCTTTGATATTTTATTTATTTACATTTCAGATGTCACACTCTTTCCCAATTACCCCCACTCATTAATCCCCTATCCCATCCATCCTTCTGCCTCCTTTTTTCCCTTTATACTGTTTAAATTACATGCAGGTATTAAGGTCAGTTCTAGGTTAAGGAACTAGCAATACAACAGAAGCAAATAGTCCAGGAACAAGGAAGACAATAAACCCAGATAATCAAAGAACATGTACGACAATAAACAGAGTCATGGGTATCACTCCTGTGACCACTATTTCTAAGGGCTTATCAAGATGATCAAAGTATCTGAGCCTACTTCCCTGTCCTGTTGGTATAACAGCTTTAATTTCATTAGTTGCTAGCACCACTGCTTCTGCAATAGCATTGACACAAGGAGTTAAGACAACTATTTTTATTAACCATCTAGCAAAAAAAATGTTACTAATGTATTGAGTATACAAAAAGATTTATACAGATATCTGGAACAACAGATGATGCTCTATAACCTATTCAAATTATCTGAAGGAAGTTCAGGGTTCAAGAGTTAGGAGCCATCCCAAGTGTCATGACAAATATCATTGGAGTAGTGTTACTTCTAAAATTTACAATGATTGTCATTATAATTGGAAAAAAGTTTAAAGATACAGGTAGGATATTTAGCATAATCCTAATATCTCTCTGGGTGTGTTAGCTTTGCATAGTGAGATTATGAATTTAAAGAATGCTGCTCTTTTGAGCTTTGATGCTTCAGATAATGCCAATAAAATTATCCATGGCCTGAGGTCAGTATTTCCATTTTGATCCAACCTCAGGAATGTCATATATAGCTTGATCAGGCTAGTCCGTCTTGTTCTGGGAATACTTTTATTCCTGCTCAGCATGTTAAAGCTTGTCTCTAACTTCATCAATAGGCTGGCAGCCAAAATACATGAATTGAAACTGATAACGGATCCCCAGACAGAGTTATTAATTTAACAGGCTGGCAAGCCAAGGACGGGTAATATTCTGCACAGACCCTTACCAACCTAAGACTGAAGTACATTGCTTATGATAATGCATATTCCACGATGGGTAAGGAAGGCTTTATGGGTTCTCTTATATGTTGCTTTTGTCTTGTTCCATATCCATTGTTAATGTCACACAATCATGGTTAACCAACATAACAACTTGAGATTGTGTAGACTAATATTTCTTGCGGTTTTCATATTTTTATTCATTGCTCTTCCCAAATAATTTTATCTATACCATATACAAAGATTTACTACTATTCTTTGAATAGGAATGACATTGCAACATATATTTCAATTTGAAAAAATAAGCCATATCCTACACATTAACATAATTTCCATTTTGGTGTTTCCTACCATGTGCCATGGCCATGTACCATATGTTATGTGTCATATGCCATGTATCAAGCCATAAGCATCTTTCCAAACCCTTGAAGTTTCTCTATGTCTCATAATATAGCTATAATTTTACAAAAAGAAATGTAAAGTTTAATTTTGTCCCTAGTATCTGTTTTAAATCTCAGGAAAACAGTAATTATCAACCACAATAATACGTATAAACATTGCTTTGAAGAATCCAATTTAATCATCTATCTTTCTTCTATCATCTATTATGCATCATATAAATATTTTTTACATTTCATGTAGACAGATATTATTTTGTTTATAATTGCTCTAGATATAACTATTTTTATTAGGTAGGCTGATTTCTTATACTTATGATAATGCTCACAACATTTGATTTTCTTTTATTTCAGTCATAAACATGTAAAAAATCTTTGAGAATTTCATACAATATATTTGATCATATTCAGCTTAATAGAAATGTGTAATTTGCTTGAAGTGTATTGATAATTTTACACAATATTCTTGGATATTTTATTCTTAATAGAAATTCAATAATAATGGTATTTATAGTATTCATTTTTAAAATTTCAATACATTAGCATATTTATTCCAAATTTTCTTGTCTGAAATCTTAGCTAATATTACAGTCCAGTAACTATAATAACTTGAAATTTTTGCTACTGATTTGGGGGTATTAAATTTTTATATCTTATTTTTTGTTTATAACATAATATCTTATTCTAAGAAAACACTACTAACCATAATATCCACACTGATTTTAAAATAATTTTGTGTTAAATTCACTAAATTCATATAACTTAGCCTCATCATCTCCTTTCTATCATGTAGTCTTCCCACTCATTATTTACTGTGATTCATTTTTATGAAAAGCACCTTCAGCAGATTTATTAAAGGTATTTATTTATTCTGAGAATTTCTCTATAGTATTTACATTGTAAAATTCACTTCAGAAAAGAATGAACTTTGTGACAAGGGCACTCAACTAAAAATAGGAAGATGGGTAATTGCACATATTCTGAGACAACTATTTTAAAGTGTCTCACCTGACTAGTTACGGTCCTTAAAAATTAATGATTTCCTCCCTTCATGGCACCATGGTAAGTCCTTAACATTGTCAGGGGCATATTCAATCTTTCCATCGTTATGAGGATATAGATACCCTGATCAGAAAGAGCAGAAAATAGGCCATAAGATCTGGAACACAAAAATCCACTCACCCCTTTTGGTGTATTGGTAACTCTTATGATCACTATCAGTAATGAAGATTCAACAGTTCAAGGTCCTTAAAAGCCTTCTAGCCAGGCGTGGTGGCACACACCTTTAATCCCAGCACTTGGGAGGCAGAGGCAGGTGAATTTCTAAGTTTGAGGCCAGCCTGGTCTACACTGTGAGTTCCAGGACAGCCAGGGCTATACAGAGAAGCCCTGTCTTGAAAAACCAAAAAAAGAAAAAAAAAGGGAAAAGAAAAAAAAAAGTCTTCTAAACAGAAAAACTAGTGCTAGTAAATACAACTCTAGAAATTAGGCATCAAACCCACATGAAATGGAAGGCTGTTGAAAAATTTTCCTGTGAGCTAAGCAAATGGTGGACACTTAGCTGCAATTACTTTTGGCATATTACACAGCAAGCACAAATAAAAGAGCATTCTCTAAGCCCTCAAGTTCCAAAACTGTCGACCTGCTTTATAGCAATTTTGTTTGTACCCTAGAGAATGTCTACCTCAGTTCAGTGGGCATCAGCACCAATGAAGAGAAGAAATGCTTCTCCCTTCCTTCAGTGGATATGATAAATCTCAGAGAAAGGAAATTGTGTGTTTTGAAGATGGATTCAGTATTGTTGAACTTTTCTCTGGACTGGGAACAGTTTGACTCTGAATTTCAGGGATAAAGAGAAGATAAAACTCACTCATCAAGTAAAGGTATAATGTTTATTTGTTTTAGTTAGCTACTGTCAAAGTTTCCATACTATTTGGTGATCACAGTGAACAGTACATAACCCACTGACATAGGTAGATATGTATTCTATGGATTCTTTGGTGAAGCTTTAGATAATGAGGCTCAGGCAGAGTCTGTTGTTTCTGGTAGACAGTTTATTGGATTAAAATGTATAAATGCAGTTTCCTGGTAGCTGGTAAACAGCAATCCCAGGGGTACCTGCAGAACCCTCTGTAGAATTCCTCCAGTACTACTAAGAAATTGTGGGACTGCTTAAGGGTATCCTGGTTCTTGGCTGGCATGGGCCTAGAACCCCGAGACTCCAAGGGAGAAACGGCAGGAGTTCGACCCCAGAACTCAGGGTCCTAACAGGCAGTCTAATCTCCATAGACCTACATTGTTCAGTCATGAAGGCCATTACAGCCCCTCCCAAAGTGCACAGGTAGAGAGAGGGTATAACTACAGGCCTCAGGCCCTAGAGATTTACATACTAATGAAGGTCAGAGGGCGGAGCCAATTAACCATTCCTCCCCAGAACCTCCCCCTTCCTCCCTCCCTACTTAACCCAGGTCTGCCCTAAGTTTGGGGGGGGGGTAGTTCCAGATCCATCTACCATCCGCCATGACAATAAACCCTTTTGGAACCAAGGACGACCTCGTATCATTGGGGCCTGCTGAGGCTGCCGCCGCCAAAGCCTCCAGCCGCTGGAACCAGGGACCTTCCTCCAGTATGTGAGACAGGAGGCCTCCAGGCAGCCTCCACCTCACAGGTCCCAGGCCAATGCTGCGTAGGCCTGGGGCCTGCTGCCACGTGGGTCTGGGACTCCACTGCGGCCCGCCAGTTTTTTCCCACAAGAAATCACTTCTCAAGAAGCCAATAACCAGCCATGTTTGGTAACCAGGCAAGGCCTCAAGAAAGGGATTGGGACATCAACCCAGACACACAATCCTGCAGTTTGTCCTACCTACAAAGTGTGTTGAGATTAGAACCTAGCAGAATCATCATTAAAGAGACCAGAGAACTTTCATTCAGTAGATGATAGGAACAGATACAGAGTCCCACAGACAAACATTAGGCAGAGATCAGAGAGTACTGCTGAGGAGGGGAACAAAGGATCTGAGGAACCAGAATGGTCAAGGATACACCAAGAGAATATGGAGCACAGAATCAACTGATCTGAACTCAAGAAGACTCCCAGAGATCAGGGAGCTGGTTGGGGCTGACCTAAGTTCTTTGCATATATATAATGGTTGAGTAACTTGTTGCTCTTGTGGAAATTCTAACAGAGGGAACAAGAGCTGTACCTAAGTCTTTTGCCTGCTTTTGAGACCCTTTTCCTCATACTGAGCTGCCTAGTCCAAGTTTGAAGTGATAGTGTGTGTCTGGTCTTATTGTAGGTTGTTATGCTCTGTTTGCTTCAATCCTCTGGGATATATATATATATATATATATATATAGTTGTGTGTGTGTGTGTGTGTGTGTGATTTACAGTTCTGCAGAATATAATAGGGTAACAACACTACATTCCAATTGTAAATTTGTAAATTATTTTGCCATATTCATGGTCCTTTTTCATTGTTTTTTTCTTCCTGTTTTTAGTATCTTGCCTGATTGGCATGAATGTAGAATTTCTGAAGTGTTCTATCTTTAAATATCCAGTAGGAAGGCATTGGGTCTCTATCAGGGACTAGGACCTCATGTCCAGAGTTAGGACACTGACCGAGGCACCTGAAATTTCTGGTTAATGAAACATTAGTTATACGACTGTAGCCTACAGGTTATCTTGCCTATAAAGCATTTGGTGAATAAAATGTTATATCCATTTTTTTACACATTGTGTTTTGTGTTCTTCCTGACAAAAATTATTGCTTAAAAGTTATAGGTGAGGCATTTTGGAAGAAATAACCTAAAATATTTCTAATCTTGTCTCCCTTTTTTCTTCCTGTGCCTTCATTTTCCCCCTCTCAACTTAAAATAAAGAAAGAAAGAAATAAAAAATGACAGTCTTTGGTAACTCTCCTTCCAAAAAAGGAAGCTGGAAATTACATTGTTGGAAATTCAGATGGTTTCCTCCAGTTAATGTAACTATTTCTCCTTTTTTCTGAATTGTGTTAAGATAGGACAGATTATATTTTCTTGTTCTTTTTATCAGTAAGATGCAATGGATGATTATGGAAAGAAGAGTGACATTAGTGTCAACAGAAGCCATGGTAGAAGCTATTTTCTCTTTTTCTTCTTTAATTTAGCTAGAGATATACAAGTGAGAAATATTCTCAATGCTTACTAGGATGTTACTGAAGACTGACAGATAGTTTCTCTGTTTACTTAACATGGCATACCCAAGCTGAGAGTCAACTGCATCTTTGGATTCATGGAGAATAAAATATCTGTTTTAGTGGTCTGAAACAATCCTTTCCATACATCTCTTCACATTTAAGCAGTGAGTATCTTCCTATATCTACAAGCTATCTACAGTCACATTTACGCATTAAGCCACACATTGCTTATTTTTAATGATCGTCTAATTTGTAGTGCTCCTTTGATTTGTGTTTATTAATTCCATTTTAAAAAGTATTGATAATGATAATATTAAAGAGATCAAAAATATTTTTCTTAGATTATCATGTTGTTAGAAGTCATATGAATGAGAGGAGAGGGTTTGTCAGCTTCTAATATTTTAACATATGAAAAATGAAAGAAGAACATAGAGTTGCATTGACACAACTGATTTCCAAGGAGTGGTACAACAAATGCTAAAGGCACTGCAAGGACAGATTTAGTATGGATATACGGGGGGCTAATAGAACACGCTGGACATGGTACCCATTCTGTGGTCCTTTTTTTTTTTTTTTTTTTTTTTTTTTTTTAAATTTTTGTGATTCATCTCAAAGCTCCCTTGACCTCAAAAAAAAAAAAAATCCCTAAGATAAAAATTTTAACCACTAAGAACACCATGCAAAATTCATCTTAACAAGGATGTAGCACATTGCTATTGTTCTGTATGGAATGCATGCAAGAATTCAATAAAGCAAATATTCAAAGCTAAGCTTGACCCATGTTACCAATGTTATCCAGAGAGCTGTTTCATTTTGCCTAGTATAATTCAACCTCAAATTATCCCAAAGCCCATAAAAGGTTTGGCTACAGTTAAAGAAAAATACATGCACCTGAATGATAAACCAGAGATCTAGTTCTTGGTGACTTTTATCATATACTCACTTGAATTTCTAAGAAATTCATGGAGCTTTACAAATTGGAAATGCTTAAGAATAGAGATTTCATTTATCTCTTGAGTTTGATTTCTTATTCTAAGAACAGTTTCTTTTAAAAGCACAAATTTCTTTATTATATTGTTGCAATATTTCAGTTCTCTGTTTATTGTAAGCAGATGCAATTCTCATACAAAACCCACACATATTTTTAATTGGTATCTGCAATTAATTAAAATAATGTCCTATGTTTAAATATTTTCTATTGTCATGGTTTTCTGAATTGACTTCTATAGGAATTTTTGTTATCTATGCTACTTTCTTGACCATATTTGCAGTATTTCTATTTTGACTCTAAAGATAAAGAAAGAGGGATAAAAATATACTAATTATGCATAATCATATGTAAAACCAAGAACCTACACAAACTAGATGATCGATTGGTGCACATGTTGAGTAGATGGCAGACTCTACTGATCCCTGCCATAAGACTGCAGATCATGCTATTTTGCCAGTTCTGTATACAACTCTAACATGAAAGTAAATGTCTGAGTGTATCATAATATCTAAAGCTATAGTGAAAATATAGTGTCAGTGACTAGATTATACTATAATAATTATAAATGGTAATTTTTGTTGTCAGTGGCCATGAATGGAGTTTAAGGATGTTGAGATTTTTGGGTGAGCCAATTAGTGAGGATATGTGAGGGAATACCTAGGATATTAACTGGATATGGTAATAGGCTTTAAAATCCTGTATACTGAAGTCTGGAGACAATGATTTCAATGTCTCTCTTTAATGATAAACTAGCTTTTATTTTTGATATCCTTGCTGACTTGAGATTTTATCTAATTTTGTAAATGTTTTACTCCTTTGTAGTGGTCATTATCTGAAAAGATGCACAGAATTCATATATAGATGCATAAACATCATATACATATGCACATGAATATGCATATGAATATACATATACATTCCTCATTTTATGTTATTTAAACTATTTTACATTTTAGACTTTTTTTAAACATACGTATAAACAGTATGATACTCTGTGTGCACACAGGTTCAGAACCATTGGTAACATTATGTTGCCCGCAATGTTTTCTGACAGTAGGAGCTATCTAAGTCCTTTAAAGTCCTATGGAATTAACACTCAAGTTGACTGAAGTAACCACATGATGCTTCGCTGTGTAGCCATAATATGCCATGTCAGCCTTACATAACCTCAGTTCTTCCACAAATAAACAGGATAAACCTAAAGGATGACATACATACATACATGCATTTGATTGGACATCATTGGCCTAAATTATATTTCATGCTCAACTTTAAAGTTACAGAGATCTAAAAATAGTCCCTCATGGTCTTGAGAATTTCACAAATCCCCACCACTTCTTCCATACAAAATGTACTTTACCAAGTAAGTACCAGGGTGTCCCTACACAGCCAAAATCTGTAAGAATCAGTGAAGATCTTGTTCCATATTCACCTCAAATGCAACAAGAAGTAGTGTTTGTGTAGTTGCTGCTAAGTTTAGGCTACATAATAAATTCTTCTTCTGAAACTGAGGCCACTATTAAATTTCACTGCAACATTTTTCTCTCTTTATATGACATAAATTTATGAATAGTATCTGATGTAGTATCATCAAAACACAACAGATATTAATTATTCTTTTCAACATATTTCTGAGTATTCCTGCTCCATTACCAAAATGGCAAATGAAAATATGAATTTTATGCTATTCTCAAGTGCCTTAGGTTCTTTGGCTCTAAACAATATTCTGTTTGGAACAAGACAACCAAGTGATTAACTGAGGCAAGAGGAATTAAGTGGAATTACCAAACAGGAACCTGCAGAACGAACTAATTGTTTCTGAAATAGTTTCACTTTGTTTTGGGCGAGTATTGCATAGGAAGTGGGTGGATAGCTTTCTCTTCTACACAGCTGTCACCTTCTCTATTTTAAATCCATGTGATTTTGAATCCTGTGGCAGAAGAAAGAGAAACGGCATGATTCTGGTTTGTATTGATCCTAGTAGAATGTTTCATTGAATCTTGTGTTTGAATATTTATTCAAGGTGAAGATGTATGCTAAAAACTAGTTTACATCTTCCCCACTTCACTTATGTTCTCTTACCTTGTTGTCTGATAAAAAATAATTATTACTGTATGCACGCACGTGTCATGTGGTTCATCACAGTGAGATGATCACTGGTCACAATTATTCTCAGTGTGCTTAAATGTTGTGTTTCGGTTATGATTATTTTCCCCAAGCATTCATATGATGGAAGCATGGTCCCTACAGAAGGAATTTACACGGTAGGGAGAAATGGGACATATAGAAATCATAGGGCTTACATACTTATGAATGAAACAAACCTGTTTGGGTGGGGCAAAAAAAGGTATCAGATCTGCTTTGATTCACACATTGAGATTAAAGGATGTTATAAAGAGAATAATTTGGATATAGTACTACCTGAAGACCCAATTATACCACTCTTGGCATATACCCAAAAGATATTCCAACATGTAAGAAGGACACATCCTCCACTATGTTCATAGCAGCTTTATAATAGCAAGAAGCTGGAAACAACCCAGATGTCCCTCAACAGAGGAATGGATACAGAAAATGTGGTACATTTACACAATAGAGTACTACTCAGCTATTAAAAACAATGACTTCATTAAATTCAGTCAAATGCATGAAACTAGAAAATATCATCCTGGGTGAGGTAACCCAGTCACAAAAGAACACACATGGTATGTACTCATTGAAAAGTGGATATGAGACCCAAAGCTCAGAATACCCACAATATAACTCATAGATCATATGAAGCTCAAGAAGAAGAAAGACAGAAGTGTGGATCCTTTAGTCTGACTTAGAAGGGGGAACAAAATAATCACAGGAGGTAGAGGGTGGTAGAGACTTGGGAGGAAGAGAGGAGGTGGAGGGGGAAAAAGGGGGACATGATCAGGTGTGGTTGGAGATGAGGGAGATGTAAGAGCATAAAGAAATTGAACACGGGTGTGTAGCAATGGAGGATGGGTAACTGGAGATAGCCTCCAGAAATCAAGAGGCTCCTAGGTCCAAACGGGGATGACATTAGCTGAAATACCCAACAAGAGAAGAGAAAACACTTGGAGACCATATCCAGACGTTAGGCACAGCTCCAATTTGAGAGATGGGGCCACCCACCCATCTCAAAAAAATTAACCTAGAATTGCTCCTGTCTAAAGGAAATACAAGAACAAAGGGTGGAGCAGAGACTGAAGGAAAGGCTATCCAGAGCCTGCCCTACTTGGAATTCCATCTCATATGCAGCCACCAAACCCAGACACTATTGTTGATGCCAAGAAGTACTTGGTGATAGAAGCCTGATGTCGATATCTCCTGAAAGGCTCTTCCAAAGCCTTACCAATACAGATGTGGATATTTGCAGCCAACCATCAGGCTAAGCACACGGTCCCCAATGGAGGAGTTAGGGAAGGAATAAAGGAGCTGAAGGGGTTTGCAACCCCATAGGAAGAAGGAAAGTATCAACCAACCAGACACCCTAGAGCTCCCAGGGACTAAACTACCAACCAAAGAGTGCAAATGGATGAAACCATGGCTCCAGCTGCATATATATCAGAAGTTGGTCTTATCTGGCACCAAACGGAGGGGAGGCCCTTGGTTCTATGAAGGCTTGATGCCCCAGCATAGGGGAATGCTATGGTGGTGAGGAGGTAGTGGGTGTGTGGGGAGTACCCTCATAGAAGTAGGGTGAGGAGGAATAGGTTAGAAGGTTTGCAGAGGGGAAACTTGGAGGGTGATAACATCTGAAATATAAATAAATCAAATGTTCAATAAAAAATTTAAAATAACACAATAAACAAACAGAAAGACACAAATATGAGAAAATATCTTGTAGGGAAGAAGGAAGGTTGAAAGCTGTGAGGAAGACAGGACAGGATGGGGCAGGTGGAAGTGTGAGTAACCAGGAAAAATTATGCACATTTTGAATTTGTTAAATAATAAATTTACAAAATTTTTAAATAAGAAAGAGAAGATGCTCCATTCCTTGGTCTCCCACAGAGATTGTAGACATTGTACTCATCTCTAATCCCTAAAGGAATGAGAACCAACTGCCACATAATCAGGATCACAAGATAAATAGGCACATATTCCTTTACAGTACTCAGATTTGGATATTTTGTTCTAAAACATGACGTGTTAAAACTGAGTTACAAAATAGACCTTCATCAAGCTAAAGTACATATCCAAAGTAGAGAAATGCTGGTGGTGTAGAAAAGGTATTATTCTTTTAGAAACATCACATCATAGGTTGATTTATACCATACAGACAGGTTTTTTCCCTCAAAATATTTTTCTCTCAGCATAATAGTTTTTCTGAAGATAGTACATGGATCTATAGCTGAACAAAGTTGACATATGATATAAGGTATTCTATCAAAACATATTTGCTAACAATATATGTCTCATCTTAATATTTAATAAGATTTGATATTTACTCTTAAATTATATATTATACATGAAAATGAACTTTTGAAATAAAATTTTACTTATTAGGATATTTTATTAATTTTAACCTTGAAAATTTTATATTTATGTAACTAGATTTAAAAATAATTCTTGCTGATGGGTAGATACATACAACACTGTATTCTACTAATTCGGCATGCATTGATCTATTCTTTTTATGATATTAAGTCATATTCATATGAATAAGTATTCCTGGAAGCAGCCTGTGTTAGTGAAAGGTGATTAGCTGATTAGACTGATTAGAACTTCAGTGGTGTGGAGAAAATGGAAAATTCCATGCCTATAGCTTAATTACAGCTTACCTTAGTTTATCTTTAGCCTACTGAACAACCATCCCCCACCTGCCTCTTTGTCATACTAATTTTCCATCACAAATATAAAGGTTTATCTAATAGCCTAACAGATACAAAAAAGTAAAACCGATCAACTAAACAAAAGCATACTTTTACACACAGAAAAGGGTAAAAGCGTGTGCATCATCAGAGAGCATCTAAAGCTTAGACTTGACAATTCTCCTTCAATATAACCCAAAAGTTTACACCAATGTGTTTCAAAACATCTTGCTTTATGAATTTCATTCTTCTATTACTTGGAGACGTTCATAAAGCTACTGCCATGATGGACATGGACTTTTGAGTAAATCCTAAATCTGTGGTCCTGGGCTGTGATCACTCACATTTATCTCTGGAATAAACTCTCTCATCTTTTTTGATGTGAGAACTGTGTACTTGCATTAATACTCCCCTTTTCACATGTCATACAGCTTTGAGTGTTACAGCCAATCACATACATACTGAATGACCAGTAAAGCTCATACTATACAATAGAGTTCATATTTATTATGACTTGTCCATGTGTTTTCATTGTAGTTTTGCAAATAAATAGTTCTGCATCAAATTAGTGATACATTGAAAATTAATTAGGATTATAAATAAATAACTTGAAAAAAGATACAGAATCTGAGACATTTTGAGTGTATAATAAATGCTTAATGATTAATGGAATAATGTACTAACCTATTGGAAGGAAAATATGTAAATCTCATGCTTTAGTTAATCTTCTTTTCTAGGTATAGTTTCTGTATATTCCTGTGACATCTCTAACAGACAGAATTTCCAGCATATTTTTAAGCTGCTTTGCTAGTGTACAGGGACCTATCATACCAATGCATGCTGTGCCATTTTTATTGTATAGTTAACTTGGTATTAGAAAAAAATGCAGATCATAGTCAAGTCTCATTAATACATGATTTTCTCTTCAGTGATACAAATGTAGTTTACCCTCTGAATAAAATCTTTATCAACAGTTGCCACATGGACAACTGTTTTGCAACATCAGCCCTTGTTTTGAAATAAGTGTATTTTCTTTTGCAGAAGAGTTCCTGAGTATCATCCCTAAAAGAAAGGAGAATCTCATAATAGCATCTTCATAGGTTGCTTTTCTATTGTCTTCTACTGTATGATCATTTCTTCTGAACTGATACATTCTCTCCACAAATTCCATGGGGGAAAAGACAAGTCACATATCTGGGTAAACAGAAGCATGAAAGATTCTCATGGTCCCACCCTTAACATTGTAAACATAAGTGAACAACTTCTTGGAAAGAGACTCAGACCAGAATAAGTGTCCAGAAATTCCTGAAGATGTGGTACCTGAAAACTGAGATGAGAGCTCCTGGGTGTAGGTTTTGTGAGTCTACATCTGTGCTGGGTAGGCTTTGTGATGGTCCCATTGATTTTGAATTATCACTGCTTTTCATAAGTAATCCTTCACCCATATACCTTTAGAAAGCCTCATAAAACTAATTGGTTCATCAAATGGAATATTGGTGAAGTCATTACTTTGTCTTTTGGTAGGTTTCATTTCTAGAGTGAATACTCATGTATGATGTATCTGCCCAGGAAAAGTCTGTAACAGTATCTTCACCTAAAGTATTAAACTGGTTTTCATCATGGTACATTATCACAAAAATGACTTTATTGTACAAAACAGGCAAACTACAAACTCCTTTGTATAAAAGGACTGGAAGTGTACATTGGTACTAATTGATCTAAGAGTAAAAACTGCCACTTGAACTTTTAACATTTTTAATGATTTTTTCCCTTCAGAATCAGTTTTTAAAGTATATACTTGGGGATATATATATATATATATGACACAGCCTTTTCTTATTAAAATTTAAAGAACATATTTTAGAAAGTGTATTTTTATGTCTTTAAAACTTGAAATATCAATAAATAAAATAAAAATGAACAGAGCAGTTCAACTCCAGTGGGAGCTTGTCTCCTGAAGCAGATCAATGAAGGCTCCATCTCAGCTTAAGAAAAGAAAACCCATCTACTTGCTAGATGTTTATGTATTTATACAATAAAAAGAAAAAAGTTATGATTTTATACTTCATCTTTAAATATTATTTTATTTTCTCTTTATAATATGTGCTTCAAAATGATCATCTTTCTTCCCCTTATATATTTAAGAAAATAGCCATTGTATATATAATATGGGCTAAACAATATTTGAAGTACCTTGAAAACTAGGGCTGGGGAGATGGTTATATGAGTAAGGCACAATACTTGCAAGTACTGAGAATTGAATTTGGATCCTCAGAACTTACATAAGCAAGGGAAAATATCAGTCAGCAACCACTCCTTATCTCCTATGTAAATATGTGGTATGGAGACAGGAAAAGCTCTAAAACCTTCCAGGCTAGACGGATTATGGAAGTATCAAGCAATAAGATATTCTGTCTCAAATAAGGTAGGAAGACTAGCCTGGCACCAGATTATCTTCTTTCTTTTATGCTCTGGCAAATAGTTGCCCATACACCCATGAACATACATCGTACATACCTACATACATACATACATACATACATACATAGACTTTATATAAATCTTATATACACACACCAAACAATTTTTAAAATTGCCTTAAACTGGAGTAAATTTCATTTTATTAAAAACATTTAATTTCTTGGTTGTATAAATAGAGTATGTTTTCAGCAGTGGGTAAAAAACCTCAGTGAAGATTTGCATGACACAGTTTGTCTATGAACATAACTGAAAGAAACTGATTCACTGAAAAATATTTTCCTCTCAACTGCTGTCATCCACAGCATCAACAAGTCAGTGTGAACCCAGGGTAGAAAAATAATTTTGCAGTGTACTTGATGTGGTGACCTGAGGAAATCAATACAATGGAAAATGAGTGAGTTACATGTTTCTTATCTGTAGAATGATATTTTGCAGTATCTCTGTGGTCACTTTGCACTGCTATAAAACCAAAAAGATTTGCTTAGATGTGAAGAGAAAGTTGCATGCAAGAGAAATAAATTTAATCCAAAACTAATCTTTGGGAACACCATACAGCTTAAAGAAAATTAGCATCAGAATGAGAGAAACTTTATTGGGAACTAGCTTTACAAGGACTTAGTCTTATATTACTTGAGGGAGGAGAAATGAGATGAGGAACTCTGGGAGGGGGAACCATAAGGGAGGTAATGGTAGGACTATAAAAAGAGGGCAATAAAAATTAATTCAAAGATTAACGAAACAAAATATGCAGTAGAATAAAAAAAGAAATATAGAAACAGACAGGAAGATCAATACAGTCAAATTAAAAAAAAAAAAAAACAGAAATAACCCTGCACACATATGGACAATTGATTTTTGACAAAAAAGCCAAAGCCATACAATGGAAAAGGGAGAGCATCATCAACAAATGGTGATGGTCTAATGAGATGTCTGCTGTAGAGGAAAATAATAGATCCATAGTTATCACCCTGCACAAGGACTTAGTCTTGTATTTCTTAATATAAAAGAAATCTATTAAGAACAAATTTAATGATATAATATATATATGTGTGTGTGTGTGTATGCATGTATGTGTATGTGTAATATGTCAAAGACTTTTTTATTAGATATTTTATTTACATTTCAGATGTTATCCCCTTACCCCATTCCCCATAGCCCTCCCCCCCCACCCCTCAAAACCCCCCCCCACTGCCCAGGAACTCCCTATCCCATACCCCTCCTCCTGCTTCTATGAGGATATGCCCCCACCTACACCCCCACACCCACCTCTCCATCCTCAAATTCCTCCCCACTAGGCTTCCAGCCTTCATGGGACCAAGGATTTCCTTTCCAACCTATGCCGACAAGACCATCCTCCCCTACATATGTTCAGGAGTACAAACTCTGACTAAGATAACTTCTGATAATTCATTTTAAATCATACAATCCTACATATCTTTGGATTCATATGTAAAATGTCTTTGACATATAGTTATATTAGTCAGAGTTTGTCCTCCTGCACAAACATCATGAACAAGAAGCAAGTTGGGGAGGAAAGGATTTATTTTGCTTATATTTCAACATTGCTGTTCATCATCAACAAAAGTCAGGACTGGAACTTAAGCAGTCCAGGAAGCAGAAGCTAATGCAGAGGCCATGGAGGGATGTTACTTTCTGGCTTGCTTCCCCTGGCTTGCTCAGCTTGCTTTCTTATAGGATCGAGGACTACCAGCCCAGGGATGGCACCACTCATAATGGACTGGGCCTCTCCCCGATTGATCTCTCATTGAGAAAATGCATTACAGCTGGATCTCATGGAGGCATATTCTCAAGGGAGCCTCCTTTCTCTGTGATAACTCTAGCTTATGTCAAGTTGACAAACAAAACCTGCCAGTATAGAAGTAGAAATTTTAACACCAATACTTGGCCTATCCAAATTCTGTTGTATTTTTTAATTTCTTTTAAGCTCTTACAGAGAACATTTAAAGTAATCATCTTTTCTTTATACCTTTTATTTAATTATTAATTTTAAGTCTTCATTTCCAAAATGCAGTACTTACTTTGCTATTATATTGAGACACCATACAAAAAACTCTTCTTTAAAATGTTTTATTTTAAAAACTAAAATTATTTGCATAATAACAAGATTCAAAGTGATTTACTAAAATTATTTAAGTTCTTCATTACAAATCCAAAATCATTTCTGTGGTTTCCTTTAGTAGGTAATCCCTCATACCAACATCCATTGCAACATCTATGACCATCTCGTTAGCCTTCCATGTCCATCATGCACTAAATGATCTTAGTCAATGGCCATCATGTTCTTGTGCAATAGATCCTACTTTTCTCATTTAATTAGAGTTATTGTTTTCCAATTTTTCTCTATCAATCTTTTCTGAAACAAATTTACCCATGTTTCAACAGAATCATTCTCATCAACAAATTAACATATGTCTTTCTTCCATGAAGCATAGTAAAATGTTTCCAAGAAGAAATGACTCTCTAGCTGCTACTGTCCTGTTATACATCTTTGGTCAGCATACTTATAAAGAATTCCACTTTAAAAATATTCAGTATATTTCAACATATATTTTTTTTACTTGAATTTGGCTCTTATTTGGAATTTACATAAAACCTCTTATCAAAATTAACCAAAAGCTGAATTCATTCATGAAACCCTTTTGTCAAGGTCTGATTGACACTTAAATAAAGCTGTTCACATTAAGACCTATTAACCAATGCATTTAGAATTAGCCGTTGAAAGCATCACTACCATCTGTCAGCACACAGAAAAAGTCATTGTTCCTTTTACCATGAAGGCAACTAAAATTTTCCTTCTGAGAAAAATTTAGGAACAAAAAATTACTTGCTGGTATCTACTACAAAAGGTACTGTATCTATCAATAACAATTAGTATTTCTGAGCCAAGTGTAGAGAAATTTTAATCCAGCAACCTGGCTTCTCTGGCAAGGGATAAAATCCAAAAACCTTCTAGGTCTGTGTGATGCAGATGGAATAATTCACCATTATTCCCTCAGTCTGGAAAACAAAACAGGCCCTTAGTACACATTTCTGATACCAAACATTAAAATTAAAGTTAGTTTCTAGAAGGAAGTTACCAGGTTTGTAAGTGACTACAAACTGAGAGGTAGACAAAGTTACAAATCCAATAACTATTTGACAGAATGAGGTAGAGTAAGGATATGCCAGAGAACAGACGGAAGGAATACAGAGGCTACTAAAGATCAGTATAGAGTGAGTCCTGAGTGGAGAGAAGTTCAATGAGTGCAGTTCAGTTGAGTTCAATCAATACAATGGAGTTCGGTTGAATTGAGTTCAGTGCAAAGAGTGCAGTTCAGTTCAAGGCATTTGAATGTTTTTGTTTGTTTTTTTTTTCCAAGCAGAACAAGTTAGTGAAAGCTGAGAGAAGCCAGTTTAAATAAGTCATCTTGAAGAGAAGTTTAAGCCAGAACTACTGAGTTGAACAGCCATCCAGAGTTTAGAAAGAATTAGAAAGACTGAGGTTATTCAGCAACAAGCCTCCAAGATTGTGTGTAATGAGGTCGGGGCGGTGTCCCAGAGACTTTCCATGCCAACGGGTCCCACATACACAAGAATGTCCTTGGTTCCAAAAGGTTTATTTTCATGGCAGATGGTAGATGGAACTGAATGTACCCCCTGAAACTCAGTGCAGACCTGAGTTAAATAGGGAGGGAGAAAAAGGGAGGGTCTGGGGATGAACGCTTAATTGATTCTGCCCTCTGGCCTTCATTAGTATGTAAATCTCTCTAGGGCCTAAGGCTGTAGTCACGCCCTCTACCTGGGCACTTTGGGAGGGTCTGTAATGGCCTATGTGACTGAACAATGTAGGTCCACGGAGACTAGACTGCCTGTCAGGACCCTGGGTTCTGGGACGTGGCTGAACACCTGCCATTTCTCCCTTGGAGTCTCGGATTTCCACGCCCATGCCCAGCCAAGAACCAAGATACCCTTACACAGTCCCACACAAGATAAAAAAAAATGCATCTGGCAAATAAAAGTAACATTTACATCTGATTGAAAAACTAAGTCCACCAACTAGACTGAAAACAGAGGACATCTGACAGAAAGCCACAGAAAAGAAACTCACCTGGGATTGTCTCCAGAAGAAGCATCAGTTCTTTGAATTTGACTGGATGCCCAGAGAGACTTGGAAAATTCTGAAGTAGCTGGATTCTTGAGGTTTGTTAGTCTTAAGAAATCCCACAACTATTGGCTTCATGTAGGACTCATCAAAATAATGAATTTAGCGGGGTTGGAGTTAAGATATTGTCTTAGCTGAATCTCTAACTCTGGGCTCGCTCTTTGGTCTGGAGGAGCCTTATAGGACCACAACACTATCCTGCTTCTCTGTGAAAACCTAAAGGGGGCTATAAGACTAACCAGTTTGGAACCCTGCTCCACCAATTCCATTCCGTTCAGATCTGCCTACCATCTTAGTTGGGTGCAGGCTTAGACACAGCCCACAGAATGTAGACTAGGATCTACTGGAGACACAGCCTGCAGAATAGTGTCTGCTTGAGGCTCAGCCAGATGATTCAAGAGACGTGCCCTCCTTTGTCTGGCCTATGGCTACTTTCAACTTCCTGAAAAATCCTGCTGTCATCAGGATCCAGTCAACACCAGAGAATAAAAGATTTCTAGAGGACAGCACAAGAACACAGTCAACAAGATGCAGGGCAATATGCGACCACCAGAGCACAGCTGTCATGGATATCCTAATGAAACTGAAGCACAAGAAGGTCTTAAATCCAATCTTATTGTGATGATAGAGGCCTTTAAGGAGGACATGAATAAATCCTTTAAAATAGAACATTCCAACAGAAACAATTCACAATTTAGTTTCACAAAGAGTGAAATTAAAAGAGGAAACAAAAAAATTATAATGAAATACAGGAAAATACAATCATACAGGTGAACCCTATGAAAAGCTCAAAGCTAAAAATATAGGAATAGAAGAAGAAGATTCCTGGCTAAAGAAAACATATACAAAAAAAAAATCATAGAAGATAAATTTTCTAAGCTAAAGAAAGAGATGCCTATAAAGGTATAAGAAGCTTACGAAACACTGAAGAGATAAGAAACTTTCCCCAACATAATAATCAAAACACTGAATATACAGAACAAAGAATTTTAAAAGCAGCAGGGGAAAATGATCAAGTAACTTATAAAGATTTATCATTTGAGACTGTAAAACCTAGAAGAGGCTGGGCAGAGGTCTTGCAGACCCTAAGAAACTACAGATATCAGCCCAGACTATTATACTCAACTTTAATCAACAGATGAGAAAGCAAGAAATTCTATAACAACAACAAGAAAAAAAAAATAACAATACCTTTCCACTAACCCAGGGCTGCAGAGGATACTAGAAGAAAACTCCAACCTAATGAGGCTAACTATACTCAAGACAACACAAGAAATATTTCACACCAGTGAATAACAATAGAAGAGAAACACATACACACATACAACTAACACACACACACACACACACACACAACACACACACACAACCACCACCATCATCAACATAAACAGGAAGTAACAATCATTTGTCATGAAAATTCCTCAATATCAATGGACTCAATTCCCCAGTAAAAAGACACAGGTTAATAGAATGGACACATAAACAGATTTCATCATTCTGCTGTATATAAGAAAAACATCTCAGCAACAAAGTTAGTCATTATCTCAGTAAAAGGGGTTGGAAAAAATGTTTTTCAAGCAGATGTACCCAAGAAACAAGCTGGAATAATCATTCTAATATCTAATAAAATAGACTTTCAATAAAAGAGACAGGAAAGGACACTTCAACAGAAAAAAAAAAAATAAAAAGAAAGAAAGAAAAGAAAACCCCCCACGAGGACATCCCAGTTCAGCCCATCTATTCCCCAAATGCAAGGGTACCCAAATCCCTAAAAGACACATTACTAAAGCTTAAATCACACATTGAACCCCACACATTAATAGTCGGAGACCTCAACAACACACTCTCAATAATGGATAGGTCTTTGAAAGAGAAAATATAAATAAACTAACAGAGGTTATGATTCAATGGGCCTAACAGATATCTATAAATATTTCACCTAAACACAAAAGAATATACCTTTTTATCATCACTTTACAGAACATTCTCCAAATTTGACCATATATTTGGTCACAAAGTAAGCCTCAGCAGATACAAGATGATAGAAACAACTCTATCCATCTTATAGGTTCACCACAGAATAAAGCTTGACTTCAACATCAACACAAACAACAAAATGCCTACATATTCATGGAAACTGAACAACTCTCTATTCAATGATTACTGTATCAGAGGAAAAAAAATAAAGAAATGAAAGATAATCTAGAATTCAATGAAAATGAGGGCACTACATACCCAAACTTATGGGACACTATGTAAGCAGTGCTAATAGAAAAGTTCATAGCACTAAATGGCTAATGGGAGATTTCTCATAAGAACGAAAACAAGTATATCTGAAGGCTTTACAAAAAAAAAAAAAAAAAAAAAAGAACCAAACCTATCCTGGTGGAGTGAAGTAGATCACAGGAATAATCAAACTCAGGGTCAAAATCAATCAATTAGAAACAAAGAGAACAATACAAAGAATCAATCAAAGCAAGAACTGGTTCTTTGAGAAAATCAACAAGGTAGACAAACTTTTAGCCAAACTACCTGAAAGGTAGAGAGACAGTACTCAAATTAACATACACAGAAATGAAAAGGGAGACATAACAATGAACACTAAGCAAGTTCAAAAAAATCGTTATTACTTCAAAAGCCTTTACTCTACAACATTGAAAAATCTAAATAAATTTGATGATTTTCTAGATATATACCAATTACCAAACCTAAATAAAGATCAGGTAGACTATCTGAATAGTCCTATAACCTCTAAGGAAATGCTAGCTGTTGTTAAAAGACTCTCAACCAAAACAAGTCCTGGTCCAGGAGGTTTTAATGTAGAATTCTACCAGAATTTCAAGGAAAAGCTAATTCCAATAATCCTCAAACTATTCTACAAAAATAGAAACAGAAGGAACACAGACAAACTCATATTATGAGGCCATATTCACTCTGATACATAAACCACACAAATATTCAGCAATAAAAGATAATTTCAAACTAATTTTCTTTATCATTGATGCAAAAATACTTAATAAATTACTCAAAAAAATCAATTCAAGAATACATCAAATACAGCATCCACCATGATCAAGTAACCTTATTCATCCCAGGGATGCAGAGTTGGTCAAATACACAAAAATCCATCAATATAATCCACCATATAAACAAACTTAAAAAAAAACTCATGATCATCTCAATAGATGTCAAAACCATTAGACAAAAGCCAATACCTCTTCATTATTGAAATCTTGGGGACAGCAGTTATATAAAGGGTATAACGAAACGCAATAAAGGCATTATACAGCAAGCCAATAACTACCTTTAATTGGGCCATTGCATGTAGGAATTTATTCAATAAATGATCTTTACTTTTGCAACTCTTTGAGCTTAAGGTATTGCCGGGAGCCTGTTCCGGCACGGTGGGAGGAGAAGGTGATCTTCTTTTGTCTCCTCCAGTCGGTCGGTTCTTCTTGTGGCAGCCCCCGGGGGAATGGGAAGAAGGTAGGCAGAGGGTAAGACTTAGGGTTAAGCTACTGTAGCTGGCCCGCCCTCTGGTATCCTCCAAAAAGTTTCTGGCCTCAGTCAGGACAGCAGAGGATTAGGCAAATGGCCTTTGTACCCTCTCTGCAGGCGCTGCTGCCAGGCTCTAACTTAGATCTGTTAGTTTGAGGTGCAGGAAGAAAAGGACACTTAAAGAATATTATCACAGTTTATTACTAAGTGAAAAAAGTTTCCTATTAAAGCTATCTAAGAGAAGAAGTGGAAAGGTCCTAAATGGAGAGATTCTAAGCAGGGAAGACAGAAGAGGGAGAGAAGAGAGAGGAGTGGAGAGAAGAGTAGAGGGAGGAAAAAGCCGGCTGCTAAGGAAAGTCCCTTTGTCTTATACCTCATTCAGAGTACATGATCACATGTTACAAAGTTCATCACAAGTTCACACCAAAATTCAAATCATAAATTGAAATAGAAGTTTACAACAGAAAATGTTTACATGCATATCCATTAGGAGTAATTATCTGACTAAACATCCATCACCTTTCTAGCTCCACAGGTTCATTGAAGGTTTAAAACTATAACTTAAGAAATTAGTGAAGTTATGTATAGATAAACCCAAGCAATATTTTCTCTTCTGTCCTAGCACCTGTAATAAATCGTGAGTTCCCTTTTAGTGACCCTTGGTTAATTGTTTTACAACCACCTTGGAATGTGCTCTGAGCAGGAGAAGTCTGGTTACTATCTAAGAGCTGTTAACCGATGACACTTGGGAGACTGGCAGAGTTCTCAGAGCAGTATTGATTGTCAGAAAGGGACTTAATACCAGTCCCACTATAAAAGAGCTAAATAATCATTGATATAATTTTAGGAATTCTTATAGGGTCATCATTAAGACTTAAGAAGTCATCTATTTGTCTATATAGCATCACTACGAGACAGTACATCTTCGTGGGTCTGCAGAGATCTGCTCCAAAGGGTGTGCTATTGTTAGTGATTGTTACATATGTTTAATAATAATAATAATAACAATAATAATAATAATAGGAAAAGCATATCAATAGCAGGGATTTTTCCTAAAATATCTCCACACAGCCTTGCTGAATGTGGCGCACCTGTCGCAGATTATAATCTGAGGCAAGCATTTCAGGATGATCACCTGCTAATTATTAGCTTTTCCCATTATGGCTCCCAACAAGGTATCATTTGTCAGCATTTCATAGACCATAATACTCTAACCAAGCAAATGAAAGACCTGTGTGACAAGAATTTGAAGTCTCTGAGAAAAGAAATTGAAGAAGGTGTCAAAGATAGAAAAGATTGCCCATGCTCAAGGATATGTAGGATTAACATAGTGAAAATGGTCATCTTATCGAAAGCAATCGATGGATTCAGTGCAATATCCATAAAAATTGCAATACAATTATTTATAGATCTTGAAAGAACAATTCTAAATCCACACACATATAGATAATTGATTTTTGACAAAGAAACTAAAACCATACAACGGAAAGGGAAAGCATCTTCAACAAATGGTGATGGTCTAACTGAATGTCTGAATGTAGAAGAATGCAAATAGATCCATATTATCATCCTGCACATAGTTCAAGTCTTAGTGAATTAAAGATCTCAATGTAAAGCCAGATACTTTCTGTTTCTAACTGAACAGAAAGTGGGAAATAGCTTTGAACTCCTCTGTACAGGAGACAACTTCATGAACAGAACACCAAGGGCTCAGTTACTAAAGTCAAGAATTAATAAATGGCGCTTCTATAAATCAAAAGATACTCTTATTTATACAAATGCCACCATACAGATAGGGAAAAGATCTTCACTAACTCTATATCTGGAAGAATGCTAATAATACAAAATATATAATGAACTCAAGAAGTTAGACACCAACCATCCAATACTCCAATAAAAAAAAATCATGTACAGAGGTAAATAAAATTCTCAACAAAGGAAATGGGAATGACTATTTCTCTGAAGATTTGAAATAGTTCTACCTCAAGACCTAGCTATACCACTCCTGGGCATATATCTGAAAGATGCTCACTGTCCCACAAGATACTTGTTCAACTATGTTCATAACAGCCATATTCACAGAAGCTAGAAACAGTCAACAACTTGGATGTCTCTTGACTGAAGAATGAGTACATAAAATTTGGTATATCTGTGCAATGGAATACTACTCAGCCATTAAAAGAAGGAAATCATGAATTTCACAGGCAAATGGATGAAACTAGAAAATATCTTTCTGAGTGAGATAACCAGAACCAAGAGCACATGCATAGCATGTACACACTTATAAGTGGATATTAACCATAAAGTACAGGATAACCATGCTATAATCAACATACCCAAATAAGACAAGTGACAAGAATGGATGATGTTGAATCTTTCTCAGAATAGGAAACAAGTAGATATTGGAGGTTGACGGAAGGAGGGAATTGTGTGGAAGAGGGAAAGAGATGGGAATGGCATAGGGGACAGAGATCATATATAGGGTGACCATGGGAGAGAGAAGGGAGATCGATAGTAGGGTGGGAAAACTTTAGGACATCTCTGAGACCTAAGATGGGGAAAGGCCCCAGACCTATGGGGATGAGTCTCTAGCTGGGACTCTTAGCACTCATGGATATAAATCCTGCAGTAGCCATTCCCTGCAGTAGTTAGGCAGAACTCCAAATGGAGGGATAAGAACACCACACATGCACGTTGTGTCCTAACTACAAGATGTGCAGTAACAAAGATAGAGCAGAGATGAGGGAATGGCCAATAAAAGCTTGCCCCAACTTGAGACCAATAACATGGACAAGAACAAGGCCCTGACACTATTAAGGATATTCTGTTATGGTTGCAGGCAGGAACCTAGCATAATTATCCTCTAAGAAGCTCATTCCAGAAGCAAATGGAAAGAGATGCAAAGACTCACACCCATCACATCCAGACATTAGATGGAGCTCAGGAGTTTTTTCTTTTCTTTTCTTTTCTTTTCTTTTCTTTTCTTTTCTTTTCTTTTCTTTTCTTTTCTTTTCTTTTCTTTTCTTTATTTTCTTTTGTTTCATTTCATTTTATTTTAGTTTAGTTTAGTTTAGTTTAGTTTAGTTTAGTTTAGTTTAGTTTAGTTTAGTTTCTTTAGAATTTGCCTGGCTAACACAATTGCTGGGCTCAAATGACTCCCAACTGGAAATGCATGCCCTTAAACAATTTATCTCCGTTTCTTCTCCAATCCTAAACTTAGTGGTTTGTATCAGCTAGCCTGCCTTCCTCATTCCAAAGCCTGGCCCAAAAGCCCCTCTCTTTTCCTGCATCCTCTTTACTTCTTGGGACCCAGAGGTCCCACCTATCCTTTTCATCCAGCAATTGGCCTTCTTTATTGACAGAATCCAGAAACAATTAGTGACCCAGACCTTAGTATTAGCACCTCTCCCTACAGGAGTCTTAAAGAAGAGTTTGGGGAAGGATTGACGGACCTGAAGTGAACAGGGACTCCACACAAAGACCAACAAAGTCGACTAACCTGAACCCTTGGGGGACTGGAGAGACTGAACCACCAATCGAAGTGGGAGCATGGACTGGACCTAGACCCTTGAACACACGTAGCAAATACGCATCTTGCTCTTCATGAAGGCCCCTAAAATTTGGAGCAGGTGTTTTCCCTGAGCCTGTTGCCTGCCTGCCTGCCTGCTTGTGGATCCCACACCCCTTAATGGACTGCCTTGTCTGGCCTCAGTGGGAAAGGATATGCCTAGTCTTGCAGCAACTTCAGGTCCGAGTGGGGTAAGGGGGAAAGTTAGTGACAACAAGATGGGGGCTTCCCTTCTCAAAAAAGAAAGGAAAGATGAAATGTGGAAAAGATTTTGTTTATGTCTAGCCACATAACAGTTTAGACTGTTATGTTTAGACTGTTATGTCTAAAATGACTTGAGTCAGGACAGACCACAGGGCAACACTTCCAGCACTTGTATATGATCTCATTGTGGTCTGTGGTTTTAGCCTTTATAAGCTGACACAGAAAATGTTTAGGATCGTAGTCTCAGCCCCAGAATTCTGAGCTACATCCCTAATCGATCAGTCTTAGGGTGTGTTTTCAATAAACCATGCCTGTCTGACTGAGGCTGATGTTGCTGTGGTATGCAGGGCAACTCATGGGTCCAACCTGTACCTAGTCAAATTAAGGATTAAGACACCTCATTGAAACTATGGTGCCATTTCTTAATGAAACGAGGAAAGGTGAAGACCTCCACTAGCTTTCCAGTTATGGGACAACAAATGCCAAAAAAAAAAAAAAAAATGGCACCAGTTGAAAAATGGCACAAAATGAACAAGTTGTCTGAAATCCTGTTAAAATACAAGAGCTTAAACATTTTAAAGTATCAACAGAAACTTATGGATTGCATTCATGTATGTGAGACATACATTAAATACATTGGCTACCCACCCACCCCAAAAGGATTATGCCCCCAAGACTGGAAAGATCATCAGCTGTACTGGAAGCTATTTCTCAATTACCAATGGCTGACATGGTGGAGAGACGAAGATGCAATTATGGAAAATTATAGTGTGTCTAAAGGTGTGAATATTATGAAGATTAATTGTTAGGTGAAGGTCAATTGCTGATTAAAGACTGCAGATACAATGTGATGACTTGTATTATACTATGTACTCTAGTACTTTAAGAGCTGAGATAAGGTGGAGGAAAGGGTTATGAAAAGCGCCAGAGAGGATCTATGATCTTATATGATTAATGTTGCTATAGCATGGCTATTTCAGATCCAATGAGAGACAGGTATTAACTGAACTTTTGCTTTCAAAATGCAAATGCAGAGTTAAAAGTTCTTAGATCTTTAAGCTCAATCAGCACCCATGGATAAATTGGGTCAGAACTACTGCTGATATTGACCCATAACCTATGCAATTGGACAAACAATGGCCAATAATCCTAGATATCAAAATGACTATTGTTTTACTGTGTGAGTCTAGGTCATTTGAACAGAGATTTAGACCAAGAGTTCCCAGAGACTTTTCTAGAAAACTTCAACCTTCTGGGACTGTATAAGTGTGGATGGTTAAGTATTGGAATAACAATTGCCTATCAGCATTGTTTCAAGATATTATTCATGATAATCCATTATCAATGGGACATGACCTAAGGAAATTTTATTAAAACTGGGGAAGGTGTTATCTATATTTTCATGAATGATAAAAAAGACTATGAGTTCCATCAAAATTGTAAAGATTTCAAACAAAATCAGAGATGTTCCATATGAAAGGAAGAGATACAGAAAGACAGCAATATAGATGCCACAGAAAGCTGACCTCCTGCATGGGGATAGCTCCACAAATTGGCTGAAAAAGGACAGTCATCACAATAGAAGACTGGAAATGTACATTTGTTGAAGGACAGTTGATTAGTTCTGCAGTTTTGAATGATCATTGCATCAAGTCTTTCATAAGGACACTTAAACTGTTAAGTTTGTGGGATAAGAATTGTTTCTGTTGTAAAAGGGATACTGTGTACAATTTTTTAGCTTAAACGAAAAGGGGAAATGTAGAGGAATTTTATTAGCAACATGGTGCTCTGACATGGGATTATATCAAAAGACTAATTTTAATTAGAAACCCGTATTACACTAA